>CM066967.1:10430262-10975959 GCA_033971965.1 Cucurbita ficifolia | reverse complement strand
TCTCGTTTCAGTATCATACCATATCCACTAAAGATTGTCCGAAGCTTAGAGTATGGAAAAAAAAGAACATTTACTCGTGTCTGTAAGACCTCACAACCTCAACCACGTCGAGAAGACCCTCGTGGGGGCACCTCAATCATTATGTGGAAAACCCAAGGTTCCTTCGATCTTTTTGAACGAAACAGTAACCAACGCTCATGCCTGGTGAATTTGAGGCATAAGTTGGGTTAAAATACGGAATTTTGAACACACTCGTTTCCGGGCCGTTTTGGTTTCAAAATCCATAGGTGTTAACATTGGAACTTTTCTCTTCTTCGAGTGACGGTCGTTAACTCGATCTGAAAAGTTGTTTTCTCGTTTCCGTATCATACCATATCCACTAAAGATTGTCCGAAGCTTAGAGTATGGAAGAAAAAGAACATTTACTCGTGTCTGTAAGACCTCACAACCTCAACCACGTCGAGAAGACCCTCGTGGAGGCACCTCAATCATTATGTGGAAAACCCAAGGTTCCTTCGATCTTTTTGAACGAAACAGTAACCAACGCTCATGCCTGGTGAATTTGAGGCATAAGTTGGGTTAAAATACGGAATTTAAACACATTCGTTTCCGGGCCGTTCTGGTTTCAAAATCCATAGGTGTTAACATTGGAACTTTTTCCTCCTTCGAGTGACGGTCGTTAACTCGATCTGAAAAGTTGTTTTCTCGTTTCCGTATCATACCATATCCACTAAAGATTGTCCGAAGCTTAGAGTATGGAAGAAAAAGAACATTTACTCGTGTCTGTAAGACCTCACAACCTCAACCACGTCGAGAAGACCCTCGTGGAGGCACCTCAATCATTATGTGGAAAACCCAAGGTCCCTTCGATCTTTTTGAACGAAACAGTAACCAACGCTCATGCCTGGTGAATTTGAGGCATAAGTTGGGTTAAAATACGGAATTTAAACACATTCGTTTTCGGGCCGTTTTGGTTTCAAAATCCATAGGTGTTAACATTGGAACTTTTTCCTCCTTCGAGTGACGGTCGTTAACTCGATCTGAAAAGTTGTTTTCTCGTTTCCGTATCATACCATATCCACTAAAGATTGTCCGAAGCTTAGAGTATGGAAGAAAAAGAACATTTACTCGTGTCTGTAAGACCTCACAACCTCAACCACGTCGAGAAGACCCTCGTGGAGGCACCTCAATCATTATGTGGAAAACCCAAGGTCCCTTCGATCTTTTTGAACGAAACAGTAACCAACGCTCATGCCTGGTGAATTTGAGGCATAAGTTGGGTTAAAATACGGAATTTAAACACATTCGTTTCCGGGCCGTTCTGGTTTCAAAATCCATAGGTGTTAACATTGGAACTTTTTCCTCCTTCGAGTGACGGTCGTTAACTCGATCTGAAAAGTTGTTTTCCCTCTCCGTATCATACCATATCCACTAAAGATTGTCCGAAGCTTAGAGTATGGAAGAAAAAGAACATTTACTCGTGTCTGTAAGACCTCACAACCTCAACCACGTCGAGAAGACCCTCGTGGAGGCACCTCAATCATTATGTGGAAAACCCAAGGTTCCTTCGATCTTTTTGAACGAAACAGTAACCAACGCTCATGCCTGGTGAATTTGAGGCATAAGTTGGGTTAAAATACGGAATTTAAACACATTCGTTTCCGGGCCGTTCTGGTTTCAAAATCCATAGGTGTTAACATTGGAACTTTTTCCTCCTTCGAGTGACGGTCGTTAACTCGATCTGAAAAGTTGTTTTCTCGTTTCCGTATCATACCATATCCACTAAAGATTGTCCGAAGCTTAGAGTATGGAAGAAAAAGAACATTTACTCGTGTCTGTAAGACCTCACAACCTCAACCACGTCGAGAAGACCCTCGTGGAGGCACCTCAATCGTTATGTGGAAAACCCAAGGTCCCTTCGATCTTTTTGAACGAAACAGTAACCAACGCTCATGCCTGGTGAATTTGAGGCATAGGTTGGGTTAAAATACGGAATTTAAACACATTCGTTTCCGGGCCGTTCTGGTTTCAAAATCCATAGGTGTTAACATTGGAACTTTTTCCTCCTTCGAGTGACGGTCGTTAACTCGATCTGAAAAGTTGTTTTTTTCTCGTTTCAGTATCATACCATATCCACTAAAGATTGTCCGAAGCTTAGATGGAATGGAAGAAAAAGAACATTTACTCGTGTCTGTAAGACCTCACAACCTCAACCACGTCGAGAAGACCCTCGTGGAGGCACCTCAATCATTATGTGGAAAACCCAAGGTCCCTTCGATCTTTTTGAACGAAACAGTAACCAACGCTCATGCCTGGTGAATTTGAGGCATAAGTTGGGTTAAAATACGGAATTTAAACACATTCGTTTCCGGGCCGTTCTGGTTTCAAAATCCATAGGTGTTAACATTGGAACTTTTTTCTCCTTCCTTCGAGTTCGAGTGACGGTCGTTAACTCGATCTGAAAAGTTTTTTTCTCGTTTCCGTATCATACCATATCCACTAAAGATTGTCCGAAGCTTAGAGTATGGAAGAAAAAGAACATTTACTCGTGTCTGTAAGACCTCACAACCTCAACCACGTCGAGAAGACCCTCGTGGAGGCACCTCAATCATTATGTGAAAAACCCAAGGTTCCTTCGATCTTTTTGAACGAAACAGTAACCAACGCTCATGCCTGGTGAATTTGAGGCATAAGTTGGGTTAAAATACGGAATTAAAAAACACATTCGTTTCCGGGCCGTTTTTTGGTTTCAAAATCCATAGGTGTTAACATTGGACTTTTTTTTTCTCTCCTTCGAGTGACGGTCGTTAACTCGATCTGAAAAGTTGTTTTCTCGTTTCAGTATCATACCATATCCACTAAAGATTGTCCGAAGCTTAGAGTATGGAAGAAAGAAAAAGAACATTTACTCGTGTCTGTAAGACCTCACAACCTCACAACTCACAACGTCGACCACGTCGAGAAGACCCTCGTGGGCACCTCAATCATTATGTGGAAAAAACCCAAGGTTCCTTCGATCTTTTTGAACGAAACAGTAACCAACGCTCATGCCTGGTGAATTTGAGGCATAAGTTGGGTTAAAATAAAATACGGAATTTAAACACATTCGTTTCCGGGCCGTTTGGTTTCAAAATCCATAGGTGTTAACATTGGAACTTTTTTTTTTCTCCTTCGAGTGACGGTCGTTAACTCGATCTGAAAAAGTTTTTTTTCTCGTTTCAGTATCATACCATATCCACTAAAGATTGTCCGAAGCTTAGAGTATGGAAGGAAAAAGAACATTTACTCGTGTCTGTAAGACCTCACAACCTCAACCACGTCGAGAAGACCCTCGTGGAGGCACCTCAATCATTATGTGGAAAAACCCAAGGTTCCTTCGATCTTTTTGAACGAAAAACAGTAACCAACGCTCATGCCTGGTGAATTTGAGGCATAAGTTGGGTTAAAATACGGAATTTAAAAACACATTCGTTTTTTTTCGGGGCCGTTCGTTTGGTTTCAAAAAATCCATAGGTGTTAACATTGGACTTTTTTTCTCCTTCGAGTGACGGTCGTTAACTCGATCTGAAAAGTTGTTTTTCTCGTTTCAGTATCATACCATATCCACTAAAGATTGTCCTAAAGATTGTCCGAAGCTTAGAGTATGGAAGAAAAAGAACATTTACTCGTGTCTGTAAGACCTCACAACCTCCACCACGTCGAGAAGACCCTCGTGGAGGCACCTCAATCATTATGTGGAAAACCCAAGGTTCCTTCGATCTTTTTGAACGAAACAGTAACCAACGCTCATGCCTGGTGAATTTGAGGCATAAGTTGGGTTAAAATACGGAATTTAAACACATTCGTTTCCGGGCCGTTCTGGTTTCAAAATCCATAGGTGTTAACATTGGAACTTTTTTCTCCTTCGAGTGACGGTCGTTAACTCGATCTGAAAAGTTGTTTTCTCGTTTCAGTATCATACCATATCCACTAAAGATTGTCCGAAGCTTAGAGTATGGAGGAAAAAGAACATTTACTCGTGTCTGTAAGACCTCACAACCTCAACCACGTCGAGAAGACCCTCGTGGAGGCACCTCAATCATTATGTGGAAAACCCAAGGTTCCTTCGATCTTTTTTAACGGAACAGTAACCAACGCTCATGCCTGGTGAATTTGAGGCATAAGTTGGGTTAAAATACGGAATTAAAAACACATTCGTTTCCGGGCCGTTTTGGTTCAAAAAAATCCATAGGTGTTAACATTGGACTTTTTTTTTCCTCCTTCGAGTGACGGTCGTTAACTCGATCTGAAAAGTTTTTTTCTCGTTTCAGTATCATACCATATCCACTAAAGATTGTCCGAAGCTTAGAGTATGGAAGAAAAAGAACATTTACTCGTGTCTGTAAGACCTCACAACCTCAACCACGTCGAGAAGACCCTCGTGGAGGCACCTCAATCATTATGTGGAAAACCCAAGGTTCCTTCGATCTTTTTGAACGAAACAGTAACCAACGCTCATGCCTGGTGAATTTGAGGCATAAGTTGGGTTAAAATACGGAATTTTGAACACACTCGTTTCCGGGCCGTTTTGGTTTCAAAATCCATAGGTGTTAACATTGGAACTTTTTTTTTTCTCCTTCGAGTGACGGTCGTTAACTCGATCTGAAAAAGTTTTTTCTCGTTTCAGTATCATACCATATCCACTAAAGATTGTCCGAAGCTTAGAGTATGGAAGAAAAAAGAACATTTACTCGTGTCTGTAAGACCTCACAACCTCAACCACGTCGAGAAGACCCTCGTGGAGGCACCTCAATCATTATGTGGAAACCCCCAAGGTTCCTTCCTTCGATCTTTTTGAACGAAACAGTAACCAACGCTCATGCCTGGTGAATTTGAGGCATAAGTTGGGTTAAAATACGGAATTTAAACACATTCGTTTCCGGGCCGTTCGGGTTTCAAAATCCATAGGTGTTAACATTGGAACTTTTCTCTCCTTCGAGTGACGGTCGTTAACTCGATCTGAAAAGTTGTTTTCTCGTTTCAGTATCATACCATATCCACTAAAGATTGTCCGAAGCTTAGAGTATGGAAGAAAAAGAACATTTACTCGTGTCTGTAAGACCTCACAACCTCAACCACGTCGAGAAGACCCTCGTGGAGGCACCTCAATCATTATGTGGAAAACCCAAGGTTCCTTCGATCTTTTTGAACGAAACAGTAACCAACGCTCATGCCTGGTGAATTTGAGGCATAAGTTGGGTTAAAATACGGAATTTTGAACACACTCGTTTCCGGGCCGTTTTGGTTTCAAAATCCATAGGTGTTAACATTGGAACTTTTCTCTCCTTCGAGTGACGGTCGTTAACTCGATCTGAAAAGTTGTTTTCTCGTTTCAGTATCATACCATATCCACTAAAGATTGTCCGAAGCTTAGAGTATAGAAGAAAAAGAACATTTACTCGTGTCTGTAAGACCTCACAACCTCAACCACGTCGAGAAGACCCTCGTGGAGGCACCTCAATCATTATGTGGAAAACCCAAGGTTCCTTCGATCTTTTTGAACGAAACAGTAACCAACGCTCATGCCTGGTGAATTTGAGGCATAAGTTGGGTTAAAATAAAATACGAATTAAAACATTCGTTTCCGGGCCGTTTTGGTTTCAAAATCCATAGGTGTTAACATTGGACTTTTTTTCTCCTTCGAGTGACGGTCGTTAACTCGATCTGAAAAGTTTTTTTTCTCGTTTCAGTATCAGTATCATACCATATCCACTAAAGATTGTCCGAAGCTTAGAGTATGGAAGAAAAAGAACATTTACTCGTGTCTGTAAGACCTCACAACCTCAACCACGTCGAGAAGACCCTCGTGGAGGCACCTCAATCATTATGTGGAAAACCCAAGGTTCCTTCGATCTTTTTTAACGAAACAGTAACCAACGCTCATGCCTGGTGAATTTGAGATTTGAGGCATAATAAGTTGGTGGGTTAAAATACGGAATTTAAACACACTCGTTTCCGGGCCGTTTTGGTTTCAAAATCCATAGGTGTTAACATTGGAACTTTTCTCTCCTTCGAGTGACGGTCGTTAACTCGATCTGAAAAAAAGTTTTTTTCTCGTTTCAGTATCATACCATATCCACTAAAGATTGTCCGAAGCTTAGAGTATGGAAGAAAAAAGAACATTTACTCGTGTCTGTAAGACCTCACAACCTCAACCACGTCGAGAAGACCCTCCCTCGTGGAGGCACCTCAATCATTATGTGGAAAAAACCCAAGGTTCCTTCGATTTTTTTTGAACGAAACAGTAACCAACGCTCATGCCTGGTGAATTTGAGGCATAAGTTGGGTTAAAATACGGAATTTAAACACATTCGTTTCCGGGCCGTTTTGGTTTTTCAAAATCCATAGGTGTTAACATTGGAACTTTTTTTTTCTCCTTCGAGTGACGGTCGTTAACTCGATCTGAAAAGTTGTTTTTCGTTTTCAGTATATCATACCATACCATATCCACTAAAGATTGTCCGAAGCTTAGAGAGTAGAAGAGTATGGAAAAAAAAGAACATTTACTCGTGTCTGTAAGACCTCACAACCTCAACCACGTCGAGAAGACCCTCGTGGAGGCACCTCAATCATTATGTGGAAAACCCCAAGGTTCCTTCGATCTTTTTGAACGAAACAGTAACCAACGCTCATGCCTGGTGAATTTGAGGCATAAGTTTGGGTTAAAATACGGAATTAAAAACACATTCGTTTCCGGGCCGTTTTGGTTTCAAAATCCATAGGTGTTAACATTGGACTTTTTTTTTTCTCCTTCGAGTGACGGTCGTTAACTAATCGATCTGAAAAGTTTGTTTTCTCGTTTCAGTATCATACCATATCCACTAAAGATTGTCCGAAGCTTAGAGTATGGAAGAAAAAGAACATTTACTCGTGTCTGTAAGACCTCACAACCACAACCACGTCGAGAAGACCCTCGTGGAGGCACCTCAATCATTATGTGGAAAACCCAAGGTCCCTTCGATCTTTTTGAACGAAACAGTAACCAACGCTCATGCCTGGTGAATTTGAGGCATAAGTTGGGTTAAAATACGGAATTTAAACACATTCGTTTCCGGGCCGTTCTGGTTTCAAAATCCATAGGTGTTAACATTTGAACTTTTTCCTCCTTCGAGTGACGGTCGTTAAAACTCGATCTGAAAAAGTTGTTTTTTCTCGTTTCAGTATCATACCATATCCACTAAAGATTGTCCGAAGCTTAGAGTATGGAAAGAAAAAAGAACATTTACTCGTGTCTGTAAGACCTCACAACCTCAACCACGTCGAGAAGACCCTCGTGGAGGCACCTCAATCATTATGTGGAAAACCCAAGGTTCCTTCGATCTTTTTGAACGAAACAGTAACCAACGCTCATGCCTGGTGAATTTGAGGCATAAGTTGGGTTAAAATACGGAATTTAAAACACATTCGTTTCCCGGGCCGTTTTGGTTTCAAAATCCATAGGTGTTAACATTGGAACTTTTTTTTTCTCCTTCGAGTGACGGTCGTTAACTCGATCTGAAAAGTTGTTTTCTCGTTTCAGTATCATACCATATCCACTAAAGATTGTCCGAAGCTTAGAGTATGGAAGAAAAAGAACATTTACTCGTGTCTGTAAGACCTCACAACCTCAACCAACCACGTCGAGAAGACCCTCGTGGAGGCACCTCAATCATTATGTGGAAAACCCAAGGTTCCTTCGATCTTTTTGAACGAAACAGTAACCAACGCTCATGCCTGGTGAATTTGAGGCATAAGTGGGGTTAAAATACGGAATTTAAACACATTCGTTTTCCGGGCCGTTTTGGTTTTTCAAAATCCATAGGTGTTAACATTGGAACTTTTTTTCTCCTTCGAGTGACGGTCGTTAACTCGATCTGAAAAGTTGTTTTCTCGTTTCAGTATCATACCATATCCACTAAAGATTGTCCGAAGCTTAGAGTGGAAGAAAAAAAAAGAACATTTACTCGTGTCTGTAAGACCTCACAACCTCAACCACGTCGAGAAGACCCTCGTGGAGGCACCTCAATCATTATGTGGAAAACCCAAAGGTTCCTTCTTCGATCTTTTTGAACGAAACAGTAACCAACCAACGCTCATGCCTGGTGAATTTGAGGCATAAGTTGGGTTAAAAAAAATACGGAATTTAAACACATTCGTTTCCGGGCCGTTTTGGCCGTTTTGGTTTCAAAATCCATAGGTGTTAACATTGGAACTTTTTTTCTCTCCTTCGAGTGACGGTCGTTAACTCGATCTGAAAAAGTTTTTTCTCGTTTCAGTATCATACCCATACCATATCCACTAAAGATTGTCCGAAGCTTAGAGTATGGAAGAAAAAGAACATTTACTCGTGTCTGTAAGACCTCACAACACAACCACCTCAACCACGTCGAGAAGACCCTCGTGGAGGCACCTCAATCATTATGTGGAAAACCCAAGGTTCCTTCGATCTTTTTGAACGAAACAGTAACCAACGCTCATGCCTGGTGAATTTGAGGCATAAGTTGGGTTAAAATACGGAATTTAAACACATTCGTTTCCGGGCCGTTTTGGTTTCAAAATCCATAGGTGTTAACATTGGACCTTTTCTCTCCTTCGAGTGACGGTCGTTAACTCGATCTGAAAAGTTGTTTTCTCGTTTCAGTATCATACCATATCCACTAAAGATTGTCCGAAGCTTAGAGTATGGAAGAAAAAAGAACATTTACTCGTGTCTGTAAGACCTCACAACCTCAACCACGTCGAGAAGACCCTCGTGGAGGCACCTCAATCATTATGTGGAAAACCCAAGGTTCCTTCGATCTTTTTGAACGAAACAGTAACCAACGCTCATGCCATGCCTGGTGAATTTGAGGCATAAGGCATAAGTTGGGTTAAAAAAATACGGAATTTAAACACATTCATTTTCCGGGCCGTTTTGGTTTCAAAATCCATAGGTGTTAACATTGGAACTTTTTTCTCCTTCGAGTGACGGTCGTTAACTCGATCTGAAAAGTTGTTTTCTCGTTTCAGTATCATACCATATCCACTAAAGATTGTCCGAAGCTTAGAGTATGGAAGAAAAAAAGAACATTTACTCGTGTCTGTAAGACCTCACAACCTCAACCACGTCGAGAAGACCCTCGTGGAGGCACCTCAATCATTATGTGGAAAACCCAAGGTTCCTTCGATCTTTTTGAACGAAACAGTAAACAACGCTCATGCCTGGTGAATTTGAGGCATAAGTTGGGTTAAAATACGGAATTTAAACACATTCGTTTCCGGGCCGTTTTGGTTTCAAAATCCATAGGTGTTAACATTGGAACTTTTTTCTCCTTCGAGTGACGGTCGTTAACTCGATCTGAAAAGTTGTTTTCTCGTTTCAGTATCATACCATATCCACTAAAGATTGTCCGAAGCTTAGAGTATGGAAGAAAAAGAACATTTACTCGTGTCTGTAAGACCTCACAACCTCAACCACGTCGAGAAGACCCTCGTGGAGGCACCTCAATCATTATGTGGAAAACCAAAGGTTCCTTCGATCTTTTTGAACGAAACAGTAACCAACGCTCATGCCTGGTGAATTTGAGGCATAAGTTGGGTTAAAATACGGAATTAAAACACATTCGTTTCCGGGCCGTTTTGGTTTCAAAATCCATAGGTGTTAACATTGGAACTTTTTTCTCCTTCGAGTGACGGTCGTTAACTCGATCTGAAAAGTTGTTTTCTCGTTTCAGTATCATACCATATCCACTAAAGATTGTCCGAAGCTTAGAGTATGGAAGAAAAAGAAAAAGAACATTTACTCGTGTCTGTAAGACCTCACAACCTCAACCACGTCGAGAAGACCCTCGTGGAGGCACCTCAATCATTATGTGGAAAACCCAAGGTTCCTTCGATCTTTTTTTTGAACGAAACAGTAACCAACGCTCATGCCTGGTGAATTTGAGGCATAAGTTGGGTTAAAATACGGAATTTAAAACACATTCGTTTCCGGGCCGTTTTGGTTTCCAAAATCCGTTTTGGTTCTTCGTGACGTGACGGTCGTTAACTCGATCTGAAAAGTTTGTTTTTTCTCGTTTCAGTATCATACCATATCCACTAAAGATTGTCCGAAGCTTAGAGTATCATACCATAAAGAAAGAAGAAAGTATGGAATTTACTCGTGTCTGTAAGACCTCACAACCTCAACCACGTCGAGAAGACCCTCGTGGAGGCACCTCAATCATTATGTGGAAAACCCAAGGTTCCTTCGATCTTTTTTGAACGAAACAAACAGTAACAACGCTCATGCCTGGTGAATTTGAGGCATAAGTTGGGTTGGGTTAAAATACGGAATTTAAACACATTCGTTTCCGGGCCGTTTTGGTTTCAAAATCCATAGGTGTTAACATTGACTTTTTTTTCCTCCTTCGAGTGACGGTCGTTAACTCGATCTGAAAAGTTGTTTTTTTTCTCGTTTCAGTATCATACCATATCCACTAAAGATTGTCCGAAGCTTAGAGTATGGAAAAAAAGAACATTTACTCGTGTCTGTAAGACCTCACAACCTCAACCACGTCGAGAAGACCCTCGTGGAGGCACCTCAATCATTATGTGAAAAACCCAAGGTTCCTTCGATCTTTTTGAACGAAACAGTAACCAACGCTCATGCCTGGTGAATTTGAGGCATAAGTTGGGTTAAAATACGGAATTTAAACACATTCGTTTCCGGGCCGTTTTGGTTTCAAAATCCATAGGTGTTAACATTGGACTTTTTTTCTCTCCTTCGAGTGACGGTCGTTAACTCGATCTGAAAAGTCGATCTTTCGTTCGTTTCAGTATCGTTTTCTCGTTTCAGTATCATACCATATCCACTAAAGATTGTCCGAAGCTTAGAGTATAGAAGAAAAAGAACATTTACTCGTGTCTGTAAGACCTCACAACCTCAACCACGTCGAGAAGACCCTCGTGGAGGCACCTCAATCATTATGTGGAAAACCCAAGGTTCCTTCGATCTTTTTGAACGAAACAGTAACCAACGCTCATGCCTGGTGAATTTGAGGCATAAGTTGGGTTAAAATACGGAATAAAAACACATTCGTTTCCGGGCCGTTTTGGTTTCAAAATCCATAGGTGTTAACATTGGACTTTTTTCTCCTTCCTTCGAGTGACGGTCGTTTAACTCGATCTGAAAAAGTTGTTTTCTCGTTTCAGTATCATACCATATCCACTAAAGATTGTCCGAAGCTTAGAGTATGGAAGAAAAAGAACATTTACTCGTGTCTGTAAGACCTCACAACCTCAACCACGTCGAGAAGACCCTCGTGGCAGGCACCTCAATCATTATGTGGAAAACCCAAGGTTCCTTCGATCTTTTTGAACGAAACAGTAACCAACGCTCATGCCTGGTGAATTTGAGGCATAAGTTGGGTTAAAATACGGATTTAAAAAACACATTCGTTTCCGGGCCGTTTTGGTTTCAAAATCCATAGGTGTTAACATTGGAAACTTTTTTTTTCTCCTTCGAGTGACGGTCGTTAACTCGATCTGAAAAGTTGTTTTCTCGTTTCAGTATCATACCATATCCACTAAAGATTGTCCGAAGCTTAGAGTATGGAAGAAAAAGAACATTTACTCGTGTCTGTAAGACCTCACAACCTCAACCACGTCGAGAAGACCCTCGTGGAGGCACACCTCAATCATTATGAAAAAAAAACCCAAGGTTCCTTCGATCTTTTTGAACGAAACAGTAAACCAACGCTCATGCCTGGTGAATTTGAGGCATAAGTGGGGTTAAAATACGGAAATTTAAACACATTCGTTTCCGGGCCGTTTTGGTTTCAAAATCCATAGGTGTTAACATTGGAACTTTTTCTCTCCTTCGAGTGACGGTCGTTTCGATCTGAAAAAAGTTTTTTTCTCGTTTCAGTATCATACCATATCCACTAAAGATTGTCCGAAGCTTAGAGTATGGAAGAAAAAAAGAACATTTACTCGTGTCTGTAAGACCTCACAACCTCAACCACGTCGAGAAGACCCTCGTGGAGGCACCTCAATCATTATGTGGAAAACCCAAGGTTCCTTCGATTTTTTTGAACGAAACAGTAACCAACGCTCATGCCTGGTGAATTTGAGGCATAAGTTGGGTTAAAATACGGAATTTAAACACATTCGTTTCCGGGCCGTTTTTTTGGTTTCAAAATCCATAGGTGTTAACATTGGAACTTTTTTTCTCCTTCGAGTGACGGTCGTTAACTCGATCTGAAAAGTTGTTTTTTTTCTCGTTTCAGTATCATACCATATCCACTAAAGATTGTCCGAAGCTTAGAGTATGGAAGAAAAAGAACATTTACTCGTGTCTGTAAGACCTCACAACCTCAACCACGTCGAGAAGACCCTCGTGGAGGCACCTCAATCATTATGTGGAAACCCCAAGGTTCCTTCGATCTTTTTGAACGAAACAGTAACCAACGCTCATGCCTGGTGAATTTGAGGCATAAGTTGGGTTAAAATACGGAATTTAAACACATTCGTTTCCGGGGCCGTTTTGGTTTCAAAATCCATAGGTGTTAACATTGGAACTTTTTTCTCCTCCTTCGAGTGACGGTCGTTAACTCGATCTGAAAAGTTTTTTTCTCGTTTCAGTATCATACCATATCCACTAAAGATTGTCCGAAAGCTCCGAGAGTAGAGTAAAGAAAAAAAGAACATTTACTCGTGTCTGTAAGAAGACCTCACACAACCTCAACCACGTCGAGAAGACCCTCGTGGAGGCACCTCAATCATTATGTGGAAAAAACCCAAGGTTCCTTCGATCTTTTTGTACGAAACTGTAACCAACGCTCATGCCTGTGGTGAATTTGAGGCATAAGTTGGGTTAAAATAAAATACGGAATTAAAAACACATTTCGTTTCCGGGCCGTTTTGGTTTCAAAATCCATAGGTGTTAACATTGGAACTTTTCTCTCCTTCGAGTGACGGTCGTTAACTCGATCTGAAAAGTTGTTTTCTCGTTTCAGTATCATACCATATCCACTAAAGATTGTCCGAAGCTTAGAGTATGGAAGAAAAAGAACATTTACTCGTGTCTGTAAGACCTCACAACCTCAACCACGTCGAGAAGACCCTCGTGGAGGCACCTCAATCATTATGTGGAAAACCCAAGGTTCCTTCGATCTTTTTGAACGAAACAGTAACCAACGCTCATGCCTGGTGAATTTGAGGCATATAAGTTGGGTTAAAATACGGAATTAAAAACACATTCGTTTCCGGGCCGTTTTGGTTTCAAAATCCATAGGTGTTAACATTGGAACTTTTTTTCTCCTCCTTTCGAGAGTGACGGTCGTTAACTCGATCTGAAAAGTTGTTTTTCTCGTTTCAGTCATCATACCATATCCACTAAAGATTGTCCGAAGCTTAGAGTATGGAAGAAAAAGAACATTTACTCGTGTCTGTAAGACCTCACAACCTCAACCACGTCGAGAAGACCCTCGTGGAGGCACCTCAATCATTATGTGGAAAACAGTAACCACCGCTCATGCCTGGTGAATTTGAGGCATAAGTTGGGTTAAAATACGGAATTTAAACACATTCGTTTCCGGGCCGTTTTGGTTTCAAAATCCATAGGTGTTAACATTGGAACTTTTCTCTCCTTCGAGTGACGGTCGTTAACTCGATCTGAAAAGTTGTTTTCTCGTTTCAGTATCATACCATATCCACTAAAGATTGTCCGAAGCTTAGAGTATGGAAGAAAAAGAACATTTACTCGTGTCTGTAAGACCTCACAACCTCAACCACGTCGAGAAGACCCTCGTGGAGGCACCTCAATCATTATGTGGAAAACCCAAGGTTCCTTCGATCTTTTTGAACGAAACAGTAACCAACGCTCATGCCTGGTGAATTTGAGGCATAAGTTGGGTTAAAATACGGAATTTAAACACATTCGTTTCCGGGCCGTTTTGGTTTCAAAATCCATAGGTGTTAACATTTGAACTTTTCTCCCCTTCGAGTGACGGTCGTTAACTCGATCTGAAAAGTGTGTTTTTTCTCGTTTTTCAGTATCATACCATATCCACTAAAGATTGTCCGAAGCTTAGAGTATGGATGGAAAAAAAAGAACATTTACTCGTGTCTGTAAGACCTCACAACCTCAACCACGTCGAGAAGACCCTCGTGGAGGCACCTCAATCATTATGTGGAAAACCCAAGGTTCCTTCGATCTTTTTGAACGAAACAGTAACCAACGCTCATGCCTGGTGAATTTGAGGCATAAGTTGGGTTAAAATACGGAATTTAAACACATTCGTTTCCGGGCCGTTTTGGTTTCAAAATCCATAGGTGTTAACATTGGAACTTTTCTCTCCTTCGAGTGACGGTCGTTAACTCGATCTGAAAAGTTTTTTTCTCGTTTCAGTATCATACCATATCCACTAAAGATTGTCCGAAGCTAGAGTAGGTATGGAAGAAAAAGAACATTTACTCGTGTCTGTAAGACCTCACAACCTCAACCACGTCGAGAAGACCCTCGTGGAGGCACCTCAATCATTATGTGGAAAACCCAAGGTTCCTTCGATCTTTTTGAACGAAACAGTAACCAACGCTCATGCCTGGTGAATTTGAGGCATAAGTTGGGTTAAAATACGGAATTTAAAAACATTCGTTTCCGGGCCGTTTTGGTTTCAAAATCCATAGGTGTTAACATTGGAAACTTTTTTCTCCTTTCGAGTGTCGGTCGTTAACTCGATCTGTTTTTTGTTTTCTCGTTTTTCAGTATCATACCATATCCACTAAAGATTGTCCGAAGCTTAGAGAGTATGGAAAAAAAGAACATTTACTCGTGTCTGTAAACCTCCTCACAACCTCAACCACGTCGAGAACCCCCTCGTGGCAGGCACCTCAATCATTATGTGGAAAACCCAAGGTTCCTTCGATCTTTTTGAACGAAAAAGTAACCAACGCTCATGCCTGGTGAATTTGAGGCATAAGTTGGGTTAAAATACGGAATTTAAACACATTCGTTTCCGGGCCGTTTTGGTTTCAAAATCCATATAGGTGTTAACATTGGAACTTTTTTTCCTCTCCTTCGAGTGACGGTCGTTAACTCGATCTGAAAAGTTTTTTTCTCGTTTCAGTCATCATACCATATCCAAAGATTGTCCGAAGCTTAGAGTATGGGAAGAAAAAGAACATTTACTCGTCGTGTCTGTAAGTAAGACCTCACAACCTCAACCACGTCGAGAAGACCCTCGTGGAGGCACCTCAATCATTATGTGGAAAACCCAAGGTTCCTTCGATCTTTTTTGAACGAAACAGTAACCAACGCTGCCGCTCATGCCTGGTGAATTTGAGGCATAAGTTGGGTGAATTTGAGGCATAAGTGGGGGTTAAAAATACGGAATTTAAACACATTCGTTTCCGGGCCGTTTTGGTTTCAAAAATCCATAGGTGTTAACATTGGAACTTTTTTCTTCTCCTTCGAGTGACGGTCGTTAACTCGATCTGAAAAGTTGTTTTCTCGTTTCAGTATCATACCATATCCACTAAAGATTGTCCGAAGCTTAGAGTATGAAAGAAAAAGAACATTTACTCGTGTCTGTAAGACCTCACAACCTCAACCACGTCGAGAAGACCCTCGTGGAGGCACCTCAATCATTATGTGGAAAACCCAAGGTTCCTTCGATCTTTTTGAACAAACAGTAACCAACGCTCATGCCTGGTGAATTTGAGGCATAAGTTGGGTTAAAATACGGAATTTTAAAAACACATTCGTTTCCGGGCCGTTTTGGTTTCAAAATCCATAGGTGTTAACATTGGACTTTTTTTCTCCTTCGAGTGACGGTCGTTAACTCGATCTGAAAAGTTTTTTTCTCTCGTTTTCGTTTCAGTATCATACCATATCCACTAAAAAGACTAAAGATTGTCCGAAGCTTAGAGTATGGAAGAAAAAGAACATTTACTCGTGTCTGTAAGACCTCACAACCTCAACCACGTCGAGAAGACCCTCGTGGAGGCACCTCAATCATTATGTGGAAAACCCAAGGTTCCTTCGATCTTTTTGAACGAAACAGTAACCAACGCTCATGCCTGGTGAATTTGAGGCATAAGTTGGGTTAAAATACGGATTTAAAAACACATTCGTTTCCGGGCCGTTTTGGTTTCAAAATCCATAGGTGTTTAAACATTGGAACTTTTTTCTCTCCTTCGAGTGACGGTCGTTAACTCGATCTGAAAAGTTGTTTTTCTCGTTTCAGTATCATACCATATCCACTAAAGATTGTCCGAAGCTTAGAGTATGGAAGAAAAAGAATATTTACTCGTGTCTGTAAGACCTCACAACCTCAACCACGTCGAGAAGACCCTCGTGGAGGCACCTCAATCATTATGTGAAAAAACCCAAGGTTCCTTCGATTTTTTGAACGAAACAGTAACCAACGCTCATGCCTGGTGAATTTGAGGCATAAGTTGGGTTAAAATACGGAATTTAAACACATTCGTTTCCGGGCCGTTTTGGTTTCAAAATCCATAGGTGTTAACATTGGAACTTTTTTCTCCTTCGAGTGACGGTCGTTAACTCGATCTGAAAAGTTGTTTTTCTCGTTTTCAGTATCATACCATATCCACTAAAGATTGTCCGAAGCTTAAGCTTAGAGTATGGAAAAAAGAACATTTACTCGTGTCTGTAAGACCTCACAACCTCAACCACGTCGAGAAGACCCTCGTGGAGGCACCTCAATCATTATGTGGAAAAACCCAAGGTTCCTTCGATCTTTTTGAACGAAACAGTAACCAACGCTCATGCCTGGTGAATTTGAGGCATAAGTTGGGGTTAAAATACGGAATTTAAACACATTCGTTTTTCCGGGCCGTTTTGGTTTCAAAATCCATAGGTGTTAACATTGGAACTTTTTTTTCTCCTTCGAGTGACGGTCGTTAACTCGATCTCTGAAAAGTTGTTTTCTCGTTTCAGTATCATACCATATCCACTAAAGATTGTCCGAAGCTTAGAGTATGGAAGAAAAAAAACAACATTTACTCGTGTCTGTAAGACCTCACAACCTCAACCACGTCGAGAAGACCCTCGTGGAGGCACCTCAATCATTATGTGGAAAACCCCCAAGGTTCCTTCGATCTTTTTGAACGAAACAGTAACCAACGCTCATGCCTGGTGAATTTGAGGCATAAGTTGGGTTAAAATACGGAATTTAAACACATTCGTTTCCGGGGCCGTTTTGGTTTCAAAATCCATAGGTGTTAACATTGACTTTTTTTTTTCTCCTCCTTCGAGTGACGGTCGTTAACTCGATCTGAAAAGTTGTTTTCTCGTTTCAGTATCATACCATATCCACTAAAGATTGTCCGAAGCTTAGAGAATGGAAGAAAAAGAACATTTACTCGTGTCTGTAAGACCTCACAACCTCAACCTCACAACCACGTCGAGAAGACCCTCGTGGAGGCACCTCAATCATTATGTGGAAAACCCAAGGTTTCTTCGATCTTTTTGAACGAAACAGTAACCAACGCTCATGCCTGGTGAATTTGAGGCATAAGTTGGGTTAAAATACGGAATTTAAACACATTCGTTTCCGGGCCGTTTTGGTTTCAAAATCCATAGGTGTTAACATTGGAACTTTTTTTTTCTCTCCTTCGAGTGACGGTCGTTAACTCGATCTGAAAAGTGTTTTTCTCGTTTCAGTATCATACCATATCCACTAAAGATTGTCCGAAGCTTAGAGTATGGAAGAAAAAGAACATTTACTCGTGTCTGTAAGACCTCACAACCTCAACCACGTCGAGAAGACCCTCGTGGAGGCACCTCAATCATTATGTGGAAAACCCAAGGTTCCTTCGATTTTTTTGAACGAAACAGTAACCAACGCTCATGCCTGGTGAATTTGAGGCATAAGTTGGTTGGGTTAAAATACGAATTTTTAAACACATTTTTTTTTCCGGCCGTTTTGGTTTCAAAATCCATAGGTGTTAACATTGGAACTTTTTCTCTCCTTCGAGTGACGGTCGTTAACTCGATCTGAAAAGTTGTTTTCTCGTTTCAGTATCATACCATATCCACTAAAGATTGTGGAAGCTTAGAGTATGGAAGAAAAAGAACATTTACTCGTGTCTGTAAGACCACACACAACCTCAACCACGTCGAGAAGACCCTCGTGGAGGCACCTCAATCATTATGTGGAAAACCCAAGGTTCCTTCGATCTTTTTTAACGAAACAGTAACCAACGCTCATGCCTGGTGAATTTGAGGCATAAGTTGGGTTAAAATACGGAATTAAAACACATTCGTTTCCGGGCCGTTTTGGTTTCAAAATCCATAGGTGTTAACATTGGAACTTTTTTCTCCTTCGAGTGACGGTCGTTAACTCGATCTGAAAAAGTTTTTTTCTCTCGTTTCAGTATCATACCATATCCACTAAAGATTGTCCGAAGCTTAGAGTAGAGAATGGAAAAAAAAAGAACATTTACTCGTGTCTGTAAGACCTCACAACCTCAACCACGTCGAGAAGACCCTCGTGGAGGCACCTCAATCATTATGTGGAAAACCCAAGGTTCCTTCGATCTTTTTGAACGAAACAGTAACCAACGCTCATGCCTGGTGAATTTGAGGCATAAGTTGGGTTAAAATACGGAATTTAAAAACACATTCGTTTCCGGGCCGTTTTGGTTTCAAAATCCATAGGTGTTAACATTGGAACTTTTTTCTCCTTCGAGTGACGGTCGTTAACTCGATCTGAAAAGTTGTTTTCTCGTTTCAGTATCATACCATATCCACTAAAGATTGTCCGAAGCTTAGAGTATGGAAGAAAAAGAAACATTTACTCGTGTCTGTAAGACCTCACAACCTCAACCACGTCGAGAAGACCCTCGTGGAGGCACCTCAATCATTATGTGGAAAACCCAAGGTTCCTTCGATTTTTTTGAAACGAAACAGTAACCAACGCGCTCATGCCTGGTGAATTTGAGGCATAAGTTGGGTTAAAATACGGAATTTAAACACATTCGTTTCCGGGCCGTTTTGGTTTCAAAATCCATAGGTGTTACAACATTGGACTTTTTTTTTTTCTCCTTCGAGTGACGGTCGTTAACTCGATCTGAAAAGTTGTTTTTTTCTCGTTTCAGTATCATACCATATCCACTAAAGATTGTCCGAAGCTTAGAGTATGGAAGAAAAAGAACATTTACTCGTGTCTGTAAGACCTCACAACCTCAACCACGTCGAGAAGACCCTCGTGGAGGCACCTCAATCATTATGTGGAAAACCCAAGGTTCCTTCGATTTTTTTTTGAACGAAACAGTAACCAACGCTCATGCCTGGTGAATTTGAGGCATAAGTTGGGTTAAAATACGGAATTAAAAAACACATTCGTTTCCGGGCCGTTTTGGTTTCAAAATCCATAGGTGTTAACATTTTTTTTTTTTTCTCCTTCGAGTGACGGTCGTTAACTCGATCTGAAAAAGTTGTTTTCTCGTTTTTCAGTATCATACCATATCCACTAAAGATTGTCCGAAGCTTAGAGTATGGAAGAAAAAGAACATTTACTCGTGTCTGTAAGACCTCACAACCTCAACCACGTCGAGAAGACCCTCGTGGAGGCACCTCAATCATTATGTGGAAAACCCAAGGTTCCTTCGATCTTTTTGAACGAAACAGTAACCAACGCTCGCTCATGCCTGGTGAATTTGAGGCATAAGTTGGGTTAAAATACGGAATTTAAAACACATTCGTTTCCGGGCCGTTTTGGTTTCAAAATCCATAGGTGTTAACATTGGAACTTTTTTTTCTCCTTCGAGTGACGGTCGTTAACTCGATCTGAAAAGTTGTTTTCTCGTTTCAGTATCATACCATATCCACTAAAGATTGTCCGAAGCTTAGAGTATGGAAGAAAAAGAACATTTACTCGTGTCTGTAAGACCTCACAACCTCAACCACGTCGAGAAGACCCTCGTGGAGGCACCTCAATCATTATGTGGAAAACCCAAGGGTCCTTCTTCGATCTTTTTGAACGAAACAGTAACCAACGCTCATGCCTGGTGAATTTGAGGCATAAGTTGGGTTAAAATACGGAATTAAAACACATTCGTTTCCGGGCCGTTTTGGTTTCAAAATCCATAGGTGTTAACATTGGAACTTTTTTCTCCTTCGAGTGACGGTCGTTAACTCGATCTGAAAAGTTGTTTTCTCGTTTCAGTATCATACCATATCCACTAAAGATTGTCCGAAGCTTAGAGTATGGAAGAAAAAGAACATTTACTCGTGTCTGTAAGACCTCACAACCTCAACCACGTCGAGAAGACCCTCGTGGAGGCACCTCAATCATTATGTGGAAAACCCAAGGTTCCTTCGATCTTTTTGAACGAAACAGTAACCAACGCTCATGCCTGGTGAATTTGAGGCATAAGTTGGGTTAAAATACGGAATTAAAACACATTCGTTTCCGGGCCGTTTTGGTTTCAAAATCCATAGGTGTTAACATTGGAACTTTTTTCTCTCCTTCGAGTGACGGTCGTTAACCGATCTGAAAAGTTGTTTTCTCGTTTCCGTATCATACCATATCCACTAAAGATTGTCCGAAGCTTAGAGTATGGAAGAAAAAGAACATTTACTCGTGTCTGTAAGACCTCACAACCTCAACCACGTCGAGAAGACCCTCGTGGAGGCACCTCAATCATTATGTGGAAAACCCAAGGTTCCTTCGATCTTTTTGAACGAAACAAGTAACCAACCAACGCTCATGCCTGGTGAATTTGAGGCATAAGTTGGGTTAAAATACGGAATTTAAACACATTCGTTTCCGGGCCGTTTTGGTTTCAAAATCCATAGGTGTTAACATTGGACTTTTTTTTCTCTCTCCTTCGAGTGACGGTCGTTAACTCGATCTGAAAAAGTTGTTTTCTCGTTTCAGTATCATACCATATCCACTAAAGATTGTCCGAAGCTTAGAGTATGGAAGAAAAAGAACATTTACTCGTGTCTGTAAGACCTCACAACCTCACAACCTCACCACGTCGAGAGACCCTCGTGGAGGCACCTCAATCATTATGTGGAAAACCCCCAAGGTTCCTTCGATCTTTTTTGAACGAAAAACAGTAACCAACGCTCATGCCTGGTGAATTTGAGGCATAAGTTGGGTAAAAATACGGAATTTAAACACATTCGTTTCCGGGCCGTTTTGGTTTCAAAATCCATAGGTGTTAACATTGGATCTTTTTTCTCCTTCGAGTGACGGTCGTTAACTCGATCTGAAAAGTTGTTTTCTCGTTTCCGTATCATACCATATCCACTAAAGATTGTCCGAAGCTTAGAGTATGGAAGAAAAAAGAACATTTACTCGTGTCTGTAAGACCTCACAACCTCAACCACGTCGAGAAGACCCTCGTGGAGGCACCTCAATCATTATGTGGAAAACCCAAGGTTCCTTCGATCTTTTTGAACGAAACAGTAACCAACGCTCATGCCTGGTGAATTTGAGGCATAAGTTGGGTTAAAATACGGAATTGAAACACATTCGTTTCCGGGCCGTTTTGGTTTCAAAATCCATAGGTGTTAACATTGGAACTTTTCTCTCCTTCGAGTGACGGTCGTTAACTCGATCTGAAAAGTTGTTTTCTCGTTTCAGTATCATACCATATCCACTAAAGATTGTCCGAAGCTTAGAGTATGGAAGAAAAAGAACATTTACTCGTGTCTGTAAGACCTCACAACCTCAACCACGTCGAGAAGACCCTCGTGGAGGCACCTCAATCATTATGTGGAAAACCCAAGGTTCCTTCGATCTTTTTGAACGAAACAGTAACCAACGCTCATGCCTGGTGAATTTGAGGCATAAATTTGAGGGTTGGGTTAAAATACGGAATTTAAAAACACATTCGTTTCCGGGCCGTTTTGGTTTCAAAATCCATAGGTGTTAACATTGGAACTTTTTTTTTCTCCTTCGAGTGACGGTCGTTAACTCGATCTGAAAAAAGTTTTCTCGTTTCAGTATCATACCATATCCACTAAAGATTGTCCGAAGCTTAGAGTATGGAAGAAAAAGAACATTTACTCGTGTCTGTAAGACCTCACAACCTCAACCACGTCGAGAAGACCCTCGTGGAGGCACCTCAATCATTATGTGGAAAACCCAAGGTTCCTTCGATCTTTTTGAACGAAACAGTAACCAAACGCTCATGCCTGGTGAATTTGAGGCATAAGTTGGGTTAAAATACGGAATTTAAACACATTCGTTTCCGGGCCGTTTTGGTTTCAAAATCCATAGGTGTTAACATTGGAACTTTTTTCTCCTCCTTCGAGTGACGGTCGTTAACTCCATACCATATCCACTAAAGATTGTCCGAAGCTTAGAGTATGGAATGGAAGAAAAAAAGAACATTTACTCGTGTCTGTAAGACCTCACAACCTCAACCACGTCGAGAAGACCCTCGTGGAGGCACCTCAATCATTATGTGGAAAAACCCAGGGTCCTCCTTCGATCTTTTTGAACGAAAAGAAACAGTAACCAACGCTCATGCCTGGTGAATTTGAGGCATAAGTTGGGTTAAAATACGGAATTAAAAACACATTCGTTTTCCGGGCCGTTTTGGTTTCAAAATCCATAGGTGTTAACATTGGAACTTTTTTCTCCTTCGAGTGACGGTCGTTAACTCGATCTGAAAAGTTGTTTTCTCGTTTCAGTATCATACCATATCCACTAAAGATTGTCCGAAGCTTAGAGTATGGAAGAAAAAGAACATTTACTCGTGTCTGTAAGACCTCACAACCTCAACCACGTCGAGAAGACCCTCGTGGAGGCACCTCAATCATTATGTGGAAAACCCAAGGTTCCTTCGATCTTTTTGAACGAAACAGTAACCAACGCTCATGCCTGGTGAATTTGAGGCATAAGTTGGGTTAAAATACGGAATTTAAACACATTCGTTTCCGGGCCGTTTTGGTTTCAAAATCCATAGGTGTTAACATTGGAACTTTTTTCTCCTTCGAGTGACGGTCGTTAACTCGATCTGAAAAGTTGTTTTCTCGTTTCAGTATCATACCATATCCACTAAAGATTGTCCGAAGCTTAGAGTATGGAAGAAAAAGAACATTTACTCGTGTCTGTAAGACCTCACAACCTCAACCACGTCGAGAAGACCCTCGTGGAGGCACCTCAATCATTATGTGGAAAACCCAAGGTTCCTTCGATCTTTTTGAACGAAACAGTAACCAACGCTCATGCCTGGTGAATTTGAGGCATAAGTTGGGTTAAAATACGGAATTTAAAACACATTCGTTTCCGGGCCGTTTTGGTTTCAAAATCCATAGGTGTTAACATTGGAACTTTTTTCTCCTTCGAGTGACGGTCGTTAACTCGATCTGAAAAGTTGTTTTCTCGTTTCAGTATCATACCATATCCACTAAAGATTGTCCGAAGCTTAGAGTATGGAAGAAAAAGAACATTTACTCGTGTCTGTAAGACCTCACAACCTCAACCACGTCGAGAAGACCCTCGTGGAGGCACCTCAATCATTATGTGGAAAACCCAAGGTTCCTTCGATCTTTTTGAACGAAACAGTAACCAACGCTCATGCCTGGTGAATTTGAGGCATAAGTTGGGTTAAAAATACGGAATTAAAACACATTCGTTTCCGGGCCGTTTTGGTTTCAAAATCCATAGGTGTTAACATTGGAACTTTTTTCTCCTTCGAGTGACGGTCGTTAACTCGATCTGAAAAGTTGTTTTCTTGTTTCAGTATCATACCATATTCACTAAAGATTGTCCGAAGCTTAGAATATGGAAGAAAGAGAACATTTACTCGTGTCTATAAGACCAACAGACATCTCAGACATCTCAAAACCTTAGACATATCATACATCTCAGATATCTAAGACATTTCAGAAATCTCAGACATCTCATTTATCTCAGACTTCTCATACGTCTTTGACATCTCAGATATCTCAGACCTCTTATACATCTCAGACATTTAAGAATCTCAGACATTTCATACATCTCAAACGTCTCAAACGTCTCAAACATCTCAGACATCTCAGACATCTCATACATATTAGAAATCTCAGACATCTCAGACATCTCAGGCATCTAAGACATCTCAGACATCTCAAGCATCTCATACATATCAGACATCTCAGACATCTCATACATCATATACATATCAGACATCTCATACATCTCAGATATCTCATACATATCAGACATCTTTACATCTCAGACATCTCAGATATCTCATACATATCAGACATCTCAAACATCTCAAACATCTGAGACATCTCGGACATCTCGGACATCTCATACATATCAGACATCTCTTACATCTCAGAACTCTCATACATCTCAGACATCAAAGACATCTCATACATATCAGACATCTAAGACATCTCATACATAGCAGACATCTCAGACATCTTAGACATCTCAGACATCTCAGACATTTAAGACATCTCAGACATGTCATACATCTCATACATCTCAGACATCTCAGACATGTCATACATCTACGACATCTCAAACATCTTAGACATCGAAGACCTCTCAGACATCTCATACATCTGAGACATCTCATACATGTCAGACATCTCAGACAACTCAGAGATCTCATACACATCAGACACCTCAAACATCTCATACATCTCAGACATCTCATACATCTCATACATCTCATACATCTCAGACATCTCAAACCTCTCAGACATCTCAGGCCCCTCATACATCTCAGACATCTCATACATCTCAGACAACTCATACATATTAGAAATCTCAGACATCTCAGACATCTCAGACATCTCAAACATCCCAGACATCTCATACATATCAGATATCTCTTACATCTCAGAACTCTCATACATCTCAGACATCTCAGACATCTCATACATATCGTAACTCTCATACATATTAGAAATCTCAAACATCTCAGACATCTCGGACATCTTATACACCTCAGACATCTCATACATCTGAGACATCTCATACATGTCAGACATCTCAGACAACTCAGACATCTCATACATATCAGACATCTCACACATCTCAGACTTCTCAGACGTCTCGTACATATCAAAAATCTCGGACATCTCAGACATCTCATACATCTCAGACATCTCTGACATCTCATGCTTATCAGACATCTCAGACATCTCATACCTCTCATACATCTCAGACATCTCAGACATCTCAGACATCTCAGACAACTCAGACGTCTCATACATTTCAGACGTCTCATACATATCAGACATCTCTGACACCTCAGGCATCTCAGACATCTAAGACCTCTCAGACATCTCAGACATCTCATACATCTCAGACATCTTAGACATCTCAGACATCTCAGACATCTCAGACGTCTCAGACAACTCAGACATCTTAGACACCTCAGACATCTCAGACATCTCATACATCTCAGACATCTCATACATCTCATGCGTCTCAAACATCTCAAACATCTCAGACATCTCATACATCCCCGAAATCTCAAACATCTCAGACATCTCAAAATCTCAGACCTCTCATACTTCTCACACATCTCAAACACCTCAGACATCTCAGAAATTTCAGACATCTCATACATCTCGTACATCTCATACATATCAGACATCTCAAACATCTAATACATATTAGAAGTCTCAGACATCTCAGACATCTCAGACATCTCAGACATCTCATACATCTAAGACCTCTCATACATCTCATACATCTCAGACACCTCAGACATCTCAGAAATCTCAGACATCTCATACATCTCGTACATCTCATACATATCAGACATCTCAGACATCTCATCCACCTCAGACATCTCAGACATGTCATACATATCAGACATCTCAGACATCTAATACATATCAGACATCTCAGACATCTCAGACCTCTCATACATCTCATACATCTTAGACATCTCAGACATCTCAGACATCTCAGACCTCTCATACATCTCATACATCTCACACATCTCAAACCTCTCAGACATCTCAAACCTCTCATACATCTAAGACATCTTATACATATCAGACATCTCAGACATCTCATACATCCCAGACATCTCATACATCTCAGACCTCTCATATATCTTAAACATCTCAGACCTCTTATACATCTCATACATATTAGACATCTCAGACATCTAATACATATTAGACATCTCAGACATCTCATATATATCAGACATCTTAGAAATCTCAGACCTCTCATACATCTCTGACATCTTAGACATATCAAACATCTCAGACATCTCAGACCTTTCATACATCTCAGACATCTCAGACATCTCATACATCTCAGACCTCTCATACATCTCATACATCTCAGACATCTCAGACATTTTCGTACATATCAAACATCTCAGACATCTCAGACATCTCATACATCTCAGACAGCTCAGACATCTCAGACATGTCATACATCTCAGACATGTCATACATCTCAGACATCTCATACATATCAGAAACCTCATGCATCTCAGACATCTCAGACATGTCATACATATCAGACATCTCAGACCTCTCATACATCTCAGACATCTCAGATATCTACGACATCTCATACATCTCAGACATCTCAGACATCTCAGACATCTCATACCTCTCAGACATCTTAGACATCTTAGACCTCCCATACATCTTAGACATGTCATATATCTCAGACATGTTAGACCTCTCAAACATCTCATACATCTCAGACATCTCATACATATCCGACATCTCAGACATCTCAGACCTCTCATACATCTCTAACATCTCAGACATATCAGACATCTCAGACCTCTCATACATCTCAGACATCTCAGACATCTCATACATATCAGACATCTTAGACATCTCAGACCTCTCATACATCTCTGACATCTGAGACATATCAGACATCTCAGACATATCAGATATCTCATACATCTCAGACATCTCATACATCTCAGACCTCTCATACATCTCATACATCTCTGACATTTCAGAAATCTCGTACATATAAAACATCTCAGACATCTCAGACATCTCAACATCTCAGACAGCTTAGACATCTCAGACATGTCAGGCATCTCAGACATGTCATACATCTCAGACATCTCAAACATCTCAGATATCTCATACATCTCAGACATCTCATACATCTCAGACCTCTCATACATCTCCTACATCTCTGACATCTCAGAAATCTCGTACATATAAAACATCTCAGACATCTCATACATCTCATACATCTCAGACAGCTTTGACATCTCAGACATGTCAGACATCTCAGACATGTCATACATCTCAGACATGTGAAACATCTCAGACATCTCAGACATGTCATACATATCAGACATCTCAGACATCTCAAACCTCTCATACATCTCAGACATCTCAGATATCTACGACATCTCATACATCTCAGACATCTCAGACATCTCATACCTCACAGACATCTCAGACATCTTAAACCTCTCATACATCTTAGACATGTCATACATCTCAGACATTTTAGACCTCTCAGACATCTTATACATCTCAGACATCTCATGCATATCCGACATCTCAGACATCTCATACATCTCAGACATCTTAGACTTCTCATACATCTCAGACCTCTCATACATCTCCTACATCTCGGACATCTCAAACATCTTGTTCATATCAAACATCTTAGACATCTAAGACAACTTAGACATCTCATTCATATCCGACATCTCAGACATCTCAAACCTCTCATACATCTCAGACATCTCATACATATTAGACATCTCAGACATCTCAGACCTCTCATCTATCTCAGACATCTCATACATCTCAGACATCTCATACATCTCAAATCTCTCATACATCTCAGACATCTCAGACATCTCAGACATCTCATACATATTAGACATCTCAGATGTCTGAGATGTCTGAGATGTCTGAGATGTCTGATATGTCTGAGATGTCTGAGATGTATGACATGTCTGAGATGTCTGAGATGTCTGAGATGTCTGAGATGTCTGAGATGTCTGAGATGTATGAGATGTATGAGATGTCTGAGAAGTCTGAGAAGTCTGACATGTTTTAGATTTCTGAGATGTCTTAGATGTATGAGATGCTTGAGATGTCTTAGATGTCTGATATGTATGTGATGTATGAGTTTTATGAGATGTCTGAGATGTCTGAGATGTATGAGATTTCTGAGATGTATTAACTGTCTGAGATGTATGAGATGTATGAGTGGTCTGAGATGTCTGAGATGTTAGAGATGTATGAGATGTCTAAGATGTCTGATATGTCTGAGAATTATGATACATCTCAGACATCTCATACATCTCAGACATCTCAGACATCTCAGACATGTCATACATCTCAAACATCTCAGACATGTCATACATCTCAAACATCTCAGACATCGAAGAAATCTCATACTTTTCAGACCTCTCATACATCTCAGACATCTGGAACAACTAGAACATCAAAGACATCTCATACATATCAGACATCTCAGATATCTCAAACCTCTCATACATCTCAGACCTCTCATACATCTCAGATATCACAGACATCTCATACATCTCAGACATCTCAGAACTCTCAGACATCTTATATATATCAGAAATCTAAGAAATCTCAGACCTCTCAGACATCTAAGACCTCTCATACATCTTATACATCTTAGACATCTCAGACATCTTATACATCTCAGATATCTCAGACCTCTCATACAACACAGACATCTCAGACTTCTCATACATCTCTGACATCTCTGACATCTCACAACTCTCACACATCCCAGACCTCTCATATATCTCACACCTCTCATACATCTCATACATCTCAGACAAGTCTGACATCTCAGACATCTCAGATATCTTAGACCTCTCCTACATCTCAGACCTCTCATACATCAAAGGCCTCTCATACATCTCAGACATCTCATACATCTCATACATCTCATGCATCTCAGACATCTCAGACCTCTCATACAGCACATACATCTCAAACATTTCAAACATCTTAGACAGCTCAGACATCTCATACATCTCAGACATCACAGACGTCTCAAACATCTCATACATGTCAGACCTTTCATACATCTTAGACATCTCAGAACTCTTAGACATCTTATGCATCTCAGATATCTCAAAAATCGCAGACCTCTCATACATCTAAGATATCTGAGACATTTGAGACATCTCATACATCACAGATATCTCAGACCTCTCATACATCTTATACATCTCAGACATCTCAGACATCTCAGACATCTCAAACCTCTCATACATCTCAGACATCTCAGACCTCTTAGACCTCTCATACATGTCAGACCTCTCATACCTCTTAGACATCTCAGACATCTCAGACATCTCATATATCTCAATAATCTCAAAACTCTCAGACATCTCATACATCTCATACATCCCATACATTTAAGACCTCTCATACATCTCAGACATCTCAGACATCTCAAACATCTCAGACATCTCATACATCTCAGACCTCTCATACATCTCAGACATCACAGACATCTCAGACCTCTCATACATCTCAGAACTCTCATACATCTTAGACATCTCATACATCTCATACATATCAGACATATCAGACATCTCAGAAATCTCAGACCTTTCATACATCTTAGACATCTCAAACATCTCATACATCTCAAACATTATAGACATCTCAGACATTTCAGACCTCTTGGACCTCTCAAACCTCTCATACATCTTAGACCTCTGATACATCTCAGACATCTCATACATCTCAGACTTGTCATACATCTCATACATCTCAGACTTGTCATACATCTCAGACCTCACATACATCTCAGACATCTCATACATCTCAGACATCTCTAACATTTAAAAAAACTCAGAAATCTCATACATCTCAGACATATCAGAAATCTCATACCTCTCATACATCTCAGAAATCTCAGACCTCTCATACATCTCAGACATCTCAGACATCTCATATATCTCAATAATCTCAAAACTCTCAGACATCTCATACATCTCATACATTTAAGACATCTCATACATCTCAGACATCTCAGACATCTCAGACATCTCAGACATCTCAGACATCTCAAACATCTCAGACATCTCATACATCTCAGACCTCTCATACATCTCAGACATCACAGACATCTCAGACCTCTCATACATCTCAGAACTCTCATACATCTTAGACCTCTCATACATCTCATACATATCAGACATCTCAGAAATCTCAGACCTTTCATACATCTTAGACATCTCAAACATCTCATACATCTCAAACATTACAGACATCTCAGACATCTCAGACCTCCTGGACCTCTCATACATCTTAGACCTCTGATACATCTCAGACATCTCATACATCTCAAACTTGTCATACATCTCAGACCTCACATACATCTCAGACATCTCATACATCTCAGACATCTCTAACATTTAAAAAAACTCAGACATCTCATACATCTCAGACATATCAGAAATCTCAGACCTCTCATACATCTCAGAAATCTCAGACCTCTCATACATCTCATACATATCACACATCTCAGACAACTGAGACCTCTCATACATCTCAGACCTCTCATACATCTCAGACATCTAAGACATCTCAGACATCTCAGACCTCTCGTACATCTAAGACATCTTAGACCGCTCGTACATCTCAGACCTCTCTTACATCACAGACCTCTCATAATCCTTAGACCTCTCATACATCTCAGACGTCTCAGACAACTCTGACCTCTCAGACATCTCATACAGATCAGACATCTCAGAAATCTCAAACCTCTAAGACATCTCAGACTTCTCATATATCACATACATCTTAGACATCTCAGACATCTCAGACATCTCATACTTATCAGACATCTTAGAAATCTCAGACCTCTCATACATCTCAGACATTTCAGACATCTCAGACCGCTCATACATCTCAGACCTTTCATACATCTCAAACCTCCCATATATCTCAAACCTCTCAGCCTTCTCAGACCTCACTTACATCTCGGATATCTCAGACATCTCAGACATCTCATACATCTCAGACCTCTCATACATCTCGGATATCTCAGACATCTCAGACCTCTGAGAAATCTCATACCTCTCATACATCTCAAACATCTCAGACATCTCATACATCTCTGATTTCTCATACATTTCATACATCTCTAACTCTAATACATTTCGTACCTCTCATACATCTCAGACCTCTCCAACATCTCAAACATCTAATACAACTTAGACATCTCAAACCTCCCATACATCTCACACATCAAAGACATCTCATACATCTCAGACATGTCAGACCTCTCATACATCTCAGACATCTCAGACATCTGAGAAATCTCAGACATCTCATTCATCTCATACATCTCAGACCTCTCATACATCTTTGACATCTTAGAACTCTCATGAATCTCATACGTCTCAGAACTCTCATACATCTCAGACCTCTCATACGTCTCTGATATCTCAGATATCTCAGACATCTCTAACCTTTCAGACATCTCAGACCTCTCATACATCTGAGATATCTCAGACATCTCATACATCTTAGACCTCTCTAACATCTCAGACATCTCATACATTTAAGACATCTAATACATCTTAGACCTCTCAGACATCGCATACCTCTCAGACATCTCAGACCTCTCAGACATCTTAGACACCTCTTATACATCTCAGACATCTCATACATCTTAGACCTCTCATACAACCCCGACATCTCAGACATCTCAAACATCTCACACATCTCAAACATCTAAGATCTCTCAGACATTTCAACCATCTCAGACATCTCAGACCTCTCATACATCTCAGACATCTAATACATCTCAGACCTCTCATACATCTCAGACATCTCAGACCTCTCATACATCTCATACATCTCAGACCTCTCATACATCTCAGACATCTCAGACCTCTCATACATCTCATACATCTCAAACATTTCATACATCTCATACATCTCAGACATCTCTGACATCTCAGAACTCTCAAAGATCTCCGACCTCTTCCACATCTCAGATCTCTCATACATCTCAGACATCTCAGACATCTCATACTTCTCATGCATCTCAGACATCTAAGACCTCTCATACATTTCATACATCTCAGACATCTCAGACATCTCATACATCTCAGACCTCTCATACATATCATAAATCTCAGGCATCTTAGACATCACAGACATCTAAGACCTCTCATACATCTCAGACATTTTAGACATCTCAGACTTCTCAGACATTTGAGACATCTTAGACATCTCAGACATCTAAGACCTCTCAGACATCTCAAACATCTCAGACATCTCAAACATCTCAGACATCTCAAACATCTAAGACCTCTCATACATCTCAGACCTCTCATACATATCAGATATCTCAGACATTTCAGACCTCTCGTACATCTCAGACATCTCATACATCTCAGAAATCTCAAACCTCCCATACATCTCAGACATCTCAAACATCTCAGACCTCTCATACATCTTAGACATCTAAGACCTCTCAGACCTCTTAGACATCTTAGACATCTCAGACATCTTAGAACCTCTCATACATCTCAAACCTCTCATATATCTCAGACCTCTCATACATCTCAGACCTCTCATACATCTCATACATCTCAGACCTCTCATACATCTCAGACCTCTCATATATACCAGACATTTAAGAACTCTCAGACATCTCAAACATCTCAGACATCTCAGACCTCTCATACATCTCAGATATCTCAGACATCTCGGACATGTTAGACCTCTCAGAAATCTGAGACCACTCATACATCTTAGATATCGAAGATATCTCAGACCTCTCAGATCTCTCAGACCTCTCAGACATCTCTGACATCTCAGACATCTCAGACCTCTCATACATCTCAAACCCCTCATATATCTCAGACCTCTCATACATCTAATACATCTCAGACCTCTCATACATCTCATACATCTCATACTTCTCATACATAACAGACATTTAAGAACTCTCAGACATCTCAGGCCTCTCATACATCTTAGACATCTCAGACATATCAGACTTTTCATACATCTAAGATATCTCAGACATCTCGGACATCTGAAACCTCTCAGAAATCTCAGACCACACATACATCTCATATATCTCGGACAACTCAGACCTCTACGACCTCTCAGACATCTCAGAAATCTCAGAACACTTAGACATCTCATACATCTCAGACCTCTCAGACATCTCAGACATCTCATACATGTCAAACATCTGAGACATCTCAAACCTCTCATACATCTCAGACATCTCAGACAGTTGAGACATCTCGGACCTCTCATACATCTCAGACATCTTATACATCTAAGACCTCTCATACATCCCAGACATCTTAGACATCTCATACAACTCAGACATCTCATATCTCTTATACATCTCAAACATCTCAAACATCTTATACATCTCAGACCTCTCATACATCTCAGACATCTCAAAACTCTTAAACATCTCAGACTTCTCATACATCTCAGACATCTCAGACCTCTCAGGCCTCTCATACATCTCAGATATCTCAGACATCTCGAACATCTCAATCCTCTCAAACATCTCAGACTTCTCAGACATCTAGGACATCTCAGACATCTCAGAAATCTCAGACATCTCAGACATCTCGGACATCTCAATCCTCTCAAACATCTCAGACCTCTCAGACATCTAGGACATCTCAGACATCTCATACATCTCAAACAACTCAGACATCTTACACATCTCGTACTTCCTAGAACTCTCATACATCTCTGACATCTCATACATCTCAGACCTCTCATGCATCTTAGACATCTAAGAATTCTCAAACATCTCAGACCTCTCATACATCTCATACATCTCAGAACTCTCAAATATCTCAGACATCTAATACATCTAAGAACCCTCATACATCTCAGACATCTGAGACATCTCAGACCTCTCATACATCTCAGACATCTTAGACCTCTCATATATCTAAGACATCTCAGACATCTCAGACCTTTCATACATCTTAAAGATCTCAGACATCTCAGACCTCTCAGACATCTCAGACCTCTCAGACATCTCAGACATCTCTCTTACATCTCAGACATCTACGAAATCTCAGACTTCTTATACATCTCATAAATCTCAGACATATCAGACATCTCATACATCTCAGACCTCTCATACATCTCATACATCTCATACATCTCAGAAATCTCAGAACTCTCAGAAATCTCATCGTCTCAAACCTCTCACACATATCAGACATCTGAAACATCTCAGACCTCTCATACATCTCAGACATCTCAGACATCTCATACATCTCATACATATCAAACATCTCAGACCTCGCATACATCTAAGACATCTCAGACATCTCAGACATCTCATACATCGCAGACATCTCAGACATTTAAATTCTCTTATACATCTCAGACATCTCAGGCATCTCAGGCATCTCAGACATCTCAGAAATATCAGACCTCTCATACATCTCAGACATCTTATGCACCTCATAGATCTTAGACATCTCACAGATCTAAGACATCAAATACATCATAGACATCTCAAACATCTCAAATTTCTTATACATCTAAGACATCTCAGACATCTAAAAATTCTACGACCTTTCATACATCTTAGACATCTCAGACATCTCATACATCTAAGACATCTTAGACATCTCAGACATCATAGACATCTAAGACATCTCAGACCTTTCATACATCTCAGACATCTCAAACATCTCATACATCTCAGACATCTCAGACATCTCATAGCTCTCATACATCTTTGACATCTCATACATCTCAGACATCTCAGACATCTCATACATTTCAGACGTCTCAGAAATCTCTGACATCTCAGACATCTCAAACATCTCAAACATCTCAGACATCTCAGACCTCTCGTACATCTCCGAAATCTAACACCTCTCATACATCTCAGACCTCTCAGAATCTGAGATATCTCCGAAATCTAACACCTCTCATACATCTCAGACATCTCAAACCTCTAATACATCTCAGATATCTCAGGCATCTCACACGTCTTAGACATCTCAGACCTCTCATACATCTCAAACATCTCAGACATCTCATACATTACAGACATCTCAAAACTCTCAGATGTCTCAGACATCTCAGACCTCTCATACATCTCAGACATCTCATACATCTCAGACCTCTCATACATCTCAGACATCTCAGACCTCTCAGACCTCTCATACAGCTAGAACATCTCTGAACTCTTAGACATCTCAGACCTCTCATACATTTCTGACATCTTAGACATCTCAGACATCTCAGGCCTCTCATAAATCTCAGATATCTCAGACATCTCATACATTTAAGACGTCTCAGAAATCTCAAACCTCTCACACATCTCAGACATCTCAGAACTCTCATACATCTGAGACCTCTCATAAATCTCAAACCTCTCATATATCTTAGACCTCTCATACATCTAATACATCTCAGACCTCTCATACATCTCAAACCTATCATACATCTCAGACCTCTCATACATAACCAACTTTTAAGAACTCTTAGACATCTCAGACCTCTCATACATCTCAGATATCTCCGACATCGCAGACCTCTCATACATGTCAGATATCTTAGACATCTCGGACATCTCATACATCTCAGAAGTCTCAGAAATCTCAGACCTCTCATCCATCTCAGACACCTCAAACATCTTAGAACTCCAATACATCTGAGACATCTCAGACCTCTCATACATCTCGGTCATCTAAGACATCTCATACATCTCAGAAATCTCAGACCTCTCATACATCTCAGACCTCTCATAAATCTCAGACATCTCAGACCTCTCATACATCTCTGACATATCATACATCTCAGATGTCTCAGACATCTCAGACATCACAGACATCTTAGACCTCTCATACATCTCAGAAGTCTCAGAAATCTCAGACCTTTCATCGATCTTAGACATCTCAAACATCTTAGACCTCGAATACATCTCAAACATCTCAGACTTCTCATACATCTTAGACATCTCAGAAGTCTCAGACATCTCAGACCTCTCATACATCTCAGACTTCTCATACATCTCACGCATCTCATAAATCTCAGACATCTCAGCCCTCTTATACATCTCTAACATCTCATACGTCTCAGACATCTCAGACATCTTAGACCTCTCATACATCTTAGACATCTACGACATCTCATACATCTCATACATCTTAGACATCTCAGACATCTACGACATCTAAGACATCTGAGACATCTCACACCTCTCATACATTTCAGATATCTCAGACATCTCAGACATCTTAGACATCTCAGACCTCTCATACATCTTAGACATCACATACATCTCAGAAATTTCAGACATCTCAAACCTCTCATACATCTCAGACATCTCAAACATCTCATATATCTTAGACATCTCATACATCTCAAACATCTCAGGCATCTCAGACCTCTCATACATCTCAGACATCTCAGACATCTCAGACCTCTCATACATCTAAGACATTACAGACATCTCAGGCATCACAGGCATCTCAGACATCTCATAAATCTCAGATCTTTCATACATCTAAGATATCTAAGACATCTCAGACATCTCAGACATCTTATACATCTCATACATCTCAGACATCTCAAACCTCTTATACATCTCAGGCATCTCAGACATATCAAAAATCTCAGACCTCTCATACATCTCAGACATCTCATACATTTCGGACATTTCAGACATCTCAGACCTCTCAGAACTCTCAGACATCTCAGATCTCTCAGACATCTAAAACATCTCAGACATCTCAGACCTCTCATACTTCTCAGACATCTCAAACCTTTCCGACATCTGAGACATCTCAAACCTCTCAGACCTCTCATACATATCAAACATCTCAGACGTCTCAGACGTCTCAGACCTCCTACACATCTCAGACATTTCAGACATCTCAAACATCTCATACCTCTCATACATCTCAGACGTTTCAAACATCTCATACATCTCAGAACTCTCAGACATCTCAGACATCTCAGAAATCTTAGACCTCTATTACATCTCAGACATCTCAGACATCTCAGACATCTCATACCTCTCATACATTTTTGACATCTCATACATCTAATACCTCTCATACAACTTTGACATCTCATACATCTCAGACGTCTCAAACATCTCATACATCTCATACGTATTAGAAATCTCAGATATCTCATACATCTCAGACCTATCAAACATCTCATACATCTTAGACGTCTTAGAAATCTCAGATATCTCATACATCTCAGACCTATCAAACATCTCAAACCTTCTTATACATCTCAGACATCTCAAACATCTCAGAGCTCTCATACATCTCAGACATCTCAGAAATCTTAGACCTCTCATACGTCTAAGACATCTCAGACATGTCAGACATCTCATGCATCTCATACCTCTTTGATACCTCTTTGATATCTCATACATCTCAGACATCTCATACATCTCAGACCTCTCATACATCTCAGACCTCTCATACATCTCTGACATGTCTGACCTCTCATAACTCTTAGACATCTCAGACCTCTGATACATCTCAGACATCTCATACATCTCCGACATCTCAAACCTCTCATACATCTCAGACCTCTCAGAATCTAAGACATCTCAAACCTCTCATACATCTCAGAATCTAAGACATCTCATACATCTCAGATATCTCAAACATCTCACACGTCTCACACGTCTCATATATCTCATACCTCTAATACATCTTAGACATCTCAGAACTCTCATACATCTCAGACATCTCAGACATCTCAGACATCTCAGAACTCTCAAACAGCTAGAACATCTCTAAACTCTTAGACATCTCACACGTCTCAGATATCTCAAACATCTCACACGTCTCATATATCTCATACCTCTAATACATCTTAGACATCTCAGAACTCTCATACATCTCAAACATCTCAGACAGCTAGAACATCTCTAAACTCTTAGACATCTCAGACTTCATACATTTCTAACATCTTAGACATCTCATACATTTCAGACGTCTCTGAAATCTCAGACCTCTCAGACGTCTCTGAAATCTCAGACCTCTCATACATCTCAGACATCTGAGACCTCTCATACATCTTAGACATCTGAGACCTCTCATACATCTCAGACATCTGAGACCTCTCATACATCTGAGACCTCTCATATATTTCAGATATCTCATACATCTAATACATCTCAGACCTCTCATACATCACAGATATTTAAGAACTCTCAGACATCTGAGACCTCTCATACATCTGAGACCTCTCATACATCTGAGACCTCTCATATATTTCAGATATCTCATACATCTAATACATCTCAGACCTCTCATACATCACAGATATTTAAGAACTCTCAGACATCTCAGACCTCTCATACATCTAGGGCATCTCATACATCTGAGACCTCTCATACATCTGAGACCTCTCATACATCTGAGACCTCTCATACATCTGAGACCTCTCATACATCTGAGACCTCTCATACATCTGAGACCTCTCATACATCTGAGACCTCTCATATATTTCAGATATCTCATACATCTAATACATCACAGACCTCTCATACATCACAGACATTTAAGAACTCTCATACATCTCAGACCTCTCATACATCTAGGACATCTCAGACCTCTCATCCATTTCAGACATCTTAGAACTCCAATACATCTCAGACCTCTCATACATCTTAAATACCTAAGACCTCTCATAAATCTAGGACTTCTCATCCATCTCAGACATCTCTTAGACATCTCTTAGACCTCTCTCTCACACACCTCACACCCTCAGAGACCTCCCAGACGTCCCCGACATATCAGACCTCCCCGACCCCAGAGACCCTGACATGTCAGACCTCCCTGATCCTGAACCGGAGCACATAGCTAGAGATGAAGGTAGTCCACACGCCCATTCCCAAAGCCATAGCAAACCCCAACAGACTCAACACATCCATCGCCCCTTTCCACGACTCAACCGACCCCAAGTGCCTAAAGGAATCATTTACTGCCTTTAATCCTCCACCAGGAATACCCATCAGATTCTCATTAAGCTTTGCTTCCACCAGTTTTAATCTTCTCTGCAGTTAGCACCCAGTGCATATAATATGGTATCTTTTCCCTGTCAAAGCAAGAAAAAGAAAGCAAAGCTACCTCAGATTTTTTACCATTATTCTATTAAAATACCAGAATCCTCTTCCTGCTATGTTTGTCAAAGTAAAATATATGCAAAAACTTCCAAGTTTCATCAATTTGTTTTCTTCAGATGGGACCTATTCCTGAAAATGATACAGCATATTTCTTTTGGGTAAGAAGGTAAAATCATATAACTGTACCTCCCATATATGACCGGAGAAGGACTTGATGATAAGATGAAATGGACTCGCCCAAAACTTCACAAAGTTTCCAAATTGCATGTGCTGACTACAAAATAGGAACAAACAAGCAGAATGAAAAAATGATAAAAGGAAAATCATTCAAACTAGAAAAGGCAAGAAGGGAGCAAGAACATTACTTTCTTTTTACTGCTCCATGATGATGATGAGTTACTTTCTGGGTTATTTGAGGAGTTATGGGAAGAACATACTAGTGGCGAACGTATTACTCTGCAATTGTATCTGGGACAAATTGTGTCTCCAAAACCGTCTCTTTCGTTTTCTCCAGGAACTCGTCGGCATCCTCTCTGCCTTTCTCAACCGACTCCCTCAATCGATGCCCTTTCCCCGAGAACCACGTTCCCACATGCTGAGATTTGTCTGAAACTGACTCTTTGGCTTCATTGAAAGCCCCAGCAACAGCCTCTCCGACCAGACACGAAGCGAATAGGTTGGGCATGATGACGAAGTTGAAGGTGTCGAAAAGATGTAGCAGACACTTATTTATTAAGCAACCAGGAAGATGCTGCACAACCAGAAGTGACACGTAGTACATGCAGAGGGACACGTCCTAGGCTCACGGAAATACTCAGATGAACTACAAAAAATCGCCCTACATAAGGCTTTTAAGAAACACATGCAGCCGATCAATCATCCGAGAGGCAGCATCTTCGCATGCAAGTTAGAGCGATGTGTCCAAACAATAATTACACTTCCAAAGAAACAAACTCCAGATAGGAGTTGTAAAGTTAAATAAAATAGAAAATGAAAAGGAACTGCAATAAAAGAAAATACAATGAAGAAGTAAGAGCACTCCAGTTAAGACATAAATCCAGTAGAAAGAAGTCAGCAAAGATTTGGAAAGAGAACACCCTGTACTGCCTTAACCGTTTACATTTGTATAGCACACTGTTGTATTTTTTCTAAAATTTCTCTTTGGACTCAACCTTGAAATGTGATTCAAGTCTACTTATTGATAATATAGTGTTATACTTGAACTAGCGTGTCGTGTGACAAGATTCTCTGTGCTCTTATTTCCACTACATTAATTACCGTAACATTCAACATTGCATCCATCACATCAAAGCTCCAAACTTCCTGAATATGACATGCCAACGGTTACCTGGGGAGCTGTTCAAGGGCGGAAAGAAAAACTTGTGTCCCGAGTCATAATCTGTGACTACTTAAAAACTTTGGGGATTGTTCCTGATGAATTAGAACACTTGGAGTTGCCTTCTACAGTTGAAGTTATGATAGAGCGAGTCGAGTTTCTTCAGAAATTAGGATTGACAATTGAGGACATTAACGAGTTCCCCTTAATGCTAGGTTGTAGTGTTCGCAAAAATATAATACCTGTTCTCGGTTACTTGGAGAAAATTGGGATTCCGAGGCCGAAACTTGGTGAGTTTGTTAAAAATTATCCACAGGTCTTGCATGCTAGCGTTATTGTTGAGCTTGCTCCTGTTGTTAAGCTTCTTCGTGGACTCGATGTGGAGAAAGAAGATATTGGATATGTTCTCCAGAAATACCCTGAGCTTCTGGGTTTCAAGCTTGAAGGGACAATGAGTACATCTGTTGCATATCTTGTAAGTATAGGTGTTAATCCGAGAGATATTGGGCCAATGGTCACACAATATCCTTACCTTTTGGGGATGAGAGTTGGAACCATGATCAAGCCCCTTGTTGAGTTTATTGTTTCTCTAGGTTTGCCAAAAAGGGTAGTAGCAAGAATGCTTGAGAAGCGAGCGTACATACTCGGTTACGATCTTGAAGAGACAGTGAAGCCCAATATAGATTGCTTGCTAAGCTTTGGGATAGAAAGGAGATGTTTCCTTCAGTGATTGCACAGTATCCACAAATTCTTGGGTTGCCTTTGAAAGCTAAATTGTCTTCTCAGCAATTCTTCTTTGACCTAAAGCTCAAGATTGATCCTGCAGGGTTCGCACAAGTGATCGAGAAAATGCCACAGATAGTCAGCCTTCACCAACACGTGATAATGAAACCGGTAGAGTTCCTTGATGGACGTGGGATACCCTCCTCCGATGTCGCGAGGATGGTTATGAAATGTCCCCAGGTGGTCACCCATCGTGTAGAACTCATGAAAAACAGTTACTACTTCTTCAAGTCTGAGATGTGTAGGCCAATCGAAGAGCTTGTCAAGTTCCCTGAATATTTTACGGACAGTTTGGAATCGAGGATAAAACCAAGGTATCAGAGGGTGCAGAGCAAGGGAATCAGATGTTCATTAAATTGGTTTCTCAACTGCAGTGACCAAAGATTTGAGGAGAGATTGAGGGGTGATTACATTGAAACAGAGAGCATGGGGCCATCATTTTGTATGGGAGGGAGGTTAGAGCTATCAGGGAAGGGTATTATTGTGTCTGATGATGATGAAGAAGATGAGAGTGATGAAGAACTTCTTCACCGACGCATTGTTTCTCTTTAGAAAACTCAACTCCCCTTTTATTTATTCAATTTTTGTGTGTAACCCATCTTTTGGTAATTTCATTTTACCATTCAACTTATTCTATCTCATTTTTCAATGGAAAAGGAAAATAGAAAGTAAGAAACAACTAACAAAATCAATTAATATATATACCTTTTTATTCATTTCTTAAGAAACATAACACAAGGGAAAATGAGAAAAAACAGAAGAAAAGAGAAGGTGACTTGCAAACAAAAAAAATGTATATACACAACTTCAAGATTGATCCTATTCAGCTTGCATGAACTTCTTCGGCTTCATACAAATTTGATGAACGCAATATAATGGCAAAAGGGTAGGAATTGCAGAAGATTGATTGTACATTCTCTCTAATCCATCAACCGAAGTCGAACCGATGTTCTTCGAAGCCATAACTGATACATAACCATGTGAAAAGTATCAAAATCAACAGGAGAAGAATGCCATTTGAAGTGTTTGCGCACTTTCAGCACATTGCTTTGCAGCATTGCATATTCTTCATCGCTGATTCCTTTGAGAATCTTCTTCAGCCTTGGGATATCTGATGTCGCTACAACCACCGAGAAGCTCTTCCAGTTCAAAATATCACCAAATGGGAGGTCATAGTAGTTGGAAATAATCACAGGAACACATCCGTAGAAGATCGAGTCTCCAACTCGGGCAGTGTTTACTTCGAAGCCTTTCACATGGAGGCAGAACTTGCTCCTGAGTAGCTCATCAGCATAAGGTGTCTTAAGACGGCCTGAATGAGCAAAGATCTCGGCGTCCTTACCCCACACTCGAACGAGCTCTTGTCGTGTTGGAGAGTTCATCGCTCCTGCAAAAAATGCTAGCCTCGTCCTGAAAGCAGCAAAACTAATACTCACATTCACAACAACAACAAACCTAACTAAGCTAAAGGGAGTAGGGAGGAGGGAAACAGAAGACCCATCAATTTTCATAGCCATTAATAATTCACCTCTTTGAAGAAGTAAGGTTTGGGGGGTCTTGTTTCCTAGGCCAAATTTGGGGCAGAGCTGCATCCTTGTGTGAAATGTAGCCTGGTAAGAAGTAGCTAGAAGAGCAAACAACTTGGACAACGCTCGACTTAGCTTCACTTGATTTGTCCATAGCCGATCGTCCGACTGAATGGCAAGCAACATAGAAATGATCCGCACCACCAGTTCGATTCCAGTATGGATACTTGTGGCTAACACTAAAGATGTAATCTCGAATGAAATCGGGGATGCCACTAACACTAACCCTACGGTCATTACGGAGGCCGGTGATCGAGAAGGGCAGGAAGAAGAAATCGGCGTCATTGGGATCATTTATGATGAAATGGCTTTTGAAGAGAGATTGCTTGAAGTAACTCTCACTGGCATAGTTGCCGTGGGGCTCAAAGTCCTCTGGCAACAGAGAACGTGCAAAGGGATCATTGCGCTTGTGAGGATAAACGTAGATCTTGAAGCTCTTGTTCATTTCTTTGTAGTCTTCAAGAAATAAGTCTTCATCATGGAACACTCCCTTCGCTTGCTCGTGCATTCTTCTTCCTAAAACACACAAAAACAGGCATCCATCAAAGCAAGTTCGAGATTGCACTACACAAATGGAGAAGTAATTGTCCGTTGTAAGAAGGAAAAAGAAAACAGAGGAAGGAAGTTTATTGATCATGAAATCGAATAATCCCAAAGAAATCACAAATTAAGAAATCCATTGACAATTTAGAAATCATCAAATCGAATAATCCAAAAGAAAACAGAAAAAGAAACTCAGGGTTTTACCAAAGGAGGGAAGCGAAGAAGAGGGTTGACTGTGAGGCAGGGCAGGTCCACGATTGGCGTCTTCTAAACTGAGGTTCTGAGTAGAAGAAAGGAGTGGAATAGAGGAGTCGTGGAACTGAGTAGGGATTTGACGGAGTTGGGAAGGAGGGGAGAAGAAGAAAGTATGGGGGGAAGAGGAAGAGGAAGAGGAAGAGGAAGAGGTGTAGAAGAGGATGAAAAGGAAAGTGTTGAGAGCGAGACAAGTTGGGATGAAGAAAAGGCTTCGAAAGGAGGAGCTCCACGGAGGTTGAGCCATGGAGGAAACACAAAAGCAAAATGGCGTGGGTGTTGAATTGGGATTAGCAGTGTTTTTGTATTGTATGGGGAAACCCATTTTTGCTTCCATTTTCCAACTGAAACTTAAAACAGGGGTTTGTGGAATTTTCAAACAAACAGTTGACTGTGCTTCTCCCCAAACTCATGCTGCCCTGCTGTTTTCTTTATTTACTTATTATTTGAAAACCTAAATGCGGAGCTCGTGGAAATGGGAAAATAGATTAAAAAAAAAGAATTCATAGTTCAGTCTTCCGAGGGAAGTTGAGGAAGGATCTAAAAGATTGGCACAAAAAAATTGGTTTGTTAAATTGGTAAAAGGTTTTGAAAAAAAAAATCTTGATTGGATGGAATGAAGTGAGCACCATGTGGCATTTATGAATCCTACGTAATTTGTTAATATTATTTGTTAATATTCAAAGGCGGCCGCCGTACACGCGGGACGCTATTAAAAAATAAATTTTTATTAGCTGATAGAATCATTTTATTATTAGCTGATAGAATCATTTTATTATTAGCCGACAATTGGGACCATCTTTTAAGTTGACTCCGCCACAAATTACAGTTCTGTTTTTGTGATTTGGAGGCCTGCATCCCATTTTTGGCATTATTGTTCCTATAAATCAAGGTTGGTGGCCTGTGAGATATAAAAAAATTAGGGTTAGTTATGTCTTTACCACTTTCAAAGTTTTATTCATACCCATATCTTCTAGAATTAGTTTTATTTTGGTGGGCCTTCACACAACTCGACCAACTATACATCCACAAACTTATGGAAGAAATAGTGGTTGGTCAATTGAAGCAATAGACAAGACCTTTTATTTTATTTAGATAGAGCTTTTTGGTTTTTGACTAAATTGGAATGCGTTATTTTCTTACTTGGTTTTAAGAGGTACCCATATAAAAACTTAATTATTTTCTCAATTCCTTCCAAGGAAATGGCTTAATGGGGAATCCCTAGAAAGAAGACCTTTACTGAAACCACAGCTCCTTATAATAAAAAATTTGCAAGTAGTTCTAACACTGTAAATTTTGAAATCAATCATAAAAACAGAAACCACTCCTCAACATCACCATTCACCATGTATGGAACATTGCACAACTTGGGACTTGATAACAAAGAAACATGAAAACGATGAAAAAGGACACCCAGGTATTTATCACTCATGGTTTAATAATCTTCCCCTTCCTCCTCTTCATCCACATCCTCCGCACCAACTTCCTCGTAGTCCTTTTCTAGAGCAGCAAGATCCTCACGGGCTTCAGAAAATTCTCCTTCCTCCATGCCCTCACCCACGTACCAATGGACGAATGCCCGCTTAGCATACATCAGATCAAATTTGTGGTCGATTCTTGAAAAGACCTCCGCCACTGCTGTGCTATTACTTATCATACAAACAGCTCGCTGCACCTTCGCAAGATCGCCCCCAGGAACAACACTTGGGGGTTGATAGTTAATACCACATTTGAAGCCAGTAGGACACCTGAAAAATTCCCATGCCACAGGTTTAACTCAAATCAATAACGTTTAGAAATTTCAATAACTAAACCAACCTAAGATCCTCTGGGAAAGTTTAGTTCAGGATGAGATTGCAAAATTTGCCTCCAATACTTCTAAACACAACTTCAGCATTAAGATATAGACCCTTTGAAAACACAAATATCATTGGTTTCATAATTCTAACAACCCTGAGCAATTAACTCACCAGTCAACAAATTGAACTGTTCTCTTCGTTTTGATGGTAGCAACAGCAGCATTCACATCCTTGGGTACAACATCTCCTCTATACATCAAACAGCATGCCATGTACTTTCCGTGCCTTGGGTCGCATTTGACCATCATGCTTGAAGGATCAAATACCGCATTGGTGATTTCGGGAACGGATAGCTGCTCATGGTAAGCTTTTGCAGAAGAGATCACAGGAGCATAAGAAGAGAGCATGAAATGAATACGTGGATAAGGTACAAGGTTAGTTTGAAACTCGGTTATATCCACGTTGATAGCACCATCAAACCTCAAGGAAGTGGTTAAAGAAGAGATAACTTGGGATATCAAGCGGTTCAAGTTGGTGTAAGTTGGTCTTTCAATATCCAATGATCTCCTGCAGATATCATAAATGGCTTCGTTGTCCAGAAGCACAGCGACATCTGTGTGCTCTAGCAGAGAATGAGTGGAAAGTACACTGTTGTATGGTTCGACCACGGCAGTGGATACCTGCATACAGATATTGTAGCATTAAATAATAGACTTGAATCTTGATGATCAGTAAGAAAGATTTAAAGGTTTGCACAAAAATATTGTCAACTGAGCAGAAACATATTCTTTCCTTTTCTTTAATCTTTTTTCTGACAAGAAACAAACTTTCATTGAGAAAAAATTGTGACAAATATAAGTGGCCTTTTCATATACGCTTCATCAATGAAAAATATGTGGTCTATGATACCAAAGCGTCTATCATTTGTGTACCTGTGGAGAAGGATATATGGAAAATCCAAGCTTTGACTTCTTTCCATAATCCACAGACAAGCGTTCCAGAAGTAACGACCCCAAACCAGATCCAGTGCCACCACCAACAGCATTAAACACTAAGAACCCTTGCAAACCAGTACAATTGTCGGCTAGTTTTCGAACTCGGTCAAGGCACAGATCAACTATTTCCCTACCCACTGGAAAATGACACAATAAAGTAGGTTTAGTGATGAATGACCACAGTGAAAAAGGCAACTCTAGCAAAACTTGTTGAAATGGAAAGACATGTACCTGTATAATGTCCTCGGGCAAAATTATTTGCAGCATCTTCTTTACCAGATATGAGCTGTTCCGGATGGAAAAGCTGTCTATATGTCCCAGTCCTCACTTCATCAATAACAGTTGGTTCGAGATCCACAAATATAGCTCTAGGAACGTGCTTGCCCGAACCAGTCTCGCTGAAAAACGTGTTGAAAGCATCGTGCGCTACACCAACCGAGGTGTCACTGCAGCATACGCAGGTAATCAAACATCATTAGAATAAGAGTTCTAATTCATGGAGATGGGTCATTATGCTTGGACCTTGAAAGAGTATATAAATCAAACAACGACTTTTTATGCCACCCACTATCAAAGACACCACATAAACAAAAGATCCAATCCAAAAATTCAGTAAATATTGATTCAACCAAAATGACCTCCGAGAAGATCCCAAGAACTTATTTTCTTGAACAGATATAGGAATTGGATAGAGGCGTCTATTCCCATCTTAAGAGTGACATTACAACAAACAATCTGAGGATAAAAAAGCCCGAACGTTTGGTCATTAGACTTGATGTTCCCGGAGAAAAGGATAACTAAATCAATTGGGTTAAACTCGACGCGAATTTTCAATTCCTACGAGCTCAGACTTGTTAGTCCAATTTGAAAAGGAGATCCATATAGGTACATCCAATTAAAATTTAAACCCATGTCCAGATTCCTCGTCTGATCTCACAAGAACTTGACGCATAAACAGATCCGGAAAATGCCCCCAAAATTCAAAGACCCAAAGAAAGACGTAAACGAAATTCACGAATTCAATTCAGTCCCACTCCCACCTACCATAGAGAATCACTACAGGGCAAATTGAATTTATCTAGTAAAAAACTAATCGAGGATCAGAAGTGATGCATGGTTGATATCGATCGACATTCAAAATCAAACCCAAATCAAGAAATCGAAAATACAAACCTGGGCATCAAACCATCAGGCTGGATGCCATGCTCGAGGCAGTAAAGCTCCCAGCAAGAATTACCGACCTGAATCCCAGCTTGACCAATGTGAAGACTGATGATTTCCCTCATCCCGAATCCGCTTCCGATCTCTCTCGAAAAGGGGCGAACGATCGAGAGAAAACAGAGAGAGAAATGGGAAGAGGGGGAAGATGCTGCAGATTGTGATTGCCGAGTCGCAGAGGGGGAAATTGATTGAATAAATATCAATCAATTGATGGGTAAAAGGGGAATTGGATTTGGAATGAAACGAAATGAAGTTGTTATTTGTCCCCTTAATTTTGGTTTTAGGTTAAAACTTGTACCAAGTGTCGGTTTTTGGTGTGGGGATGAGTAATTTAGTCCCGCCATTTTCATCCCTATTTTTTCACGCGCTCATCCTGCGAGTGGGCATTGGCCAAACTAATTTCATTGATTAAAATAACAATAATACAGATTAAATTGCTATTTTAATCCTCTCCAACACCTCTAAAACTTGGTTGTTCCTATCTCCATTCTAGACCTTACCTTTTTTTGCATTCAAATGTTCAAATAATATTCTTTATTCAATTCGCTAAAACATTATAATCTAAATTAAAAGATCAAAGAAATTAAAGTGCTAACATATTCTAAGTAAGTAATTGTGGATCTCCTTAACGACCTCTAAAAGATTATGATTGCATGAAGATTAAAATTTTGAGAAGTTTAGAATGGAATAAGGGATGAAAGAAGCTTATTTTATAGAAAATATAAGGGTTGAAAAAAATTGATGATAAGTTGTGAAGACAAAAAGAGGCCGACATTAGCCAGCTGTGTTTGTCCTTCACACCACTTGATGTTGTCCACAAAGACAAAATATCTAATGTTGTAAGTATGAGCCTTTGGTCGTTTATTTTGTTCTTGTTTAAATGGTGAATTGAAGTGGCTCTTTTCTTTAGGTTCCAAAACCACACAAAAATAGAACTCGTATATAATTCTAACAAAGGGGTTACTTACGAAATATTACAATATTCAACCTTTTTTTGCAAGGACGAGATATGCATAGATTGTAATACGAGGAGCGGTGGTTGCTATGAGTGATGTCGCTGTGTTATGCATTTATTTTAATTGTTTTGTAAATCAGTGGATTGTTGGTAAAGTTTGTACCTTGATTTGAATGGAATAAAATGCGTGATTATGTTGGAATTTAAAACACGAAATCCATACAAAGTTTGACTTTATTGATCAATGAAGAAAGTTGGCCATGGGCCGTATCCATATCCAACGAGAAAACAATGGGCCGGATGAACCATCCTCCATGGCTTTCTAGATTTTTCGGCCCATCGAACGTTTTGCATTCATTCTTCTAAAAGAAAAAAAATAATAAAATAAAATTTCCAAGTTGAAACACGGTTTTGGAAGACTTAAAAAAAGAAAAATGGAAAAAGAATTATGCGAAAAAATGGAAAGAAGAAGGGAAGGCGTGGAAAGAGCGTAAGCCACAGGCAGCCGACAACGATACCCACCATCTTCTTTGAAATCCAATTGGATAACACACAGACCAGAAACAAGAGCAGGGAGAAGACCCAAAACCTTGAAATTTATTTACACCCCTCCCCATCTTGCCCTCACTCTTCTTCTCTATTCCCCTGCCTGCCCTTCCCCTTTCTTCTTCGCCCATGGCTTCTCGGTCTAGCTTTTTTCATCTCTTCTCTGCTTGCCTCACTGTCTTCTTGTCCTTTCAATTGGCTTCTTCTTCTTCTTCTTCTTCTTCTTCTTCACCTTCCTTCTGCCCTAATGACCCCTACTTTTTCCTTTATGGGCTTCGATCTCAATGCCCTTTCTCCACCTCCCCCACCCCACTTCTTCAGGTACTACTTCTCTTCCTTATCTTTCTCTTGTTTTTGTCATTTTTTCCAATCTCTTGTTTGTTTTCTTTGAAATTTATTTTTCTTGTATGAGTTTTGGATGTCTGTTTTTGTCTGATAAGGCCCTTTGATGCAGCGGGTTTCGAATTTTGTTGTTCGCAATTGATTAGATTTATGGAGGAACAGGCAGAGAGAAAGATTCCTTTGAGTTCTTCTGGGGTTTTAGATTTTTATTCCCGTTTGTTTATGGATATTGATTTGATTGACCCGCGTGTTAGTTAGGACTTTTGATTTTAATGCTATCTCCTCTAACTTCTCTGCTCACGGGTTAAGATCACTTTCTTACTTCTGAACAAAGACGTGTTTGGATTTTTCTTGTGTATAAAAAATTATGATCCGATCAGAATGTGGTGGAGGCAGTCATTTTCAGTTTTTTTTTTTTTTTTTGTTTTTTTTTAATTTTTTTTTTTTATAAAATTATAATTTTTAACTTTCGTTCTGTGTTCTGATGAGTGAGGTCAATCATAATGTTGTCATCTAGATTCTAGAGAAACTTCATTAGAAGTGTTTAAGCACAATATAATTTTTCTTGGCAGTTGATCTTTTGTGAATAATGTACTTTTACGGGTTTTTTATACTATTTGCTTTCTTGTACATGGGCGCAAATATGTGGAATGAAATCCCGCATTGTAGACGAGGCTATATTGAACATATATTTTGACTAGATTTATTTATGTTTTGCCGTTTTTTTTAAATCGAAATTTTTCTTAGTATTATGGTAAATACCAAGAAAGGAGAATGAACACTCTTAGTGCCAAAGGAGCTTTAAAACAATTACTTCAATTGGTTGTCATGAGAAGGAACTATGATTACAAACACACACACACACACACACACACACAAAATCGATTGAGTGCAGAAACTAGAGGAGAAGGAACTAAGATATGTTTGTCAAGGTGTCAACTTTACTACCAAACTTCTCTGCTGGAAAATTCTGCCTTCTGATTCTCCATAGTTAGATCCCAAAATTCTGATTTTTGGTGTTTCTCATTGAATTCGGATGCTTTCTAAATGCAATGAACAATGCTGAACAAATTGGATAGAACTCGTTCATCCTTTGTGGAGAAAAAGTTTGTATCATCATCAAACTAAGGATGATGAATATCAATAAAGTTCACCCCAAGTCAAAACCTTTAGCGAAGTGTCTATTTGCAGCATGAGTCATAAGTCTACTGAAGCAATCAACCACCGTAATGGATGAAATGAAAACCTGATTTATCACAATTTCATTTCTGAAGAAAGTTCCTGAAAATTCTACCTACGGATTGAATAATTTTTGCCTTGTTCTGCATTAGCCCCCAAGGACCTCGAAAAGCCAATCATCAATTCCTCTGGGATGGCAAGAGGACAAATCCATCTCATTCATAATAAAAGAATCTACAGCTGCCTGCAAAGGAGCAATGTGAGGAAAGGTGGTTTAAAGATTCACTCTGACAAAAACTGCAAACTGAAGGGGAAAGACCCGAAATGGGAATTTTCTTTTAAGTTTCTTGAGGGGAAAATACCATTTTGTATGAATTATGGAAAATTAGAAACTTGAATCTTTGGGAAAGCTGGGACCAGGTGAGGAATCTAGCTGGATGGTTGACCTGTTCTTGGTGAACACTTCATCCTGATTTTTTGCAACTGTAATGCTTGCTTGTTTTGCTAACTGGAGTCCAATTTTGTGTTCTCCTTGGCTTGTAGAGTGGATTGCTCATCCCTCTCCTTTATTAGTTTTCTGGGTTACCAGTATGACTGTCATTTGAGAAATGAAACGAAAGAGGAAAAAAGAAAAAAAAATGCCAAGTTTCTGGGTTAATTCTAGTAGTTGTTTATTCTTCAACCTTCTTGTTGCAAATTTGGATGTTTGACAGGATCTAATATCCTATTAACTTGTTGGGAAATGTTTTGCATGCAGGGTTTTAGGTGTATTGCTTTGCTCTTCTATCAACTAACTTTACTTCTCTTTTATTGGAGTTTGAAGTAGAAATTTTCTTTTGTCACTATACTTTTTAATATGCCGGCGTGATGTCTAGAATACGAGCTGGGAATGAAAGTTGTTTCTTTATCAATTTAGGATATTTATTTCCTTTGCATTACAGTTTTTGCAAAAGCCACATTATTTGAAGTACATGGTTTGTAAGTTGGTTTTATTCTTTCTTTTGATATGTAGGTGAATGGAGATTTCCTCGATGGAATTATTTCCAATCAGCTGACCAGAAATGTTGCTGTACTCTTTTATGCCTCCTGGTGCCCGTTTTCCCTTGAGATGTTTCCTGCATTTGACAGCCTCAATTCATTATTTCCTGAAATTGAGCACTTGGTGATTGAGCAGTCTTCAGCAATGCCAAGGTAAGAAGTTATAATGTCCATATATCATTTTCATCATCTTTGCTAACTTAAAATTGTAGCCCGCACCTCGTTCTTTGACATGTTGTATGACTAGTTATTTCTTCACTTGCAAGATTAATGTTTAGTAACCTTGTTCAACATACTGTTTTCGAGAATGTGAACTTATTTATAATAAGAAATATAATCTTATAATGTGTTACAAAATCATCATATATACTCATGGACGACAGAAAAATGATGGGAGGGTACTATGATACCACTACACAAGATGCGCACAACAGTAAAATTATGACTCTGACATGTTTGTGGATAAAGACGATGACAAATGGTTACATGTGTTACCTTTAAGCTTATTGATGACCTGGTTGATAAGAAAGTTTTTTGATCTCTCTCTCTCTTTGGGGTGGGTGGGGGGGTGGGGGGGTCATATTACTTTTCATTGGTTGGTGGGAAATGAATGGGATGAACAGAGATTCAAGGGCTTCTATGCTTTCTAGACCCACATCAGATTTACTTTCCTTGTATATTTGAATGGTGCCGCTCTTGATGAAATTTAAAATCATGTGATTCTGTCAAGCTTCTTTCATTGCTTCTCTTACTAATTGGTGGAAGAATGCCATTGGGGAAGAGCGATTAGGTTTTTTTTTTGACAAAGATTTAAAAGAATATGAAAATTTGTTGAGTTATTCAGCTTTCAGATTTGTTCTTTCTGAAGTAATCTTCTACGCCAGCTTGATGAGGTGTGGGGTCATAACTAAGAACTTTTAATTTTGAGGAGGTTTTGTTGAAAAGCGGAAGGAAGTCATTCAAGAGGTTTTCTCCTTCGTTCCTAACAATTTCTTGTCAGTTTTTTTTTTTTTAATCCCTAACAGGCTTCGTTATGTAGTTGAAAGATTTTAAGAGATTTTCTTTCGGAGGACCTCGTTTTTTCTCTTGAATTTGGTACTGATTATGCTCTCACATATAGATGTCAACCGAGGTTCTTTTGTATATAGTTTAATATTGTGGTTGTATTTGATGAACTTTTCTTTTGAATTGATATTTTTTTATCAGTTATTTCCAGGCTTAAGATGTATTTAGTTGACTGATAGTGATTTAGCAAAGCAATGCTTGAAGCTCCTAGATCTATAATTTTTTTAAAAAAAAAAAAACATATAGTCTTCTTGTTAATTAGTCATTATGTGGTAAAATTGCAACATGTTTCCTGATTATTAACATGTTCGTTGGCAGCGTCTTCTCAAGATATGGGATTTATAGCTTACCATCTATGTTGATACTGAACCAGACATCGAGGGTGCATTATCGTGGTCCAAAAACGTTTGCTTCTCTTGTTCAATTTTATCAGAGAACAACAGGTAATTGAGTTTCCTGCTAAAGTTCTGGTTGCTACATTGGGATGCATCTATCATGTTTTCTTCTTCCCCTCCCCCATGATATCCTGAAAATGGAGTCGAGGTGAAGGAGAAGGTCAACACCGATGAAGTATCGTGGGCTGTACAGTAGGAAGCTTGACTGTAAATTATCATGCATTTCTTATCTTAAAGTGGAGAGGAGGGGGTGTTGGGTGAAGATGTAATTGTTCATTCATGTGACCTAGTGCTTTTTTCAGGAATGAAGCCACTAGAACATTATAATGGTTATGAGCTAGTTAAGATTGATGGTGGCGGCGAAAAAACAGGCATCCGGTTATTGAAAAGTTTGTCGTTTGATGAAATAGTGAAAAGGGAAGCTTACTTGGTGTTCTCCCTAATATTCCTCTGTTTAAGGGTGTCACTGCTGATTTTCCCAAAGATGTTGTCTCAGCTAAAAGCATTGTGGGTCTCCCATGCTCTTCCAATGAACCTGCAAGTGTTGGGTGAGACGAGCCAGATAATGGGGCGTGTTCTTCAGACAGTTGACCTAGGAAGAGTTTGGGCCAAGTTAAGACTCAGCAAAACCAGGAGCTTCCATACGAGTGCTCGGAACGCCCGAGTGTGGGCATCTTCTTTGGCCTCTGTTTCCTTGGGCAAGTCTTCTTCTTCTTCTTCAGGCTCTATCTAGATTTGATGACCTTAAATCTTGTAAAATTTGAGAATGGAATTTGGGTGGCCTTGTCTCATTAACACGCCCTTACGTCAGACCAATCCATTCATATGGCTCTCTGTTTTGTCTTTCCTTCCATTCAGTTCTCTTGCGTTTTTTCTTATTTTCTTCCTTCTTTTCTTCCTTCTTTTCTTTCTTTTCGTATCTTAATACATAGGGAACAAAAAAAAAAACAGGCTTGTAAATTTGAGAATTGCTTTCTTTTGTTGTATATTGTCGTGAAAGAATGTTTCGTCATACCAGTAATCACTTGTATCAACATTATTGTGAAACAACGTTTCTCATTTTGATGTATTAAAGAGTTCAAAAAAAAAAAAAAAAAAAAAAAACTGACCTCGACCAGTGGGAAATCCTCGAATGCCATGAAGATGGCGAGAAAAAACTCGGCTCTGCCAAAGTATCAGTAATCACTGTAATATGATCTTGTTGTCGATATTCATACGAAGGACTTTAATTTGGTATCCATCATAAAATACAAAATTTGTGAATCCATTTCTAAATAAATAATTTGTAATTGAAACTAAAAACAATTAGAAACTAAAAAAAATGTGATATCGTTGTAAGCATCGTCAACATAGGTTAAATTATAGGTTAAAATCACAACAGTTGTTTGAAGAAATTTAAACTTAAAAATGGATACAAAAAGATGAAAAATTGATTTTATTATACAAAAACTAAAAAGGGGGAAAGAAAAAAGTGGTTTGGCTTCCTCCTACATGAAGAAGAACCAGGTCTACAACCTGCGAACCACTACTGACCCTTTTGATTCAATAGTACTCTTACCCATTAGCTTTTCTTCGTTTTAATCTGTAAAGGGGGAAACAAGGAACCGTGATAGATTTTGTTTCAGTTCTAGTTCTGCTTCCACTCCTTCCCCAACTTTTCCCTGCAATTTGGGTCTAATCCATTCTCTAGTTCCCACGTCGCTGCTTTATTGGATTGCGGTATCCCGGTCGAGTGCAAGTACGCTCGAAAAAATTGGTTTATTATCACTCGATTTTGTTCTGCACTCCAGCTTCGGGATTTATTCCTTGTCGAAAGGCTAATGGCTGTGAGTTTCGGAAGACCTCTTCCTATTTTCTTCTTCGTTGCCGTTTGGTATTTTTGTATTTGCCATTTTTTTTACTGTTTCTGAAACAATGGAGCATGCTGAATTTCTTGCTTATCTTAAGTCGCAAACTGTTGGTATCTATTTTGTCCACATTTTTTTTCTATCTGCCCTTGCTTTTTACATGCATATATCTATGATGGTTTAAGTTTTGAATACAGGGAAGTCTTTGAAGTTCTGGAGATTTTGTAGCTAGTTTTGTTTTGCATGTCTGATCTCTCTCTCTATCTCTTTTATTTGGTGGTGGTTGTTTATGGTGTTTGTAATGCCATCAGATTATTGGTTTCTGCCAATTTCTTGGATCCGAATAATATTTTGCAACGATTCCGTTGGATCGATTTTCATATCAATACTTTCAACACTAATCGTCTCTAAGTGGAAGATGGGAACCAAGTATGTCCAGAAGAGTGCCAAGTACAAGACATCAGTTAAGGATCCTGGCACGCCGGGCGTTTTGGAAATGGTACTGGTCTAAAGTTCATTATTCCTGTCTCTGATTGTCTGTCTAACCGCTTTATCTCCGTTCTTTTTTTCTTTCAGTCAATTAAATACTTCTGATTTGTTGTATTTGATGACACATTTAACTATTTTCTTAAAAAGTGGATATATTCATGTATTTGTTGAAGTTTGGAGTTTGGAAGACATTGTCAATCTTCATCTCTTTGAATTGTGCAAGTGATTGTGATACATAAGTGATGTGTTCAGATTATGCAGGTTCATTTTTCTAACTTTTGTTTGTGAAACATCTTATATTATTGAATTCTGGAGCGCAAATGTGTTAGTAAATACATTTTTCTTCCTCTTGGTAGCAATAAAAAACTCTTGCCTTTGTTAACCTCATTTTATTTATTTATTTTATTTCTTTTGATGAACAATGGAGCCTTCATTTAGAATAATTAAAACACATGCAAAGAAAATGGCGTACAAGAAAACTAGCCCACAGAAGGGAACCAACTTCTATCTATCGAGGAATAGACTTCATTCTAAAAGAATAAGACCAAACTGATAATTATAAAATTCTTGAGAAACCGACGCCCACAAAAAAGAGCTAAATGTAATAATATCCTATACCTCTTCCCAATACCTCTTAAACCCTCTGAAAATTCTAAATTCCTCTCCAGACAAATCATTTTAGAAGAAAAGAAGTTCAACTTCATTTGGTCTCTTTGCAGGAAGGGGATAGATGCAAATGATAGAGTGCTGAAATACTATTCAAATATCATACTTTCCCCTGGCTGTTTCCTAAGCAAAAGAGAGATTGAAACTCTAAACCACTTATTCTCCTAGTAGATTTTGTGTTAAAATGGTGGTACACTATCTTAACATCTTCGGAACTCAATAGTACTCAATAGTTCTTTCCAAGAACAATCAAAGATACTCTTCTTCAGACCTTGTGCAAGAATCCTATCAGAGGAAAGAAACAAATTCTTTGGAACAATATCTTTAACGCCCTTCTTTGGGGACTTTGGCTTGAAAAAAGTAGGATAATTTTTCAGGATAGTTTTGTCAATTACAGAAGGAGAGACCACTAATATCCAACAACAATTCTATTTCCAAATTGTTTAAATTCCGAATTGGTGAACTAGCACCCCAACATTCTATTTCTCTCGCGAACTTGGTTGTTCATGTGGATGCCGTATCACTACTTTTAATTCCTATTATTATTTTCTTTACAAAATGCATTTTTTAAATTTTTTAAATTTTTTATTTTTTATTTTATGATTCTGATAATGCGGAGCATCTTTTTGGTTTGTGTTTGCTCAGAAATATTTTGATTTGCATCTGTAAATGGTTCAACCATTTAAGGTTTGCTAACCCACATAAGTTGTTCAATTGGTTTTTTTTACTGTTCTCATTTTCTGCAGACAGAGCGCAAATTTGTATTTAGACCCAGTGACCCCACTTCAGCTTCTAAGCTTGACGTGGAGTTCAGATTTATTAAAGGTACCTATTATATTCATGCCAGGTCAATATATTTTTGTTTCCATATTTGTGGTCATGTTGGTATTTATCTTTTCTTGTCAAGGTTGTTTGATTGGGGAAAGATCTCTTCTTTTCATGTTAAGCACCTTTCTCAAATAGAATCGAACTGCCTGGATGTTTCACAATTTTGTGCCGTGTAATGAACATCTTTTTCCAGTAGCCTTATGCATTGTCAGCACAATCACAAATTAGTCTTTACTCTTTACCCTTTACACTCTCCATCATTAAAACTCCGACTAATGTTTAAGTTTATCATCCTTAACCTCTTTTCTGTGCATCCTTATGTTTGTATGTAATCTTGTTGTATCTAATCTTTCCATATTTTTCAGGCCATAAAAACACCAAGGAAGGATCAAATAAACCACCATGGCTTAATCTCACCAGGGACCAGGTTTTGAATACTTAAAATGGTTTGGCTAAAAGACACCATAAGTTAGAGCGCTGGAAATATTCCATGAGTAAATCATTGTAAATTTGATCTTAGAATAGAACATCAAATATAATGATAGGTTAATGGCAAATTTTTATACAAATTTTTATATGTTTTAAGAAGTCCATTTCATAATTCTCACCCTCAAGTTTATCTTTAAATTCGATGACGTATTCTTTCAGTAGTTTTATCTGAAAGTACTTTGTAATTGATGAATTTTTTAATTGATTTTATCAAGGCCCTTCAGATATCGATTTCAAAAATCATCTCAGCAATGCATATTGTGAGTGTCTTTAATTTATCTTATGAGATGGCAATTAATGACGTGCTACAACTGTTCAGGGTGGAAGTTACATTTTTGAGTTTAAAAACTTCTCTGATCTTCATGTTTGCCGGGAGTTTGTGGGTAAGCCAGTATTCATAATTATAAGCAATTCTTGTTTATTAAGCTGTAATGAAATTTTCTACCTTTCTCGATGCTTGCAATTATGTGAGGACAGTTCATTGATCTGAAAAATGGTGAATAGTTGTGAAAATTTCCAATGGATTTGATAAGCCCCTTGTTCAATTTAACTATTTATGAAAGACAATTAGGACAGACGGAAGCAAAAGGGTGAATGTGATTATAGTTCGCTTTAGAAGGGCACCTCAAGCACATTACCTAGTAATAAGTTAGTGAGGAAAGTAAGGAAGTAGGAGTGTTGTGAAGTTAAATAAATGAGAAGTCTAGACCGGGAATCATTGCATGTTTTTGCTCCATCAGCCTGGATTTGAGAGAGTAAAGGAGGATTTTTGAATCTCTTCATAGGAATTTCTACTATCTAAATTCGATTTGAGGAACACATATAACTTATACTATTCTTCAATGCTAAGGTTTTGGCCAACATGTTAAAAAAGGTCCTTCCCTCTACGATTTTTGATGGAGGGAATGAAAATTCCTCAATATTAATGTGGCGATTGAGAATTATCAGGGTCAAGAGGGAGTCATCTTAAGATTGATTTTGAGAAAGCCATGACCATGTGGAGTGGAAGTTGGAACTTCCTGGATAAGATCATAGAAAATAAAGGTTCTGGGTACTACTGGGGGTTGTGAGTTTGGAGTTGCATTAGAATGGTTAAGTATTCTATCCTCATTAATGACAGACTCGGGAGGATCCAAGCTACAAGGGGCCTTATACAGGGAAATCGTCTTTCTCCCTTTCCTTTCCTCTTATAGTGAAGACTATTGCCATGATTGTCTCGAGAAGGTTAGATGGCAGTATATTGAGGGCTTAAGTTGGGAAAGATAGAGTCCCTTCGTCTCATCTTCAATTCGTTGATGATACTATCTTCTTCTCATTCGACAAGTAGGAGTCTTTCCTCATCTTGAACCACATCTTAGCTTTCATTGAAATCTTGTTGGGGCTTAAAATCAATTGTGAAAAGTGCCAAATTTTAGGTTTGGTCTTTGATCCGAACAGGTGGATAGCTAGGCTGTGAGCTTGTGAGGTGGGGTCTTTCCCCTCATCCTATTTAGGCCTCCCTCTTGGGCATAATCCAAGAACTCTTCCTTTTTGGGAGCTTGTTATTGAAAAGGGGTGCAAGAGACTTGGTACCTGGAAAATAAGTTTTTATTTTTTTTTCCTTGCAAGATCGTCACTCATTTGCTTGATTTTGAGTGAAATTTCTATGTACTTCTTTTTCCTTTTTAGAGCCCCTTGCGCAGTTAGTAAAGCGTTTAAGAAGCTTATGATAAATTTTTGGAGGGAAGGGTCTGCATCTGGTGACTTTGGAAACAATGGGAAGGCTGGTGAATTTGGGGGGCTAGAGTTGGGAATTTAAGGGATGGTTCATAACAAAGCCTTGTTGGCTAAATGGATTGGCGGTTCCCCCTCAAGTCTAATACCTTTCAGCAAAGGATTATAACAAGTAAATACTATCTACATCCGTTCAAGTGGTGGTCGGGTGAGGTCAAAGGCACCTATAGAAATCCTTGGAAAGATATTCCTTTGATCTCCTTTTTTTTTTCTTACTTGGTCTTGTGTGAGTGATGGGAGAAATATTTGTACTTGGGAGGACAAATGGGTGGGGGATAGTCCCCTCTGCTCTTTGTTACCCAATTATATAACTTATCCTACATGAAAATTTGAATCAGTTACATCACTTGTCTCTCTACTTTATCTCTCAGAAAAGAAGACTCTCTGGATGCCCAACGAAAATGTCTAAAACCTCTTCTTAGGCGCAACCTTCTGGAATCAGAGACTGTGAGATGGGCCTCACTGTCATCATTATTAGAGTCTTTTTCGCTTACTGGTCATAATGATAAATGGTGCTGGTCATTCAAAGAAGATGGACCCTTCATAGCTAATTCCCTTACTAGGTGATTATTGACCAGTCTGTGAAAAGTTGATGGTTTCTATCCAATAAGATAAAATTCTTCATATGGGAGTTCAGTTTTCCGAGTATCAACACACAAGATGTTCTTTAGAAGAATCTTGGCTTTGGATCTCTCCATCATGCTGCCCTTATGTATGCAGAATCTTGAGTCACAACATATCTTCAGCTGCTGTAATCACGCCAATGATTTTTGGAGCCTTATTCTCTCTACTTTCCACTGGAATTTGGTTAGCCCAGGTGATATCGTTTCTCTTCTATTGAGTGTTTCTCTTCTATTGAGTGGTTTGATGGGTCATCCCTTCAAAGATGAGAAAAGGACTCTTTGGCTGAACTTCATGAGAGCTTTCTTTTGGAGCTTATGGTTTGAGCGAAACGGTCATATCTTCAATGATAAGTAGAATGAGTTTTCAACTTTTTTTCGATCTATCACTTTCTTAGCTTTATTTTGGAGAAAGTTTCAACAACCTTTTTGTAATTACAGCTTATCTACTCTCGTTATGCAATGGAATAATTTCTTGTAATTACCTCACGATAAGACTGAAGTATTTATTTCACCATATCAATGAAAATTTTCTGTTTCCTAACAAAAAAGGAAAAAAAAAGAAAAGAAAAAAGAAAAAAAAAAATTATTCGGTGGTTAAAGTTCCTGATTCCTCTAGAAGCTCTCTCTCTCTTTTTCTTGGTTTTCGTTCTTTGATAGAAAAATGACAGATGCCCTGATTCTTTTCTTTGATATGGGAGGCTATCATTAGACTTGGGAGAAGAGATTTTGTCTTTGGAGTCCTAATCCCACTGGGGTTTTCTTGTAGCTCGTTCTTTCATTGTTTTTTGAATCCCTTCTTTGACCTGAGTCTATTTTTTTGTGTGTATGTGGAAGGTGAGAATTCCAAAAAAGATTCAATTATGTGTTTGGCAAGTCATCCACGTAAGGTTTAACACTTTAGATAGACTTTCAAGAGAGATGTCTACTTTGTAGAGCATCACATTTGATAGGCAAAAAAGAACAAGCTGATGGAGAGATTCAAAGCAAAGGAAAATATCTATTATGATCAGGCCAATTTGTTGCACTTTTTGTCATAGAGCGGAAGAAGATCTTGGTCATTTTCTTTGGAATTGTGAGTTTGCTTGGATTGTTTGAAATCTTGTTTTTGACGAGTTTGGCTTTCAGTTTGCTAAACACAGAGGTTATAGGGAGATGATCGAGAAGTTTTTTTTTAAGAGAAGGGGAGTTTTTTTTGTGGCAAGTGGGAGTTTGTGCTGTTTTGTGGGTTGGGAGGAATAATAGAGCCTTTAAAGAGGGGTTGAGAGGTTACGTAGTGATGTTTGACCCCATGTTAGGTTCTGTGTTTCTCTTGGTGACGAAAGCTTTTTGTAATTATTCGTTAGGTCTTATTTTACTTGATTGGAGTCTATTTCTTTAGTTGGACCTCCTTTTTTGGGCTTGGTTTTTTTGGATGCCCTTGTATTCTTTAATTTTTTTTTTAATAAAATTTCAATTATATAAAAAAAGTTCAAATAGTTTTTGCAATATTTCTCTGTTCTTTGTCTGCCATTGTTTTTATTTCTTTTTCCTGTATTTGTTGGATTTTCTAGCCTGATGGTTTGGCATCTGGTGCCTTCTCCAGGAAGTGCTCTAGCAAAGTCAGGAGAGGCTCCGCCAGCTCCCTCTGAGAAGCTTGTAGCCACATTTCCCCATGAACAACTCAGTAAATCAGAAATGGAACTTCGAATGAGATGTTTGCAAGAGGATAGGTAGACTGATGACCCATATCATTGTAAACAAGAAGTAATTGTTACCTTTATTATTTTGTGGTTAGGTAAGGCATGCAACACTCTCATCCCATCATTTATTCTGCAGTGAACTACAGAAACTTCATAAACAATTTGTTATTGGTGGTGTGTTGACCGAATCTGAGTTTTGGGCAGCAAGGAAGGTGAGGAGGGCCTTCTTTCCCTTTATTTATTCTGCATTTGAAGTTGACGTTCTTTTTAGAATTTTGATTGTATATTTAATGTGATCCCCCTCACAAAAATATATTCTGAAGAAAATGTGACATTATCTAAACTGATTGATATAGAAATTACTGGAACGAGACTACTCCACAAAGTCAAAACAGTTGGTTGGTTTCAAGAGTTCAATGGTTTTGGACACCAAACCAATGTCTGATGGTCGGGTACAGCATCATTACCTTTTTCCTACCCTATCAAACCTAGTTTGTTAATCATTAATATTTATCTGTCAAATCCTTCCCCCAGCTTGGTTTAATTGCATTGGAACTTAACATTGTTATCTTTTTTCTGCTTTCAGACAAACAAGGTCACATTTAATTTGACACCGGAGATCAAATATCAGGCATGATTTGATTCTTTGTTCCTTCTTTCACTCTCCAATTTTAGTATAATCCTTTAGAAATAATTCAAGCTATTAACAAAGGAATTTATATGTTTTTCTTCGTTCTTTTGTTATTCAATTGAATTTGTACATTATGTATCTTCTAGGGGTTTTTCTTTTCCTCTAAAATAGTTTTCCCGCAGAAAGGAGTACTAAAACCAAGTAGACTCTAATTCAGGAGAATAAAACCTAACTGATAACTTCAAAAAAAAAAAAAAAAAAAAAAAATGTTGGAGACACCAAATCCAAAAACGAGGGGTTAAATCTCACAATATCCCACACCTCAATGTAGGACCTCTCCAAACCCTACAAATATACACAGCAAAAATACAAGCCTGCAAAGGGACCCTTCCTTTGTCCTAGAAGAAGCCCAACAACACTTCCAAATAGTAACTGGCAATTTCTTGGAATATGATCCAAGCCTTTAGTCGCATTATGCTTCTTTGGTATCAGACAGACATAGGTCTCATTTGTGCGTCACTCTGGTTTAAAATCGTGGAACACCACTACTATATCTGATTTCATAATAAGTGTTGCTATTATCTTGTTATGGTAAGGTATTGAGGCTCAAGAAAAATGTTGGGCATCGAATGTGGTGAATAGATGTGTGGGCATGATAATCTGCATGAGCAGGTCAAGCATGCACATGACATGTGGAAGGTGGTAACATGGGTACTGTGTGTAGGATTAGCATAGTGTTAGCGTGCATGTGTTATGCGTAGAAGGCAAATTTCGAGCTCATTAGAAGGTGGTTGGTGAGTTGGATACATGATTTGAAACCAAGATTGGAGAAGTTGGCTTATCCATGGTACAAGGACATCTTCCAAGATTTTTAGAGGAAGTTAATGTGTATAGGAAAGAAATGCACAAAAATTGAACATACCCATACACGTTCCTACTTTACTGGATTTTAGGGGAACTTTTGATATGGAGTTGGGCAGGTAACTCAAATAGGTTTGAAATTTAATTTTATTAGTCAAATAGGCCTGTTACTGAATCAAGGAAGTTGTAGTTTGTGTCAATACTATGAGAATATTTAAGTTGTAGTTTACTGAAGCTTGGTAGGAATTTAAAGGATAATGAAGCAACAGAATGGGCCGAATTAAGCCTTGACCTTGCTCCTATGGTATTGTCAAACAAAGCAGACTCACTGACTTGGCTCCCCAGCTCTGACGGGGTCTTTTCTACAAAATCTTTGATGATGGACATGAGGGAAAAAGTAGAAGCAATAAATCTCACGCTAGCAAAGACAGTTTGGAAAGGACATCAGCCTAAAAAGGTGAAGTTCTTCCATTGGAAAATAGCGCATAAAGCCATTAGCACAAGTGAAAATCTCCAAAAAAGAACGCCTTACATCACTCTTTCTCCAAATTGGTGTCCATTATGCAAGAAAGAAAACGAATCACAAAGCCACTTGTTTATGCAATGCACATACGCTCAAAATTTTTGGATATGACCTTAATGTACCACCCTTTCAAGAATGCAAAAGCCCTATTATGGAAAAACCTTCCTATAGTTATACCTCCCTCGTTGCAAATTGGGAAGGTCGTTTGTAAACACCATGGATTATACATCCCTTTTAGTAAATTTTAATCATCAATGAAATTGTCTCTTATAAAAAAAAAAAAAAAAAATGGATAAGCAACAATTTCATTGATTAAATCAAATGACACAACAGGTAAGACCCATCCAAAGGCATTACAAAAGAATTCTCCAATTTGTTGAGAGAATTCAAGCTGTAGCTGTTAAAAGGAGTCCTGTGTTTACACTAATACAAAGCATAAAAAAGAGTGGCTTCTAAGATTTCCATCGAGGAGCTTTCTCTGCTTTGGAAAATCCTTGAGTTCCTTTCATTCTGTATCTTCCCTAAGACAACCATCACAATGAAGGACCACAAAGTTCTCTTAGTAGACTTGGAGGGATGATCAATCAGCAGCAAATGAAGCCATTCATGAGATTTTGCAGGAGGCGCTATACTCCACCCGAAAGATACCAAGACATCAGCCCATAATTTTCTCGGGAATGAGCAATGGATAAAGATGTGACTTTGCGTCTCCCCTGTTTCCTTGCAAAGACTGCTCCAATTTGGTGAGAGATATGCCCAAGGGTTTCTTTTTTGCAACCTAACTTAAGTGTTTAGACCAGAATGGCTACTGAGAGGCTTGTCACTAATTCATTGGTCATTCCAGAAAGTTGTCTTGTCATCTCCTATTTTGTGTGTGACTGTGTGAAATAAGGCCACTGTGTTTAAGAATGTAGTTCCAAGGACTCTTTGTGGATGCTTTGTGTTGTGAGGTCGCTTTCTGCTGATCAAAATGAAGGGAGCCAAATTTTGCTTCACCCTTCTCCAAAGCGCATCAGTTTCAAAATTTGGCTTTAGTCAAAATGAAAATATTTATAATAGATGGTTCTAGAGCCATGAGAGTGAGGGATGAAATGTGATAGCAAGATATCTACAACTCTCGATTGTTTGGGTTGGATCTGGTGCATCATTGCTTTGGTGTGGAGCTTATTAGTGAAGAGGGCTTGGCTAGGTTAGGCTGTATAATTGAGGAGAGATATTGCCGGTGTCTTTTACTTTTCCAGCAAATTTCGAACAAGCCTTGTAACACCTACACTTGTACAAAAATTTCGATCCATGTTTGACTTTGGTTTGTGACATTCTTTCCTAGTTAACATATTAATGTTCTCATCAGTTCACCCTCAATATTATTCTCTTTTATTGTCTTAGTTCAATATTTTACTCAAATTTGGGCTTGTGATTCATCATTCTCTTTAGTTGCATTTTGCACTTCACTTGATCCCATATTAAGCTTGATGGACTATTTACATGTTGCCATCACTCTTGCTTGCTTCTTAGGTGGGGTGCAATCCACTCTTTATAGTATGGTTGCAGCACCTAGAACTTTTTTTTTAGGCATGATGCCGACCACAATTTATTATTATTATTATTTTTTTAACTGGAAATTTTGGCAAAAGACCTTCAACCTTTGGCTAAGGTTCTCTCCAGGACACCTCTCTCTTTTGTTTCTTCACTTTCTTTACCTCTCCTCACTCTTTCTGTCTCCCACTCTAGTACCTCTTCCTCGTGCTCGGCCTCTCTTTCTTGCTCCCTCTTTTTATTACCTCTACCTCGCTCTTTGACTCTCTGTCACTCCAAAACTTCCGCACTCTCTTTTTACATCTTTCTATCACTCTTTGTTGGCCCTTTTCTCTCACTTGCCCCCTTTTTCTCCATACATTTCCTTACTTTCTTGGAAGATTTTTTTTTGTAAGTAGCCTCTTTGGGAGGGGGTTCTTTCTACCCCTGCCCTTAGGTTGTTTCTTCTCGGGCCTTCTTCATTGTCTCCTAGATATAAAAAAAGCTTCACTATATTACTTTGATTAATTATTTTTTTGTTTTATATAATTTTTTTTTGTATATTGTATGCCTCAACTCTCTAAGCCTCACTTTATTATACCTTTTCTATAAAGTTTTTTTTTTTTGTATATTGTGTGCATCAGCTCACTAAGGCTCACACTTCATTTCATTTTTTTTTCATGCGTGCTTAATATTTTGGTTTGTCATCTCTTATCCAAGAAGTGTTTAGTTTTTTTTCCTTTATATATATATATATATGTATTAGTTGATATTGGTTCCAACTTTGTACATTTTGGTCTGTGTTGCATCAGAATTATAGTATACTAAGTGCCATCAATTTTTTAACATTCTTTTTAATATTGTATTTCTTGTTTATCTCATTCAGATTTTTGCTCTGAAACCAGCTGTTCACCAGGCATTCCTTAATCATGTTCCCAATAAGGTAGTACTGATATTGTAAATAGGAACTAATTTTTCCACTTCTTGTTTCTTTGAACCTTGTATGTGATGGAGGTAATTTAGTTAATCAAACATATATTATTGTTTTCCTCATAAAAACAGATGTCGGAGAAAGACTTTTGGACAAAATATTTTAGAGCAGAATACCTTCATAGTACAAAAAATTCTATCGCGGCTGCAGCAGAAGCTGCTGAAGATGAAGAACTTGCCCTTTTTCTGAAGGACGATGAAATATTGGCAGCTGAAACTCGGAAAAAGGTGGTTTCTTGAAAAATGCCCCCCCCCCCCCCCCCTCCCTCCCCAATATACTTTGGGTGGTATTTTTCTGATCACTCTTTTCATTACATATTAAATTCTATTTACTTCGTGCATGTTATTCTAGATTCGGCGTGTTGATCCTACATTGGATTTGGAAGCTGATTTAGGAGACGATTACACACACCTTCCAGTATGTTACTTTTTAAATTTAAATTGGTGGCTTGCTTATGTAATTGGCTGATGCAAGTTTTTCTTAAACCTAGGATCATGGAATCTTTCGAGATGGTGGCAAGGAAATAACTGAATCACATAACGAACAATGTAGAAGGACTCTGTCACAAGACCTTAATCGTCAAGGTGCAGTTGTTCTTGAAGGAAGAACTATAGGTTAGTTTCCAACTTGCAGAGAATTATATTCTTCCATTGTAGTTATCAGCTAAAAGTCTTTGCAACTTTGTAGATACTCCTTGTTGAATATATATAAAGATCAAATATACCCTAATCCATTTTGTCCGACTTATATAAAAGTTAATTTTCTTAGAGACGAAATTCCTGCTTTTAGCTTACTTTCTTACAAATATACCTTAAGGCACCTATCATTTTAACCTCTTGAGTTAATGGTGATTTAACATTGTTCTAGTGTAGGTCTTGTGTTTAAACCCCAAAATTTTTTTTCCTCTCCAGTTGATATTAAGAGGTCAAATATTGGGTATTGTAAATCAAATTAATATATGAGCCTACATGCGAGGAGTGATAAGAATATATATAAAAGATAAGTATATTTGAACTTATCTGCTTAAGCATTTCAGCTTTCTAGAGTTTTGGTTTAGAATGTGTGATTCAATTTATGTTTCAGATTGTTCCTTTTGGTTTAGTGTGTGTATTTTTTTAATTTCATCAATGAAAAATTTCTCTTAAAATTAGCTTAATTTTAGTAGGGTTTTGTGCTTCAAATTTTGATAGGCGATTTTACTCGCTTTCTCAAAATATTTTGTGATTTGGGGGAAGGTAGAAACAAAGTTTAACTGTTTAACTCTTTGTGCTTGCTTACTTAAGTGGCTCATTTAGCATGTTGGAGAGTAGAAGTTTATAAGATTTTTGAAATCAGGAAAAAGGAGATTAGGGAGGTGTGGGACATAATCTGTTTCATGTGACTTATTGGGTTGCTAAGTCAATTTTGATAAGGAAATTTCTTTATTCTAGACTACTAGAAAGTTCTTTGTAAATTTTTTCATCCTAATTGATTATTTTGTTTTCTGAATTGTTGCTCTACAAACTTGAGAGCAGATGTAGACTTGGAAGATCCAAGGACAGTAGCGGAAGCACTTGTGCGGTCCAGACATGGTTAGTATGGCTGATAGAAATTTCTTTTTCCAATTCGTTTTCTGCCACCATTTGCACCCTGAGCTTGTCCCGTAGCTTTAATTCTATAATGCATTGAGAAATTAACTACTGGTAATTGATTTCACAGCGGTAGAAGGAAATGAGAAGCAGATAGGACTTGATAGGATTGCTAGGATGACAGCGATTGAGGATCTTCAAGCACCTCATAGCTATCCTTTTGCTCCTCTTTGTATCAAGGTTGGATTTTTATTGGTGAAAGATGTTAAGATCTACAATCATTTTAGCAGAATAACGTTTGATGCTATGCTTCCATAATAGGATCCTCGAGATTATTTTGATGCCCAACAAGCAAATGCCATTAAAACATTGGATGATACACGAGCTGGAATGCAACAAACTAAATGCAGTTTGAGCACTACGGAAGCATATTGCTCTCTGAGGGAATCCATATCTGAGATCAAATCTTCTGGATTGATTCATCCCATAATTAAACCTGAAGTTGCGCTTATGGTAAAAGCACGTACAGCGTTCTCTTACCAAAATCATGCATTTCTGCTATCTGGATTGACAACTCTTCTCTTGCTACCAAACATCTAATTTTGTTTTTGTAGGTTTATAATGGATTAACTCAAAATATTTCTAGTACCAAATATCAACTAGGGAAAAACCCTCAGGAAAGTATTCTGGAGAGTTTACCAAATCCTACAAAGGAAGAACTTCTACACGTGAGTTGGGGCTACTCTTGCCTCAATATTTGAAGATATTTTTAATGGCTAGTTTCTGGAAAAGTTCCCTATTTTACTCTTTCACGAACATTTACTGTCCATAATAATAATAATATATTAGACTTTGAAATTGGTTTTCTTCCTTACATTTGTGTTCTCCAGTCACTTGTTTCTTCAGACTTCATTTTTTAGTGAGTTATCGTTTTAAGCACAGCTTATTGTTTCCAGCATTGGATCTCTATTCAAGAATTACTGAGGCACTTTTGGTCGTCCTATCCAATTACCACATCATATCTTTATACCAAAGTAAGTTCCTATTGCATTAATTGGACATTCCGTCATTTGACAGTATGTTTATCCATTTATTTTAATATTGATCAATTATTTCTAATTCGGTAATTCTTGACATTTTCATCTACTTCTAATGATCATGAATCAATTTTGTTTTGACTAGTTACTACTCGCTATTGTGCTAAAAGTTCATGATATTGAATTTAAGATTCACATTGTTTGCAAAAGCCTTCTCTTAAATCTTCAATCTGAATTGAATAAATGATGTGTGGTGCTCTAATAAGAAAATGTGCTAATGTATTGCTGGATTGGGCACAATGAAGGCCCCGGTTCATTGATAGATTTGGAGGGTATAATTCATGCTTCTAGAGTCTAGGCCGTGAAGAATGATTAAACCTAAAGTATAATTCTAGAATTTTTTCTAGTGGCACAAGGCAAGGTGACCTCTTCTCTCTCTTCATGTTTGTTGTTCGTAGTTGATTTATCTTGTTAGACTCTTCACGTAAGGGGCCTTGAAGAAGGAACCTAATTGGGGGTTTCCAAATGAAAGTAGTGCTGTTTATACTTCTTCAATTTGTTGATAACACCCTCCAATTATCCTCTTCCTTGGAGAAAGTGCTCAATCTTTTTTAACATTTTACAGATCTTTTAGGAGGTTTCTGACTTCAATACTACCTTCCAGTCAAAGTTAGCTTTTGGGCATCAATTGTCCAAACTCTAAGTTGGAAGAGTTGGCAATTAATCTCAGCTATAGTATTGAGCTTTGGCCCTCCCCATATCTTTGTGTTCCCTTAATTGTAGATCTGGATAAGCCTCATGTTTGAGCCTCTTGGTGTCGGGAGAATATTTTGCAAGCTATAGAATTGGGATATCAAAATCCTTGCCAGGAGTGAGACTTAGCTTTTGATACTGAAATGGTTAGTGTTCCATTAGATTTTGAAACTTGGGATGTGGGATCGCCGTGAGAAATTATCAGTTTTCTTGTCCCATCATGAGGGGTATATAAGATTGCAAACCCCACTACCGTTAGAGATGATTGTGGCGGATGCGATGGAAGCTCATGTTGATGTTAATAGGGTTGCCAAAAAAAAAAAAAAAAAAAAAAAAGAACTGTTAAACCAGTAAAATAAAAAATACTGCTTAAGCGACCGAAAAAAATCAGACGGTTCAGATTCAGACTGGTTTGGTATGGCAATTTCGGTTTGCATAGAAAAAATCCGACCAAATTTAGTTGGTTTTGAGTTTGGCATGATCAGGTTGCTTGTAGCCCGAGTCAGCTGGTAATAGATATATATATTAAGAATCGATTCCTTACCAAATAACTAAAGCGCTTTATTTGGCTTGAACTACAACATTGTATGTACCATGATGTGTGTTCAAGTCCATCTGCCCCAAAATTTTGTGATTATTATACATCCACGAGCATATGTAGGGTCTGGTGTCACAATCGCACTCTTGCGGCAACAGGACAACGATTTTGTGGCACTTGTTCTAAACTAGCGAACAAGTCATCTATGTAAAATTTGTACTTCGCAAACAATATTGGCCCTCGGGTCACGTTTGAGAGAGATGTATAGAAAACATGTGCGAGGAAATACGTTGAAAACAATTTTAAAGAAAGCAATGTTATAAGCTAAAAGTAACTAGGCAACAACAACGCCTTTGATAGCATATAACCCAGGTAGGAAGAATTGACAACTAGTCACATCCTCATATAGTACATTTTGGGGCATTTTAGCCCTGACGAGTGTAGACGTGATTTTGGTGACCGGTTATACACCCCCGTATTGACACAACAATAATAATAAAGGTCTAACGTAAAAGCAAGTAAAAGGGGTTTGGAACAGATATGTGACCATGGACAATACGTCCTGGACAAGCATTACTGGGGCATCCGACATGCAGTCACAGGCAACAAGCCTTGGACAAGCATGACTGTGACACTTGGCATGCAGTCTACTAGTGGGCTAACAACGTAAATGAGCCCATTCACACATCCCTTCTCATGATGTCTGCCTGTAATCAACGAACTGGAAAACTCGAATTGAATGACCTGTCTCTTAATCAGTTCGGACTGGTTCGGTGATGCACCATGGGTGGTTCAGTTTGGTTTTTTTTTTCTTTTTTTCTTTTTTTTCTCATTTTTTGCAGCTTGGCGTTGGCTCAGAACTCAAACTGAGCCAAGCCAAACCGCATACACACCTAGATGTTAAGAACACTTGTTTGTAAGGGTTGTTGACGTTCACGGTTCTTTCTCTTAAGAAGCTTCTGTAAATTTGTATTAGATGCAAGTTGTAACACCAATATCCAACTAGATTTAATTGTCAAATGAACAAGAAAACAAGATAGGACCCCCTTGCGTGCTTGGAAAATCAGACAAATTAAAGAAGATTTTTGCATAGGAAAGGACTCTTAAAAGCTGAAACTTAAATCTGAGAAGGAACTTGGTCCACTTAGGAGACTGATATGCCCGAAAGCAAGATGTGGTATAGGTTGTTCTCTGCCAGGAGGGAAAAATATTTGATGTGCTTGTAGTCACCATGAATTTGTTCTTATAAATGAAAAAAATCTAGGATGTATATTTTATCACAGTAAAACTCATATCAAATGATTTATACTGGCTATATATTGCATATTTAGTATGGATCGCCTGCACTCTTAGTTGGTGGTGTGTTAACTGCCATGCAGGTGAGCAGATTAAAGGATGCCATGTCAAAAATCTATCGACAATTAGAGGTACAAGACTGCCCAACGTCCCCCAATCTTTTATATTTTGAACAGAACATTCAGTTATATGGTCTCTCTCTATATATATTTGCCACGATCTTAAACTATTTCAATCTGTGGCTGCTAGCTTAATGTTGTTACTTATATGGAGTGTTTTGTGAAATGTCTTTCTTCTCGCTCTTGATTGATCTTTTTCCAACTTTAGATCTTGTTATATATAAAAAAAAATATTGAAGATAAGGTAGGTCGTTAGCAAATTATTTGCAGAAACGAGATGGTCTGAGCTTGAATGTATTTTTCTTCTTTGAATGTCTCCTCCTTAACTAAATTGTTTTTCTTTTCTTGAAATGACTTCTCAATAAAATCTGATAATTTATTATGTCTATTTGAGATACGTAATGTTATCCTTTTTAATATTACGTTTCAATTATTCGTCTGTTGGTGGTTTGACTCAAATTCTCTTTTAAAGTTAGGTTCGTTTTTGTAGGTTTTGCCATTCTCTTGTCTATAGATTAATTAATTTGCATCATTATAGTTTTACGACACCACTTTCATTGAAAACAGGAGATTAAGGAAACCGTGCAGGCAGATTTCCGCCACCAAGTATCTCTTCTAGTTCGCCCAATGCATCAGGTCCGTAGTGTGTTCTCATCTGAAATTTGTACTTGTTGTTTTTGCACCTTTTCTTTCTTTTGTTAAAAATGAGCATATGCGTGTGTGATGCATGTTTATAGGCCCTGGATGCTGCATTTCAACATCATGACGCCGACTTGCAGAAGAGATCAGCAAAGAGCGGAGAAAGGCCCAACGGATACACATAGACAATATCATTATAGACTGATGCCTCTATACCGTTGTTCCTTAGCCAATTCTCCTTATAATCCACAAACTAATTATTTCTAGATTTATAGAATAAACTATAGAATTGGATTATTATAGCCACTCTGACTTTATATATATTATGGGAAGCTATAAGATGTTTATCTTCCGTCATGCTTTTTATTCAAATTGAAATTTTCTTCAAGGAAAGGTCTATATGGATAACTCCCTCTCTTTTCAGTGTCATTGAGATCATCTAGGATTATAAAACTTCAATTTTTGATTGAACACAATAAATTGATCACTTTTTTTCATCTATTGGTTATTGAGACTGAAACTGATGAAGACAGTTTGAACTTAACCGAACCGGTTCGATTTTGATTATATAGTTTCCTTTAGGCACGTTTGTTCATTAAGGTCGTAAAACACAGAGCGTTGGTCTAGTCTCTTTTTTTTTTTCCTTCTTAAGGTCATAAAATGTCTTTTAGGCATATTTAAGCTAGTTTGCAGCACAAATGGGTAGTTTATAGTTTGACACATTTTGTTCCGAAATACATTTTTGTGTTAACAAAGTTTGATTTAGTATGGAAGTTTAATTCATTCTCGACCCAACCTTACTTTGAAAAGAGAGAGGAAACCTTAGTCATCCTCGCATAAATACCTCATTACAGCTCCATCGAAGGTAACTTCTACCCATTCCTCAAATTTTTAGATTGATACACTCCTTTCCTCTTTGACTATGCATGTGAGTGTGTGGCAAGCACCAAACTCACAACCACAAAGTGAAGACTAGCTGTTTCTATTTGTCTTGATGTGCATCAACAACCACTTGGTGTAACTTTAAAAGCAGTAGTTTGTTAATTAATTTATAAAAGCAGGCAAATTTAAAAACAAAGTAGGGAATCTTGTATATTAGGGACGCGCACACCTTTCTTGAGGACTAAAATATATTTGTTTCGTAACCTTTTCCTTTTTCTCCTCTTCCTTGAAGCATAAATATCTTTCTGTCATGCTTCCACTGAGGTCAAAAGCTTAGCAACTAAGGAAGAAATCAAACTTTTCTCTTCCACTTTATTTCTTCTCTTTTTGTAATTTGATTCTAAACACTATCCATGGTGCACCCATTTGGTGGATAATACGAACTAACACCAAGCTCAACAACTACAAATTTAATTATTTATTTGAGATGTGGAGAGAAATCAAACGAACGGGTGATTAATTATTTTACAATTAAAGCTCCCACCGACCATCATGCTTTTCACATAAAGGCAATAGAAAAAGAGGCCTCCCTGCAATTGCATGCCCACTTCTTTGTGCATGAATGAACGCTTTGTACAATAAACCATATAAAAAAAGTAAGGTTTTGTAATAGCTAAGAGTATTTGTGTTGGGACAAAGTTGGCAAGTCCAAACTACAACTCATTTGATTTATGAGCATTTACTTTAAGCTCTCTTTCACCGCGCAAATCACTCATGTGCTGCGGACAAAAGCTTTTGCTTATGCTTTTGCTTTTGCTTTTCCTATTTCCCCATATATACGCATTACACGTTCATGCAATTCTCTCCTGCCACACTCACAACTCTTCCCAAAGATGAAGAACAAGGCGTCCCTTCTGTTGAAGAAAATCACTTCCATTTTGGGTGCCATAGCTAAGGCCAAGTCCATGGCCATCAACTCCAAATTCAGCCCCACCAAACCTCGTCTCCTCATGCTCTCCATGCTCAAGACCAAAAAACTTCTCGTCACTTCCCTCTCTAACAAGATCCACACCATTCTCGCCCAACACCACGGCGACGACCACGACAACCACGACACCCAAGACAACCACAGCATGGCCATTGTCCTCTACGACGCTGCTGCCGCACACGCAAGCCAGTATCAATCGAGTGCGAGCTTGGCGATGGCAGCCAAGGCTGAGGAAGAGGATGACAAGTATCCTGACCTGACACACTCTCTGTTCGAGGAAGAGGATGACTATGACATCGACGATGCGAAGCTGCAGGCTGCCGGTGGCTCCATTATCGACATGATGAGGAACTCCAAGGAAGAAGGAGAGGAGTTCAAGCTGGAGGAGGAGATCGATGAGGCCGCAGACTTGTTCATAAAGAGGTTCCGGAAACAAATACGCATGCAAAAGCTTGAATCTTTCAAGAGGCTTCAAGAGATGCTGGCAAGAGGAACTTGATTTCATTATATTAATTCAAATATATATTATAACCTTAATTTATAGTTATAATCTCAGCTATTTCCTCTTGTTTCCAAATACCATTTATTTGTGTACTCAACCATGGTCTTATGATTAATATAATGGAAGTTTTTGGGAGGCATCCAATTTTTTTGAGAATCATGCCAATGATTAAAATAGTTTAAAAAAATTTATACTATTTTTTAAACAAATTTTTTAATTTAAGAATTAAATTTAAAAAATACTTTTAAAAATGTAGAATTAAGATTATCAAATTTATGAAAAAGAAACACATTTTTTCCTATAAAAAAAAGAAAAAAAAAAAAAAAAAGGTAAGATTGTGAGAAGCAATGAGTTCAATAAAGATGAGAACGTGCCGACGTGGAGTAGGAGTGAGCCACCTCGTTTCCCGCCAAAACATCCCGCCAAACACAACCTCCTCCATGAATCGAGTGCGTTTAGGTCACTGAAGTTCAGAGCTTCCAGTTTCTCCCCTTCTCCCACCCCCTCTCTCTTAGAAATGGCTGGAGAAACTCCCGATGGAAACTCCGGCAATCCGCCGTCGGAGCCGGATTCCCCCACCACCTCCGCTGGTTTCGAAACAGACCAGCTCCCTCATCTCAGCCACATTTCCGACAACTACCCCGACGAGGACGAAGCCGCCGTTGATCCTCACATCGTTCACGACGAGCCTGATCCCGATGAAGAAGAGGAAGGAGAGGATCTTTACCACGACAATTTCCTGGAGTTAGTTCTCCAAACAGCCCCCCCACTTTGCCTTTTAATTTCGTCGAAATCTATTGCCACATGGAGTACCGATCTAATGAATTTTGCTCTTAACCTTGTAGCGATTATCGGAGGATGGACGACCATGACCAGTACGAGTCCTTGGGCCTCGACGATTCTTTAGAGGACGAGAGGGATTTGGATCAGATTATGGAGGACAGACGAGCTGCTGAGATGGAACTCGAGACTCGTGATGCTCAGTTCACCCGTCGGAAGCTTCCTGAGCTATTACACGACCATGGTAATCTTGCCAGCTCTGTTCTTCCTGAGTCGCGAATTCTAACTTTGTTCCTCAATTTCAGCTTGTTCACTCGCGCATTATGCAGTGAATGCATTACTGAGATACGCGTGTTTCCATTCTTTTCTCTTGCTCTTTCTTTGTGTTTCCTTTAATGTGTTCTTAAATTAGGTATTCCAATTATTAGTTTAGAATTTCCTTCACGAAATGATATGCACCAAATTGATTCTTCAGCTTCAGTTTTCCGTCCAAAAGCTTGATATATGTAGGAACTAATTGAAGTGAACTCACTCTACCTAATGAGTTTAAAAAAAGTTTAGTCTCAACTTGCATTGAAGGTTTAAGTATGCAATTGGCTATGAGAAAATTGCGAAGCAGTCTGTTCTTATGGATTAAAGCCATTCTGGCTTGTTATCCAGGACGTGGTCATCTGTTCTAGCTAGCACAATAATTCTGGATGGTTTGCGCTACAAATGATGTATTATTATATGGCTTAGGTATGATGATCTCATAATTTTACAATTAGTTGAAGATACCTTGAGGTTTAACCTCTGAAGGAAACTAAAAGCTAGAGACATTTTCTTGACGTTTCTCTACTATTCTTGGCAGCAGCCAAGTTATTAGTTTTCCCCCTTTGATTACTTTTTGCGGACTGGCAGATTTTAACTGTTTTTGACGTTTTGATACAGACTCTGAGGATGACAATTACAGGCCTTCGAAAAGATCAAGAGCCGATTTTCGTCCTCCAGCTGCAGCAAGAAGCTACGATGACATTGATGGCATGCAAAGTTCTCCAGGTAGATCACAAAGGGAAAACTCACGAGATGATGTGCCCATGACTGATCATTCTGTTGATGACCAATATGAGGTGTTTAAGGCTGTCACATCTTTGTTTTCCAAGTAGTAGCATTTTGCACATAATTATTGCTTGCCATTTTCAAAATTAACACGTTACCTCCAATTGTAGGATGAAGATGATGATGAAAATGAGAATGAGATGTATCGTGTTCAAGGGCCACTTAGAGAGCATGTTACTATGGATGCAGTTCGGCGCTTTATAGGCAAAAAGTTTAAGAAATTCTTGGAAACATATGTGAATCCTAAGAGTGGAAATGGAGAGCTCGAGTACATGCGACTGATAAATGAGATGGTTTTAGGTGAGCATCTACTTCCGTGATTTACTGGGATGTTGATATTTGGTTTCTTTTGTAAACAAATATTGTTTTCTTAGACAACCTGTTAGAGTCATGTTCGTCCTTCTCTCATTTTTCTTAGACTAGTTGCTTTAATATTTGGTTTGCAGCCAATAGGTGCAGTTTGGAGATTGATTACAAGCAGTTTATATTTGTTCATCCAAATATTGCAATCTGGTTGGCTGATGCACCCCAATCCGTCTTAGAAGTTATGGAAGATGTTGCAAAGAAGGTTGTGTTTGACATACATCCGAACTACAAAAACATCCACCAAAAGATCTATGTTCGCATCAATAATTTACCAGTTTATGATCAGATTCGAAATATTAGGTATCCTGGAAGATTCATGGTGCTGGGTCTTTTCAAATACATGTTTTTCTTTCTTATTTTCTCATTCATCCTATTTTCAATGTTACCTGTTGCCTTTTGTAGGCAAATTCATTTAAATACCATGATTCGCATTGGTGGCGTAGTGACCCGGCGCTCTGGTGTATTCCCCCAGTTGCAGCAGGTGAAGTATGATTGTAATAAATGTGGAACAATATTGGGACCATTTTTTCAGAATTCTTACTCAGAGGTCAAGGTTGGTTCTTGTCCTGAATGCCAGTCGAAGGGGCCATTTACAGTAAATGTCGAGCAGGTGAATTCTTAATTATATCTCCGTTTTTTTTTTTTTTTGAGAAACCACAGTTGTGGTTACGTGCCTATGAATCTCATTTAAGAACTTATTTCATTTATCTTATTCGGCTGCTCCCCCAGTGCAAAATGGATGGATGGTTTCTTGTCATGTATTTTTGTTTAGTATTTCTCTTCTGTAAAACAAGATCTCAGCGAATGTTAATCAGATACCATATCTTGTTGGTTGTTATGCTGTAGACTATATATAGGAACTACCAAAAGCTAACCCTCCAAGAAAGTCCAGGAATTGTGCCAGCTGGTCGACTCCCAAGGTATAAGGAAGTGATACTCTTGAATGATCTAATTGATTGTGCCCGTCCTGGGGAGGAAATTGTACGTTCCCTGCCCTTTATTTGCTTGTGTCAAAAAATTTCTTTTTGAAGTACTTGCAGACTTTTTAATTTATGATCTGATTGATTTCAGGAAGTCACTGGCATTTATACAAATAATTTTGACTTATCATTAAATACAAAGAATGGTTTTCCTGTGTTTTCCACGGTTGTTGAAGCAAATTATGTTACCAAGAAGCAAGATCTCTTCTCTGCTTACAAGCTTACCCAGGAAGACAAAGAAGAGATTGAGAAGTTGGCTAAAGACCCTAGAATTGGAGAAAGGGTTAGTTATATCAAGAATTTATTGAGTACATTCCTTTAGTGTTACGATTAAGGGTTTTGATTTGGTATGAACTGATAACAGATAATCAAATCCATTGCCCCATCAATCTATGGTCACGAGGACATAAAAACAGCAATTGCTCTTGCAATGTTTGGAGGTCAAGAAAAAAATGTTGAAGGGAAACACCGGTTACGAGGTGATATCAATGTACTTTTACTAGGTGATCCTGGCACTGCCAAATCTCAATTTCTCAAGTAAGAGCTACATTTATCAGTTCGGGATAAACTTCATGTATGAAATACTGGGCTATAGCTGCTTGAACATTAATTTGTATATATTTTTACCAGGTATGTTGAGAAAACTGGGCATAGAGCAGTGTACACCACAGGGAAAGGAGCTTCAGCTGTAGGACTAACAGCAGCAGTGCACAAGGATCCTGTCACAAGGGAGTGGACCCTTGAAGGTGGTGCCCTTGTATTAGCCGATAGAGGAATTTGTCTGATTGATGAGTTTGACAAAATGAATGATCAGGACAGGTAGGGAAAACAACCGTCAATTCAGCTTTGCAATTCCATCTATTCTCCTGCCCAGTCTAGAAAGTTGTAAACTTTTGGTGTGTTTGAATTAAAGTTGTCATCCGTGATTAGGGTGAGTATACATGAAGCAATGGAGCAGCAAAGCATTAGCATATCAAAAGCTGGAATTGTCACTTCTCTTCAAGCCAGATGCTCTGTCATTGCAGCTGCCAATCCCGTTGGAGGAAGGTATGGCAAGTATATTAGTGTTTGACTTATAATCATGGGAGGAAAGAAGTTGAACGACCAATGGATGAATAAATTGATCAATTATGGGATGATCATGTATTTGATTGCATCTGTCCAAGTGTACACTCATCCCTCACCAAGCGGGAGGAAAAGTGACTACTTATTTCTCACTCATCCTTTACATCTAGTGATTTTGAAATTACTGCATTATTTTGATCAACTAGCCTTTTTATAGGTACGACTCCTCAAAAACATTTTCACAAAATGTGGAGCTGACAGATCCTATCATTTCTCGATTTGACATCCTCTGCGTTGTTAAGGTAAATATCTAGAAACTTCATGCCTCCCTCTTCATATTGTAGAAGTTGATTGTCATGGAAAAGTAATTTGTTAATTTGCAGGATGTGGTAGACTCTGTAACAGACGAGATGCTTGCTAAGTTTGTTGTTGATAGTCATTTCAAATCACAGCCAAAGGGCGCTAATATTGATGATAAGTCTGTAAATGAATCTCAAGAGGACAGTCAAGACTCTACAAGGCCACTGGATCCGGAGGTCATACACTTTTACTTATTCATCCTCTTAGTAGGTTATCTGTGGACTTCTCCTCTAATATGATTACTTCCTAAATATTGTTCTTCCAGGTGCTTCCCCAAGATCTGCTGAAGAAGTACATAACTTATGCTAAGTTGAATGTTTTTCCAAGGTTGCATGATGCTGATATGGATAAGTTAACACATGTCTACGCAGAATTACGAAGGGAATCTTCTGTAAGGCTCTATTTTACACCTCTTTCTTTTTATTATTATTGGTTTTTTATGGTATGTCAATGAAGGGCTCTTAATTTGTCGATTGAAACTTTTCATATTGACTATCATATTGTAATGTGACTAGCATGGGCAAGGAGTTCCTATTGCAGTTAGGCACATAGAGTCAATGATACGCATGTCTGAAGCACATGCAAGAATGCACCTTAGGCAGCACGTCACACAAGAAGATGTTGATATGGCAATTCGTGTGTTACTTGATTCTTTCATTTCGACCCAAAAATTTGGGGTACAGAAAGCTCTGCAAAAGGTATTAAAGGAGATCACTGTTTTCTCTCTCTAGGCATGTCTTCTATAAATGTTAATATGGCTGTTCAATATTTTCTTCAAGAATTAACCAGTTGGGTTCCTCATTCATTTTATACACAAAGATATGCCTGAATCATGATGCTGACATTCTGCTTGGATATTTGAGTTCTTCTCGATAAGATAATCCAATAAATTACTTAATTATTCTTGATTGGATGATCAATGCCCTGTGGTTGCCATGGGGAATACTTAATTTGTACTTATGTTTTTAATACTGATAAAAAAAAACTGTAATTCTTAATTTGTATTTATGTTTTTAATTAGTTAATTTTGGTAATTTTAAGATAAGCGATGTGGCTGCCAATATGTTTAAAGTTCGGATAATACAAAGGAACAAAACTAACCTTTGCTACGCTCAGCTTCTATTCTGTCAAGGGTAAACCCAAAGTTCCCATGCCCCTTTATGCCGACAATAGAACCATCAACAATGTTGTACCTGATTTTGTTTTTGTTTATTAAATTGAGAAAGTTTTGGTGGATCTTGTAGAGCTTTAGAAAGTATATGACTTTCAAGAAGGATTACAACGAACTGCTCCTATATCTTCTTCGAGAGCTTGTGAAGAATGCACTTCACTTTGAGGAAATTGTTCGTGGATCTACATCGGAGCTTATCCACATCAATGTGAAATTGGAAGACCTACAAAGCAAGGTAATGATACCGCGTTACTTATTGGAAGACCTAAATATGGCACTCACACATTTGATATCGGTGCAGGCACAGGAGCATGAAATTTATGATTTGAAACCCTTCTTCACCAGCTCCCACTTTTCAAATGCTAATTTTGTGCTGGATGAAGAGCGTGGAGTAATCAAGCATCACCTTGCCAGATGATTTAAGGATAAAGATTAGGAAATAGGAAATAGGCGAGTTGTCATAATGATATTCGTAAAGGATTTGAACGTTATGGGTAGGAAGTTTTGGTAAAATGGGATTCAAGGGTTAGCCTCTTTGAACATTCAGAGGTATTACTGTTTTCGGATCTGAGTTTTTAACCAAATTGAGAACAAAGTTGAAGAACTTCTCTTCTTTAGCATGATCTTATGCAATTCTGAATGATAATGCTCTTCTTTGTTCATATTTAACTTTTGTTATTTGACTCGAGGGTACAAGTTAGGAATATCATTTGAACTCGTTTTAGATCTAATAGATTCGAATTGAAAGTTAACAGGATAGTGATCTCTGTAGGATGTTATCCTTCAGTATCTCCAAAATCACTTCTATTTTCTTGGGCGTAATAGTAGACTAACGCCTCATGGATGTTCAACATTGAATGAAGTCTTGAAGGTTATTCCCAAATAATACACTACACCTCATACATCCTCATTACCACATGTAATTGCTCACTAAACAATGAAGTTAAGTGGATTTTATGTGCAAATTAAAACTAAAACAAGGAACATAACAGATAAGCCTAGCAAAAATCTTCACAAGAACAACGGCCATCCTTGAAATGATGGAAAACATAAGGATCTTTTACTATGATTTCTCGTCCAACCTTGTTGGATATGAACTTCGCGGATTCATGACAACTATGGCATACACGAAGGTTCTTTGCAATACGAATTGTCCTTCCTGCTTCTGTACTAATCAGCCCGAAGGAAATTGCCAAGAGCTCGCTGTGTCCTATCAGAGCACACTCTCGCTCCTCATCCACGTCGTGGAATCTGAAATCTGTATTCCTCTTGAAACCATCTTCTTCCATTTTCTTCATCAGCCACTGTAAATTCCAATATATGGCCTGCGATCTTGGGTGGGATACATCCCCTGTGCCAAATGCATGGATTTTGTTGCGGAACTCCATCCAACTGTAAGCCTTCTTTGGTCTTAATCCCATGTCTCTAATAGTTTTTCTCAGCTTTTCGACCATCTCCCATTCTTCGTTGCTGGCATACCAGTTTGAAAGTAGAACGTAATTCTCGGCATTTAGAGGTTCCAAATCACACAGCTGCTCAATGATTCGCTTCCCTAGTTTCTGTTGATGGTGCTTCCTGCATCCATCGAGCAATGCTCTCAAAATCTCAGAATTTTTGTCAAGTTTATGCTTATCGATAAGTGTTCTTGCTTCATCCAATCGTCCTGCCCGGGCTAAAAGAGCCACCTTTAAAACAAAGTGTGCCATGGTTGGTTCGGTAATGCAATTGAAGTAAAAATCCCCTTCGTCTACCATGCTTGCAGTACTACAAGCCTGCAAAACTGCAGTATAAGTGATCTCATCTCTATGCACCCTAAAGTTCCTGTCCATCTCACGGAACAAACCCACTCCAAGTTTTCCTTGCCCATGTAAGCTGTAGCCCGAGATCATGACAGTCCAAGAAACCATGTCTTTCTCCTTCATCCTCGAGAAAATTTTCAATGCAGATTGGATACATCCAGACTTGACATACATGTCAACTAAAGCATTTTGGACAATGAGATTGTCATCAAAAGCATTTTTAAGCACGTATCCATGAATCTCTCTTCCATGCTTATGAGCAGCGATTCTTCCACAGGCTGGGAGAACGCTGCTGATTGTGAGAGGATCAGGCTTCAATTCTCCATCCTTATTCATCTGTCGAAAGAGCTTTATGGCCTCATTGATTCCTCCATTCTTAACATAAAAATGGATGAGGTCTGTCCACGAAATGATATCTCTGAACGGCATTCGATTGAACAACCCCCTAGCATCTTTGATACTGCTACAGTCAACGTACATTTTCAACAGGCAATTACTGACCAAGACATCAAATTCCAAGCCATGAATTCTGGCGACATGGTGGATATTTCTTCCGTGTTGCAGCAGTTTACGTGCACCACAGGCACCAATAGCCGTGGCCAATGCCACTGCATCAATATCAGCCGCCAACTCCACCATTTGGTAAAACAAGTCTATGGAAAAACTGGGTTTATCTTCCATCAAGTACAGCTTGGCTAACATGGTCCAAGAAACAGCGTTTCTGCAAGCCGACTTGTCATGGAGCCACCTTGCAGTGTCAGCACTGTCAAGAATCCCATACAGCTCAATCAAGGAAGTAAATACATAGAGGTTAGAGAAGAGCCCAAGTTTGAAGGCTTGAGCATGGAGCTGCTTGCCAAGCTGCAGATCACCATAGTGACGGGAGGCGCAGATAACTCGAGGAAGGGTGTGGTTGTCGGGGCGAACCCCTCGAGACAACATCTGTTGATAAGTAGAAATAACATGCCCCACATCTCCGCTGGTGAGATGGGTTTGAATCAGATTGTTCCAAGCAAAAGTATCCCATATAGGAATATCGTCGAACAGTTGGTGGGCTACGCATAAATGAGCATTCTTCTCAGCAGTCGTGGTGCGAACATGAGGGGGATTATTAAAGAGTCGGTGGCGATGGTATGTGTGATTAGGTTTTTGAGTAAGAGGAAGACGATGAATGGGGGTGGAGAGGAGGAGATCCATGGTAGAAGTTCAGGGGATAGCCATGGAGAAGCGAAAAATGAGAATTTTAGCTTTACATAGGCAGTCATCGTAGAAATGCATCGTCGTGTTGCAAAAAATTGAAGAGAGGATAGTGAGCTAACTCAAGTCTTCAGCATTGGAGGGAGGGAGGCGCCATTGATTTGTCGATGCTTCCTAGAAGTGTAAGATTAGGTAGGCGTCTCGTCAGTGCTTGGAGTGATTTAAGCGGCCATACCCACATCACGTGGGTTTACAAAGCCGGATGGCTTGAATGGGCAGGCGGGGTATCGCCGTAGTGGAAAAGAACATTGTCAAAAATCAATTTACCTAATAAAGTTATGAATTAAAAAACTAAATTTTTATAAGAATCCGTTTTCTTGTGCTTCAAACATAATTTCGTTGTAAAGAAAGGAACCCTCTCCCGCGTATCTCTCTCGCTATTCCTCTGGCTGTCTCTGTCTCTGTCTCTGTCTCTGTCTCTCACTCTCTCAATTTATTGCGATGAGAATAGGATGCTATATTCCTCAGCGTGAAAGGTGCGTCTCTTCAAAGCATTCTGCAAAAGCTTCCTCAGCTTGTAAACTGAACAGTGAAAGGTACGTCCCTTCTCCTTAAAACCTCTCTCTCTCTCTCTCTCTCTCTCTCTCTCTTACTCGTGTCTCTTTCGATTCATTTTGCAGGTCTTTGTTGCGCCAACGCAAAAAACTTGCTCACTGTGGATGCTATTTTTGTTTAAGACCGAAACCCCTTCGTAAACCTTCCAAGTTCATCTGCCTATGCCGTTGTTATGCCTTCCAATTGGCCGTAAACCAGTTTCATCCTCCGCTCGCCTCCTCTCTGCAACTTCTCTCCGCCTTTTCTCATCAGCTGTACATCCAACAGCGGAGACACAAGCTTCCTCGTCGCCCGCTACTCTAGCTTCAATGGCGGTGCAGCACCCCAAAGATGACGACTACCTCAGTTCCGTCATTCCTAATCGCGTTCAGCTTTTCCAGTCGATACAGGCAAAGCTACTTGCTGACCGGTGTTCTCTTCCCTCTGATCCAATCGAGTTAGTATGACGTTAGAAACTATGGAAATGGATAGCCTATGCTTGTATTATTTGAATTCCGAATTTTACTTGGTTCTTTGCTTTTTAGGATATCCTTACCGGATGGGACGGTGAAGGAGGGTAAGAAATGGCAAACAGCGCCAATAGATGTTGCTAGAGAAGTCTCAAAAAGTTTGGCTGCGAACGCTTTGATTGCGCAAGTTGATGGAGTTCTATGGGACATGAGCAGGCCGCTTGAAGATGATTGTGAGCTTAAGCTGTTCACCTTCGAAAGTGATGAAGGGCGCGACACTTTTTGGCATTCTAGCGCTCATATACTTGGACAGGTTGATAGCCCCATCTATTTTCATACACTCAATCTGAACTCATTAATTTCAATCTGAACTCATATACTTGCGTTGTTTTTCCTGGTTTAGTCGCTCGAGATGGAGTATGGTTGCAAGCTTTGCATTGGACCCTGTACCACTAGAGGAGAGGTATGTGTGTGTGTGTGTGTGTGTGTATAGTATTAAAAGAAATGGGGGAGAAGATATTCTGTAAGTGAAAACCATCTATTATTAAGCGTGACCAAAATTACCTTAGTAATTGCTATTTTGGTTGTCCAACGGAAAAAGTGCCAAGGTCCTTCACCTTCGACGAAGGATCCAACATCTTTCGGAGGAAAAGATCTAGAATTATTTTGTGATTGTATACTCAATCATCTTTTCTGTGGTGTAGATGATCCCTCCTTTCTAGTTAGGGGTGATCATTGATTTAGTTCCTTTGTTTTTTTTTTTTTTTGGCTAAATTGTGAATTGAATTGGTGACTTTTATCTTTTGGTGTATGAAATTGAACAAATGTCCAAATAAGCAAAAATAGAAAAAAGTCGAACTGGTTGGTTCGGTTTTTTAAGAAGGAAGAATGCTTTTGAATACAGTCCACAGTGTTGACTTCTCCCATGTAAGCCCTTCCAGGTAGTGATCGACTTGCTGAAATAAGTTTCATTATCGTAACTTGAAAGGGGATAGCTTTGACAGTTGGGATAAACTTTTTGTTGCATTGTCCAGTTGACTTATATAGGGGTGTTAAGAGTTTCAACACCGTATGTAACTTCCCTCTAATTTTTATGCTTGTAGTTTGGTTTACTTATAGATTGATGGACTTTCATGACAGGGATTCTATTACGATGCTTTTTATGATGATTTATGCTTGAATGATGGTCACTTCAAGCAAATTGAGTCTGGTGCACTGAAGGCTGTATCGGTATTGCTCTTTCTCTTTTCTCTTGACAAGGAGTTTACACCATTTATTTCATATAATTAAAATCTAGTTATATATATATATATATATTTTCCATGTATTTACACGTGGAAGAAGGATGTTAATAACTATATAAAGAATGTCCACCACTATTTCTTTCTTTCTTTCTTTCTTTATTAGTTTTTGTTGGGAGGGTGAGGACTGGTGTTGTTTGTAATCTCAGTCTTTCACATTTGTAAAGGCCTAACAACTAAGGTTTTGGGACTAATTTTGTATGTGGAAATGCTATGCTAGAGAGTCCTCACTCTTACCCTAGTTAACTTTAGCTTCATTTGTTATAAAGAATGTAAAGATTCAGTGCTAGTAAACTAACCTTCTGTTTGTTCCAATTTTTCGGAACTAGTAGTGAATCAATAATTTGACAATTGATATCAAAATGTATGATAAGCTAGAATCACGTTGCACATATCTGTTGCTTCCTAAACTTTACCTGTGCTTGCTTATTATCTTTTTATTCACTGACCGTATTAGTGACTTTTATTTTGGCTCGAAATGAAGTACTGGAAGATTCTTCCCAATAAAACATTCAATAATCTGGTTTCATGCTTCTTTCATTTTTCTCAATGAATGGTTATTCATAAAAGAAAAAAAAATTCTATGTTTCATGCATGAAACATCATCATTATAGAGGATACTTGTTATCAAAGGAATAATTTGATCTATTTCTTTTCAATTTTCAGGAGAGACAACCTTTTGAGCGCATTGAAGTTTCAAGGCAACAAGCTCTTGAAATGTTTTCTGACAATAAATTCAAGGCAATCAAACATCTCTAAAAAAATTGCTGTTCATCTGATAATTGAGGACTGACATTCTTCTGTTCCTATTTATGAATGACCTTACTCAGGTTGAAATCATCAGTGATTTGCCAGAAGACAAAACTATCACTGTTTATAGATGCGGTCCCTTGGTTGATTTATGTCGTGGTCCACATATACCAAATACATCATTTGTGAAGGCATTTGCTTGTCTGAAGGTACTGTTTAAACCTCTTCCGAGATATTTAGTCAGGAAAAAATTGCAGATATGTTCAGGAAAACAAATGTTTTCAAATATATAATGACCCATGAATTATACTACATGTTCTGAATGGCTTGGTGTATGCACAAAGATTTAAATATGGAATTTTTGGAGATCTTGGGTCAGTGGCTTAAGTGAAAAGCTGACACTTTGAGAGAGCTCTACTAGAGCTGTCATTAAGTTGATTTTGATTTAAAGGATCAATCCAAATTTTAAAGAGATAAATAGTGATTTTTGTAGCTTTTGGGAGGTTGTATATAGTCATCTTAGGAAAAACTACACGAAGAACATTTTTGTTTTTTACTTGTGCTACATAGTTAGATTGTGGGTTCTTATTGGATCCCTTTTTTGGGTTCTCGGGAGGAAATGACCCATCTTCTTACCCTTTATTATTTTGTCCTTTTTTCTTTTTTTTTTTTTTGGTTAATAATGAAATGTGGCAAGTGTGTGTATATTTATGAGGTCATCATACGTAACAATTTGAAATTTCAGGCATCATCAGCCTATTGGAGGGGAAGTAAAGATCGTGAAAGCTTGCAAAGAGTTTATGGGATATCTTATCCTGATCAAAAACGTTTGAAGGTGTTGTTTATAAATTCTTTATGTTGTTAGTTCTTATAAACAACTTATTTTTGCTGATTCAGCGAGGATGTTGAAAATTTGGTTGTGATTGAAAATAACTATGATAATTTGATCACAATTGGAAAGGTTAAGTTTCACATTCTTATTGTTCCTTGCTTTAGTTGGCATTATCTTATTTTGAAGTCTGTGTTTGTGCAGGAATACATCAATCTGCTTGAAGAGGCAAAGAAGTATGATCATAGATTATTGGGTACAAAGCAGGAGCTTTTCTTTTGTCATCCACTTAGGTAAGTACTTTATTAACTAAAAGTGAGCCACATATGACTATGTTCTTAAAATCCTCTTGTCGTATCTAATTTAGCCCTGGAAGTTGGTTCTTCCTTCCTCATGGGACTCGGATCTACAACAAACTGATGGAGTTTATGCGAGCTCAATATAAGGATCGAGGTTATGAAGAGGTTGACATCCAATGTTTTTGGTTCTAATGAAATTGTAGTATGTATATATATAGTACCTGACAATTTTAGTTCTTCTACAGGTTGTGTCACCAAACATGTACAATATGCAACTATGGGAAACTTCTGGTCACGCTGAAAATTATAAGGAGAATATGTTCTTGTTTGAGGTTTGGCGTTGGAATAATATCTAGTTTTTGGATTTCTGCTTTTTTTTTTTTATAGAAGAAATACAAGAATATTAAATCAGAAGAGAATTTCAGAAAAGGAAGGTAGAGGAAACTTTCAAACTTGCCTGAGTCATACAAGGCTCTCCAATTGACTTGAATATCAAGAAATATAATTACAAAAACACCTGGAGAGTGTATTCAAGAAACATGATCTTAATTTTGCATTGTTTTCCAGCAAAATTTTCCTAAGAGATTCACCCTTCCTCATATAAAATTTGCTAGCCAAAAAACTTGAGTGATGAAGTCTTTTAAATGTACAACATCATCAATAATTTCCTGCTTGAAGGCAAACGAAGCTCAAAAGGAAAGCAATTAACAAGAGACGAGAAGGTGAGGGTTTTACTTTTGCCACATAAATGTAAACAAGGAAAAGAAATGTAAGAAGATGGAGTTATCAATAATCTGAATTCTGAAGTTCTCCCGTTCACTAGGCCAAACATCCTCAATCGGGGTTAGCCTCGCCTCCTCCAGTTCAAAATCATTAAAAAACAATTTCTTTCCACAGATCTAATTCTGTGTAAAATTTATAGATGGAAAAAGTTTTTTTTTTCTTTTGGGAGTAGTTTTTTGTTCATGAAACAATTATTATTAGTTACATGGACGCTTGTGCTTTTCTAAAATCAACTTAAAGTTTTTGGCTCTGTAAGTTGTTTATTGAGCGCATGGGATTTATTTGCATTACATGTCTTCACCTGCATTGGTGGATGGAATTTGTTTATCCGTTTATGTTCATGAAATACTTGGTTTGAGCTTATTTATATATTTTTATACAGATTGAAAAGCAGGAATTTGGATTAAAACCAATGAATTGTCCTGGCCACTGTTTGATGTTTCAGCATAGAGTCCGTTCCTATAGGGGTAAGTTCATGTGCATCCATGCGAATATGTAATGTTGCAACCGGTGTTTATTTGTTTGTGTTCTTGTTTTTAAATTCTTCTGGTCAGTGTGTTGTCCACAATTCCATTGACACTCACTTCAAATCTTAGCAGTCTTATTATGTTTAGTGAATTTAATCGTTCATTTTTTTTTTTTTTTTTTTTTTTGTGTGTTTATTCTTGAATACTCTATTGGTCAATTGTTTCTTTAATGTTCGCTATTGATCTGCAGAACTTCCTCTCCGGTTAGCTGATTTTGGGGTGTTGCATCGTAATGAGGCTAGTGGGGCACTGACTGGGTTAACTCGTGTGAGAAGATTTCAGCAGGTATTTCCAGATCCTGGTGTATATTGGAAATTGTGATAGGTTAGAATATATTGTCAGCATCTTGTTATATTGGTCTATTATGGTTAACCTTTAACTTGGTTCTTTAGGTATGAGATTTTTTTTGTTGGCGTTCTATGTGTATTCCATCTACTTAATAAGTTCAGTCCAATTTGTTTGCAGGATGATGCTCATATCTTCTGCAGGGAGTCCCAGGTTAATATTATTTAATTGACATGCTGACAACTATTTCTTGTGAGTTTATTAAGATTAATTTCTCCTGTTTTTTTGTTCTGTGTTCATTATATAGATAAAAGATGAAGTAAGGGGAGTCCTAGAGTTCATCCAATATGCTTATAACATTTTTGGGTTCACATTTGAGCTGAAGCTATCAACGGTATGTTAATGTTTGATAGTTTTGTTCAAGGACAATCAAGGGAATTATTTTTTTGTTATCCAAGAAAATTGATTAGAAAGCACATGCATCTGATGCATTTTTTTGTTCTTACCTTTGTTCTTAAAGAAAATCATTTTAAGAATATTTCTTTGTTCTTACTTCCACATAATTTGAATTCTAGTGAAGTTATCTGATGCATTTTTTTTAATTAGTTAAGACGCATGCTATTTTCCCTTCATCATTCTTTGATAAATTGCACTCCTGTAAAAAATTATTGTAGTTCAGAGTGATATTTTTTTAGAATGTTGTATTGATTGTCAATCTGATATCTTATTTGAATTTATACTACCTTCATGCCCATGTTAGTTTTTTAGTTATTGAAAAATATGAAAACGGGTATGATACACCAAATCCCAGATAAAGCAAAGTGTAGCCGTATTCTACAGAACTTGTAATCTCTTCTTGATTGGTCACAATAAAGAGTGTGAGTGATTCCCACAAAAGAGTTGTGTTCAATAATCTTATAATTCTCCCCCAAGTTATTCTTTCTGCTTCAATTATTTGTTTTGGTGTACTTCGATCAAGGGTCAAAACCAACAATCCGTCGTATGTGGATTATGTGTATAATTGTATGGTGTTGCCGCGTTCCCCCCATTTTCTACACATGCTTCTTGCACCTTGGTAGAGTTGTGACTCTTGTTTACTTCTATTCTATTATTTTAAATTTTAGAAAGAGAAAAGGCAAGTTTTAGCGAAATAATTCCAGAGCTTCCCATTGTGCTCTCCTTCCCAAAATTCTATTAGCTAAAAAAAATACCACCCAACCTCACTCTCTCTTCCTATATTCTCAGTAATTTGGAACGACAAGGGATGTAAGACTTCCATGATGACCCGGCTGGTGGATAGCCTTCCTATTTGATTAGCACCTGTTGGCCCTTGGGTACCTCCAATGTGTCTTTTGATCCTAGCACACACAAGGACTTAGTATACTTTCCATAAAGTGCTTTCTAACCTGTTTCTTCATTAACAATACTCCACTGCTTGCACTTTTCACGTTATCTTCCATTCTTTCCTTTCCTTTGTTAAATACATCTAACCTTCGGTCTATCGCACTCCTAGTCCTTGCATGTTTCTTAACAACTGCCCAAGAATCTTCAATACTTTTCTCCCTATCCTACTCTCAACTTGTATGCTATTTTTTTCCCTTTGCTGGTAGAAGCTCTTGCTTGAGTAACTGATTCATGTTTAACATCTCTCTATTCTTTTTTTCTTTTTTTTTTTTGTTGTTAAAATGTTGTAGAGGCCAGAGAAATACCTTGGAGATGTAGAAACATGGGAAAAAGCAGAAGCTGCACTTACAGAAGCGCTGAATGAATTTGGGAAGCCCTGGCAGGTACTTTTGATGAGGTTGAACTTCCATTAAGTTTTCCTTTGATGCACTTAATTGCTAGTATAATGGTGTGGACCTCATGGTTTTGAATTCACTGTATAATTGGTTTTAAAATATAGTTCTGGTTAAATTTCTTTGCACTCTTTATTGAATTTGGCTATACTGGAATTCTGTGTGTTTAATACAGCCATTCTATGATTAAATTCTAGCTTGATCATAGAATCTTCTCTCTGCTTATTACATCTTTAAATATTTGAAAATGTGTGCCACTACTTGTGGTTCTTGCTTATCCATCAGTTTAGTTCATCACGACTCTACCTATATTGTCTACCTTCTCGTATTGCCATTCGCTGAATATGCTTTCCTAAAGCATAACTCTACCTTGCAATTTCACAAGGTTTTTCCACGCAAATTTCCAGTCATAACATTGTCAGAATTATGTTCTTGATAATTATTGTTTCATGTTCTTTAATGAATTTGTATCTTATCTTATCTAATTTTTTTTATAATCTTATATCTCTTTCCTTGGACTCCATTTTAGCACTTATAAATTATTGAAAATTGTGTCTCCATGACCAATGAGTCGTCTAATATAGATCAATGAAGGAGATGGTGCATTTTATGGACCGAAGATAGATATTAGCGTATCCGATGCATTGAAAAGAAAGTTTCAATGTGCAACCCTTCAGGTATTATATACTTATTTTCAAGTTTCTTTCTCGCATTTGTTGCTAGGGCTCTGATGCATACGAAAATATTTTACAACATGGGCGTATTTATTTGCAGTTGGACTTCCAGCTTCCTTCTCGCTTTGATTTATATTACTCAGCAGAGGATGAGGCCAAAAGGGAACGCCCTGTTATGATTCATAGAGCAATCTTGGGGTCCGTTGAGAGAATGTTTGCTATATTGTTGGAGCACTACAAAGGGAAGTGGCCCTTTTGGCTTAGTCCGCGTCAAGCAATTGTTTGCCCTGTGTCAGAGAAATCTCAATCCTATGCACTGAAGGTAGCACTTAAAATATTATTTGTTTGATTCCTTTACAATACCAAATCTGTTTTTCTAAGTCTCACTTTCAAAGTTCAAGTATTCAAAATTTTCGGCCTAAAGATCATTGGACCACTTAAAACAATTTTCTTTTCATTAAATGTAAATGTAGAGAACCTCTTACGAATGCTGGTTGTCATACAATACATAGGAATTGTCTACATGACCTGTCTGGCTGTTACGTTTTATAGATCACGATACCATTTTGCTGTATTAACTTTTATAGGTGCGTGATGCAATTCATCATGCTGGTTATTATGTTGATGTGGATACAACAGACCGAAAGATTCAGAAGAAGGTGCGTCCAATTTACTTTTGTCTTTATTATTCATGTTTATGCTTTTGGGCCTTTTTGAAATGAATATTTCTTACTTTCCTCGTTCTTAGTCATGGTCTATGATGTTGACTGAAAACAATGTATGAATGAGTTCTCAATTTAATAATTGGTTAAAATTGACAAATTCTTGCGATGCCTGCTTGAGATATGATTATCTTGGTTTCTTCAGGTGCGAGAAGCACAACTGGCTCAGTATAACTACATATTAGTCGTTGGCGAGGAGGAGGCTAACACTGAACAGGTTTCAATGCTTACAATGACAATAATATTTGTTCGGTTGCATGTTTGTGTCGTTTAAAAAATAAAATTTAAATTGAATGGTCCTACACACTTTTCCTAGATAGACTCTGGATATGTTCTTTTTTCATTTGCCAAATATTAGCCTGAATCTTTGTTATCTAGTTTAGTTCAATGTGGTATCAACCCGTGAGTTGTTGTGGCAGGTGAGTGTACGGGTGAGAGATAAGGGCGAGCATTCAGTGATGAGTATTGAGAACCTGCTCAAACACTTTAAGGAAGAAGTTGCAGCTTTCCATTAGAGACTTGGCCTTTGAAAATAAAAATAAGTAGGGGATATCGTGGTCGTCAGGTACTATTAATAAACTCATTGTGACAATGTGACAAGGAAGGTTGGAATGCCTCTCACCTTCATTTACAACTCGATTGTTGTTTGGCTCCCCCTCATTACCAAAAATAAATCACCCTTTGTCTTAGATTTTCTTTACTCAGTTTCAATTGTGTGATACATATCTATTTTGGGTTTATGAAGTGGACGAAAGTTTTTGAGTAGTTGGGGGCTTTGGTTTGTGCAGGGGCCTTAACTGGAAGTATAGGAATGACTTATTTTAGGGGCCTTAACCTTATTATGTACATTACTTTCATGTACATAAAAGCCTTTAAAATACTTTTTACTAAAATGAAATATCAACATTAATTCTACATAAAACGTAACAGTTCTCATGAATTCAATTTAAAATTAGTAACTTAAAAGTTGATTTGTGTTTTAAAAATAAAAAATAAAATAAGGAATATTATAATTGTTTTGTTCAAAATTCAAATTTGGTTAGGTATGAAAGCACATAGACTTTGGTGTATTTAATTTTTGGATTGAATTTATGAGAAATCAATCTAGAAGGTCAACGCGGTTGTTGCATGACATCATACCAATTTCAAACAGTCAAACGCAAATGGAGGATTGAGGCACAACATGTTCAACGGGTTTTGGTTTTAATAATGATGAGAAGAAACTTCCAAAAAGTAACATTTATTCAAAACCCATTAACGAGTCTCCGTCTTTCATAGAGTTTCAAAGTTTCACATCCCACGTAGGAGAGTCAATATGGAAACTTCATTACTATAATATTTGATTTGCTATGTCATCCAAGTAATTACCTTCTAAATAAGTTTAGCTATAGTGTAGGCTGAATAATGTACCTAATCTTTCACATAATTCTCAATTTAATGTATTAAAGTTTAGATCAAAGTTTAGGATAAATCAAAGCAATGTTTGGATAACCAAGTCCAGGAAATTGTGGTGATTAATGATTAATTATTAATTTAACCACAGATTAAGAACAGCAAAAGCTCTGTAAAAAGGAATTGGATGGGGTTTCAGAAGAACATATTGGATTCTCAATTGGGTGTGTTATATTGTATGATATTGTATTATGCACATGGGTTGTGGGTATGACTAATCTACCAAAAACTGATTTCCAATGCAAATAATTAAGCCCTCGATTTGATGCGAATCTTAGTCTTATAAGCAAGCTGGAAGGGGTAGGCCGATCTGGTCCACGCCAATGCCGCGGCTGGGTTCAGCGGCGGCTTTAAAAGAGACGGAAATGGGTTGCCCTTGTTGAAGCGAAACGGCGAACTCCCTTTCTTTTCGCCCTCCCGAATGGTATCCAGCTTTGGCTTCCATTGGCGCCTGTATACGAGGCGGGTGTAGTCCTTAGCCAATTGGGGCGTGGTGCAGATTCTGCCGAGTGGCTCTTGGTGGGGGTGTTGGAGTTTGGGGTTGCCCTGTTGGAGGAGCAATCCGGAAATGAAGTCATCGGAGAGATGGATTCGAAGGCAGCCGGAGGGGGTCCGTTGGATGTGGAAGGGGGTGTGGATTTTGTTGGTGGTGGAAGAGGAGAAAAAGGAAGCGATGGTGAGGAAGGAGAGAACGGAGTGGAAAAAATGGTTGGGGAGGAGGAAGTAGTTATGGCCGAGCTGGAGGTGGTGGTGGGGGGAAAGGGGAGGGATCTTGTGGCCGATGTAGAAGGAGTCGGCTCGGCAGATGAGATGAAAAGGGAAGTCGAGCAAGACGTCAGAGACGTGGATGGGGCGGTGGTAGATTCGAACATGGCCGTCGGGGAGAATGAGGTTGATGTTGTTGTGATGGGGGAGATGGAAACGAGGCCAGGAAGGCATGTTGTTGTGAGCGCTTGGAGTGAATGAATGAGAGGTTGATTCAGAATAATATATATATATATTTATGATAAGGGAAGGGAAGAATGGAGAGGCGGGTCAAAGTTGTTGTTCGTAACAGTGAGGATTTGGGACTTGTTGTTGAAGAGAAAGCGCACGAGGTTTGACTTGGACTGTGTGTGCTGAGGTGTTAACTCATAAAAGCTAGAATTACAGAGTGGGGCGTTTGGTAAGACGTCAAAAATGGCGTCTTTTTGGTTCAACAAAACTTCAAACCAAATCCATTTCATTTCTCTCTAATCCAAAATCCATTAATCCATTAATCCATTGCCACCATATTTCACGTCTCTAATTCCCTCATTCTCTTCACTAATATTCATTCTTTTCGACCTCCACACAATTACAATTATAACCTTATCCAATCTCCACACAATTACAATTATAACCTTATCCGATCTCCTGTTGCCCTCCCAAAATTATTAACTTAAACAAAAAGAAATATGGTAATTATTTATGTGGGATCTCACAATACACTCCTTCTAGTCCCAGTGTCCTTGTTGGCACACTGCCTCGTGTCTATCCCTTCAATGCTCAACCTCATCGCTGGTGCATTGCCCTGTGTCTTGTTCTGATATCATTTATTACCGTCCAAGCCCACCACTAGCAGATATTGTCCGCGTCTACTAGGGAGGGGTTTCCACACTTACCCGAAATGTCTAGTTCCCCTCTTCAACCAACTTGATATCTCACAAAAATGCATAAAGGTCTTAAAATATCATTTTTGGATTACAAGAATGACTATGCGTAAACATGGGAGCTGTTGTCACAACTATCATTTTCTTCTTTTTTGGAGTGCACATTGTTTTCATCTAAAACCAACTTAGGCATATAAGGCGTTTTACCTTATCCAAATTTTGTAAAATCGTAGTGCAAGTTTTTTACGAAAAAAAAATTGATCGTATTGTGTTGAATATTACGGTCCATCGAACGCAATCATTTCACATTTCCAAATACCGAATCTATTTGGTGGTCGGTGGTAGTCTCCGCCCTGAACGGTTTTTAACCGGAATCAAATCTCCAGGAAGATGGGATCTGGGTGGGGACGGTGGTTCAAATTAGCCGCCGTAGTGGCGGTGCTGGCGATTTTGAGAGAGTTAGGTAAGCGATACGGATGGGAAATTGATAGAGAAGCGGCTCTCAAGGTGTTCGACCAATGGTCCGATCGATTGGGGATATGGGCCATGCCTGCGTATGTCGGCATCCATACCTTCACACTTGCTCTCTGTTTGCCCTACGCCGTATTCTTTGAGGCCACTGCTTCTTTGCTCTTCGGCTTCTTCCCTGCCGTGATTTGCGTTTTCTGTGCCAAGGTGCTTGGGGCTTCCCTTTCCTTCTGGATCGGCAGGTTTGTTCTAACATTTCCTTTTTCTTGTCTGATTTTCTCTTATTCAATACTGAGATTATGCAAGGCTTCCGACGTTTTCTGATGTGAAATTGTCTGTTCATAGTATGGAATTAAGTTTGGAATTTTGTTGCTGTAGTTTTAGATATGTTTGTTGATTGGGAATTTTATGTGTCTTATCTTACAATTTTACGTTGGATTCCCTGAAATGGATTATTTTTCCCTGATGCTGTATTTGAGGATAGAAGTTGATTGACGTTTTTAGTCTATGTAGATAAGTGAAAGGATTGAAGTTTTGTTGAATTCCTTCTGTTCCACATTGTTGAGAGAATAGTTGGTGCTTACTATTTGTTGTGAACTGTTCTGTTTAGATAAATTGCACCAATTAAAGAATAAGTATATAACTAGGCCCCTCAAGTCCCATCTTTAAACACCCTTTAATTCTTTAAAACCACACCTCCAAGGTAACTCATGATAGCATTATACAAAGATTATTTGCTTGATCTATAAAGGGGAAGACTCACCCTAATACAAACCACATTACCCAACCTCCCTACTTAATGCATTTCTCTATTCGAAATGCCACAAAAAGTGACTTCGGATATAGAAAGATTACTCAGGAACTATTTGTGGAAAGATGACCCACACCTTGTTCGATGGAATATTATAAACCTCTCAACAAAAAAGGGAGGTCTCGGTCTTTTCTCGATAAAGAAGAGGAACAAGGCTCTCCTCGCAAAATGGATATGGAGATATCATCATGAAGAAAATGTCTTGTAGAGAAATCTTATAAAGGCTAAATATACTCATACATGAGACAAAAATCTACCCCTCCATCATTTGCTAAAGGTCCTTGAAGGGCCTTGGAAGTACATAAAGAAACATCAAAACCTCATCGGTGGGTGATGGAGGAAACACATCATTCTGGCCCGACCCATGGATTGAAAACACCATGCTAGCTCTGCCGTATCCACTTTTATACAAGCTCTCTCGTAGCTAAAAAGTCACGATCAAAGAAACGTGGAATGCTTTTAACAAATTTTGGGACTTGAAGCTTAGTAGGAATTTAAAGGATATGAAGCAACGGAATTGGTCGAATTAAGCCTTGAACTTGTTCCAGTGGTATTGTCAAACGAAGCAGACTCACTGACTTGGCTCCCTAGCGCTGACGAGGTCTTCTCTACAAAATCCTTGATGATGGACATGGGGGAAAGTAGAAGCAATAAATCTTACGCTAGCAAAGACAGTATAGAAAGACCATCACCCTAAATAGGTGAAGTTTTTCCTTTGGAAAATAGCATATGAAGCCATTAGCACAAGCAAAAATCTTCAAAAAAGAATGTCTTACATTACCCTTTCTCCAGATTGGTGTCCATTATGCAAGAAAGAAAACGAATCACAAAGCCACTTATTTATACAATGCACATACGCTCAGAATTTTTGGACAACGATTCTCAATGTATTCGGATGACATCTCACATTTCCTAGCGAGGTAAAGGATCTATTGGACATGGCTTTAACGTACCACCCATTCAAGAATGCAAAAGCCCTATTATGGAAAAACCTCGTCATGGCTTTCTTTTGGGAATATGTGGAAAGAAAAAAACACAAACTTACACAAAACTCTTCGACAATGTTGTTTACCAAACTATATCTTGGTGTAAGCTGTCTAATATTTTTACTTCCTATAGTTATACCTCCCTCATTTTAGAGGAGTACCAACGGAGGTTAAATTGATTAAATAACTTCCCCCAACTTGTAGCTTCAAAGGAGCCATGAAAGTAGAGGCTATCCTAGTCATCTGATGATATTTTATGAAAGGAGTACAAACTTATGGACAAAATATAGTGAGGAAACATTTTCCACTCTTTGTTGCTAGTGTCCAACCGATCTTGGAATTTTAGACTTCCAAATAGCCTTGTCCAGCAGCTACCAAGGATTTGTTTCCTTTGAAAGAGACCTAAAAACACGGATTTTAGAGGCAGGGGAACCACTGATCTTTGAAAAGACAAGACTCCCTCCATTGATGAGCTTTCTGTGGCTTGCTTCCTTGAATGGATGCTGAAGAGCAGTGAATTCCTTACCTGCAAATTGGTGTTTATATCCGACCCAGCTTGAGGGGAAAAAGGCACTCTTTTTCAAGTTTAGCAGAAAACAGAGGAATTTTATGATGTGATGAAAAAATATCAGTTGGAAGGCAGTTTGAGAAGTTCATTGCTTTATATACTTAATTTATAAGTTGTTGCCCCATCTAGAAACATGTCCTGAAATGTTTGAAGTCTGTTATGAATTTCTATTATCCATCTCAATCCAAGGTCATGTTTTGTTCAGGTTACTTTTTAGGAATTCAAGTTCAGCTATGGAGTGGGCCCAGAGGAATAAATACTTCCATCTTCTTTGTAGAGGAGTAGAGAAAGATGGTTGGAAGTTTGTCCTTCTTGCCCGCTTTTCACCAATTCCCTCATACGTTATAAACTATGCTCTTGCTGCAACCAAAGTGGGGTTCTTTCTAGATTTTCTGGTGCCAACTGTGATGGGATGCTTGCCAATGATACTTCAGAATACGTCAATTGGCAGTCTCGCTGGTGCTGCAGTTGCTTCAGCATCTGGGTCTCAGAAATCTCAGATATGGTCATACATTTTTCCTGTACTTGGTATTGGATCCAGCATTCTTATTTCCTGGAGGATTAAAAAGTACTCTACTGGACTCGCAGTGCCTGAAAGTTCCTCTACTGTTGACCCATCTAAAACCAAAGTACTGTAGTGATACTTTTTCTATTCTTTCTTAAGAGATTTTCGCCTTTTGATTTATGAGTCCCGGAGGTTTTATTATAATCTTCATCAGTGTTACAACACAAGACATAATCTCCAAGTTGAGAGGGAGAAAAGAAAAATCTTTAGTGCAAATCTCTCGTCCTTTCTACCTTTCTGTTTCTTTTCCACTCGTATTGTTGTTTAGAGTGCCGAGGAAAGGGAAGTAAGCATGAACAAATCTCCACATTTTCTTCAAAATCAAGTCGAGTAAAATGAAATTATGCATATCAACTCTGATACCCACGTGAAATTATGCAGGCATAAACCTTGGATAGAGAATTAGTATATATCCAACCCTTTCTAGAAAAGAAGTAGAAAAGAAGCAATTAGAAATTGATTGTTGAAACACCAAAAGAAGGGTGTTTTTGCTCTACATTCATTCAGATTGACCCTTAAATAAGTATGTCGAAATTTAAAGTTGAATGATAATAATAAAATTAAAAATAATAAAAAAGAAAAAGGGGTTGATAGTTAAAGAATTGGCCATTACAAATAAGGTTTAATAGTAGAAAAATGAAACACGAATAGAAGAAAGTAATTAATAAACCGTGTAGGTTACGAAAGTTGACTTGGAACAAAACCACCTACCCCCCACCTTCAACTGTATAAATGCAATGTGTTTTTTTGACTTTGACTTTGACTTTCATTTCATTTTGTTCCCACATTTACCATATTCTAATTTTTTGTCTTTTCTAAATTAATCTAAATAAATTAATGTAGTGAAAGTAAATATAATATTAGGAAATACGGATGTGGATAATAGTATGATATTGTTTACCTTGAACATAGATTCTCATGGTTTTGCTTTTAATTTTTTAGAAGACCCTATACTAGAGATGTATTTTTTGTTTGTAAATCTATAATCATCCTTAATTAGTCAAGGTGAGACTTGCTCCGAACAATTCTCAACATATAAAAAGGCACTTAGGTATAATATATATTTAAAAAAAAAAAAATACAATCTTAATATTATCAAAATAGTTGGGAACGTCCTCTAACAATGATATTTTGCTTTCACCTTTGTTTTTCTTTTTGAGAAAAAATTAAACTTCTCTTTTATAGTTGCAATATACCTAACGTTGACCCCTTCCATTTTGGGGGGTCATCCCATTCCCATTTCGTTCAAAATTTTAATTATTATGTATTAATATATTTAATCAATCTTTTCCATGTCATAAACATTTAGAACAAAAAAAACTGTGTAATTATTGTTTGAAAGAGAAATAATGAAAAAGTAGAATCCCATCTGGGTTTGTTGGTACACGTGGGAGTGGATTACATATTTACTTGGTGTGTGTATATATAATTGGCAAAAAAAATATGAGAGAACTAAGATACAAGTTTTGCAAGAAATTAAAGAAAGAAAGAAGGAAGAATATGAATAAACGCGGCGGCTATTGGTAATGGGATACAAGTTTTGCAAGAAATTAATGGCCTTTGGTGGTGGGGTGGTTCCTAAGTGCGCACCAAAAACCATTCACCTTCTTCCATCAAAACTCCACTCTAGAAGTTTTCTTTATGGAACTCGAACTTAGTGGATGTTTTCCGAGAGAAATCCAATGCCAATTGCTTCAGCTCCTTGGTCAGTGCCGGTGCCCCACAATAGAACACCCCAACGCGAGTGTCCGGGTGCTGAAGGGTGATCCTTTTGTACACTTGCCGCCAATTAGGCTTCGCAAAATGAGACTTCACTCGAGTGCCCGACACCACATCCACCCCGCTCTTCGCGTGGTGCAACGACTGAAGCATTGCTATGAGAGCCGACCGAGCATCCCCTTCTTCGTACACGCTCGTGCAATAGTTGTGAAGCTCGATCACTCCCCTCTCGTCCATTTCTGCCACTTCGTTCATTATCCCTTTGAACCATTCGAACGACCCTTGCTCTCGCGTCACCCAATAGAAGTACGCCTTCCGGGTCTTGAACCCTTTCCCGTGCTTGCTCCCGCCTCGCCTGCTGTGCCCTTGCCCGCTCTCTACTGCGTTTGCTTCTGCCTCTTTCTCCTCTATGTTGTCAATGATGTCCTTCACTATGCTCACCATAGGCGTTGCTCCAATTCCTAGTCCCACTAGCAATACCACGTCATATTTCTTGTAGTCTTGTGCTGGTGCTCCATATGGACCGTCGATCAATATTCTTGGGAATCTGACCACATTCAACTCATGAAATCAAAATTTGTCTGTATATCTAATGATTGACTTTTATGATTCAATATCTGCTAAATAGCAATTGGTAAGCGTCCCTTTCAGCTGACGCAGGGGAGTGAAATCAACCCCAAAAACAAAAACAAACAAAAAAAAGGACATTTTTGGTGGGTTCATCCTTATCTTCATAGGCTAAAATAATAATAATAAAAAAATGGTAATGGTTTAATATCTTACTTGGGGTTAGGAGCTCCTCCTTGCATGAACTCAGCTCTAAGGAGTCCACTCTTTCCAGCTTGAGGAGGCTGACAGACCTCTGAGAAAACATTCTTGAGCTGCCTTGTCCAATCTCCCAGTGTCCGAATGTGGACACTCAAGTAATCATCTTCGGGTGCTGAAGTTATTGAAAACGGATGCCTGAATTCAAAACCAACCGCTTAGTTCAAAATATTATATTGGGAATCTGAGCACATTCAATCAATTATTATGTTCTTGAAGTTAGTTTAGTTACCACTCGAAGGGGGATACGTCTCGGCAGTTAACAAACATGTACTGTCCACTCTTGTATTTGAATCCATGTGGCTTTGAGACGTGCAGTGCCAGAACGTTTCCAGGATAAACAGCCACCTTCATTTATCAAACAACAAACCAAAATTTCCCATTATTACTTGAATGAATATAACGCATCAACAAAGTAAGTAATGGGTATCGCCAACTTACCTTAAGGATCTTCACTGGCTTGATACTCGATCTGAATGCTCTTATCAACCTCTCGCACCCGTAAAGGACAACAGGTATCGCCAAATACATCCATGTCTGCAATGGAAATTCATACAAATGTAATTAATTACCTATTAGCCTATCACACACTAACGGGGAAGAGTTCACGAAAGTTTGAGCTTACCGTCTTTTTGTACCATTCCTTGGTGAGGTAGAGGTAGATGCCGTGAACGACGAGGAGGACGTAGACGATGACGAAGAGGTGGTGGGAGTACCAGAAGGCATTGAAACCGGTGAGCCTTTTGAGGGGTTTGGGCACATTCAGTTTGTTTCTTCTAAACCATGGAGTGGCGAGCGTGAAAGCTATGGCCATTAACACCACCATTATAATCCCCGTAACTCCCTCAACTCCCTTCACGAACCACCAGTAGTTGTCCGGCTGCTCCTCTCCAAAGAACCGCTTCAATGGCTCGTATTCTTCCTCCGAGGCGTGAAGAAGCCGAGGAAAATCGCATGTTAAATGCGCGAGTCCGTGTAATCCCACTCCCACTGTAATTCCCACGGCTATAACCTAAACAACAAAACAAGACCACCCCACAATTAGTTGTGGTTTTGAATAGTGTGTGTGAAAATGGTTGAGCGTGATGGTGTAAATTTGACCTTGTGGAAGTTGAGATTGTCGTCGAAGGAGACGACGACGCCTAGTTTGGTTTTGTTACGAAGCCAAGTGATGGTGTTTCGACAAACAGGGAGCAAAATGAGGGCCATGTTGAACTTGAGAGTCTCGGCTCCTCCTTTGGCAATGGAAACGCAGTAGCCCATGACATTAAACACGGCTCTGTGGCGGTATTGGATGAATTTGTAAGCGAAGAGACCACCACAGATGCCCAGCCACAGCAAAATCACCCAAATCCTCTGCCAATTGTCCTCCACGAAGTACTGGAACTTCTCGTACGCCCTTTGGATGGGGTTGGTCTCGTTTGTGGGCTTCAGCTTTTGGCTCAGTAACTGACTCAGAACTCGGCTGTCACTCACCCTCACCGATTGATTCGGTGCTTGCAACAACAGAGTCTCCAAATTGTGTATCATGATGTAGCCTGCATTTCCAGGGTCCAACTCTTCCATGATCAAGGCCGCGTATTCCTTCGCCTGTTTTTGAATGGTAGAAAGCTTGTTTGCAGAAGCGCTCATGCTAATAATCTACAAATTCAAATTCAAATTCAAATTTAGACACTTCGGGATATTGAATTAATGTAAGTATGGTAGATGATTGGGTACCTCTTCCACTTCTTCTTCTGTGATTCTTCCATCTGCGTCCGTATCTACCCTGCAGAGTCAAAGTGAATTAATTTAATTTAACTGATGTGGGAAAAGTGGATAAATAATTTGTGCGATGGTGAGATGGTTGTTACATGTCAAAGAAAGTTTGAAGCCTGGAATCGAAGCTGTCATCGGAGATCTGATCCCAGAACTCTTTCAGTTCAGCTTTGTTGATGGAATCACTAGTAATGTTACGCCTACGAGCAAGTGCACGGAACAGCTCTCCAGCAAATTCTTTCGAATCTTTGTTCATTCCTACAAATTTAAAAAATAAAAGAAATAAATAATTCTCCTCCTCTGTTTTGTTTTGGGAATTGGAAACAGAATCAATCAAACCATAACTCACCAATACACTCCCCGAACAAGGAGGAGGGGAGGAGACCGTTCGTGGAGGCGGTGAGTTCATCGAACCGCTTCTCAACCGGACCCCAACCGGCGGAGGCCCCACCACCACCGGTCTTGGCGGCGATGAACTTGAGCCCCTTGAGAGCATGTGTGGCGGCTGACTTGGTCCGGTCGAAGCGACGAGTGGAGGTCCGGCGGGTGAGGGAGGTGAATCGTTTGAGCTCCTGAGAGACCTGTTTGAAACGGGAAGAGGTGGAGCGGAGAACAGACGCCCGAAAGGAGGAGGATTTCTTCTCGAGAGTTCGTTTCGCGAGAAGGGAAAGTTCAGGGTCTTCAAGGGAGTTGGAATCCTGGGCGGCGCCGGCGGTGTGGACGCTGTGGACGGCGACGGAGTCATCGCGAATGTCGAGGGTGATTTCGACATAGGTGTCGTCGTCATCGGCGGCGTTGGTGGAGGAAGAAGCAGAAGAGAGGTCGAATTTGGCGTTCTTCTTTGGCTTGGTGGTGGTGGATGAAATGGGGCCGCTGAAGGCTCTACGGTCGCCGCGTGTAACGCTGCCGACGCTGTCGGTGTCGGAGTAAGGTTCGTGAGGTCTCATTTGGGTTGGTATTGAAGAAGCAGATACAGGGAATGTTGGGAACAGAGAAATTGGTTCTTCTTCTTCTTCTATGTATATGTATATATATATATACACATATATATATGGAAGTGGGAATGGAGGAAGAGGAAGAAGAAGAAGCAGAAGAAGAACAGAAAAGGGCGGTTGACCAGTCGGAATGGGAGTTAGAATGAGAGCTCGAAAGTGCTTGGAAGCTGGATGGATCCCTTTTAACTTGTTGGGCATATTCAAGTTTCTCAACTTTATTATTTGCTATTTCAACATACTTCAAAATAAAACATTATTGACTTTCAACTCTCTAAATTACTTTTATGTGGCAGCTAATCTATTCAGCTCAATGAGTATATAGAGGGTTAAATTTGTAATTTAAGTGGAACAAGATAATCTAAAAGGCATTGCAAAGAGATGAGATATTGAGACGCAGTATTACTGGGGCTAAAGTAACCTCCAACCTTTTACTTTCCTACTGACCAGGAGCAAAGCAACTTCAACCATGAGATGTTGATAGTGTTATCAATTTTGGCTTATGCAAATCTAAAATGATGAACGGGAAAATTTAGTTGATGAATTCATTATATTCTTTTTCCAAAAACAAATTAGAACATTGTATTGAGAAAAGTACGGAGACAAACTCAAGAGTTCTAGAAAGCCTAAACATGAATTCTAATCGAAGAGTAAGTCAAAGTCCACCTAATTCCGTATGGGCATCATATAGTATTAATCACTCAACCTAAAATTCAAGTTTGAGACACTGCCTCTTCAAATAAGGGAATTCTCACAAAAGAAATGGCAACAATGTGCGACATTGTCAACAACTAGGCCACACGCGCATGGCCATGCCTATAGATCTCAGGTGCACTCAACATGCGCGCGTAATACTAAAAGCTAATCTTGTGAAGAGTAGCACAAATGCCTCTACCCACATGTGTCACTAATATAATTAGATGGGGTTTGTAGGCTAACGCTGCTTCAAAAGGGTCACTAATATAATTAGATGGGGTTTGTAGGCTAACGCTGCTTCAAAAGGGTCCGAAAAGTCAAGTGGGGTTTGTTGAGGGAAGGGGATGCGCTTGTGACATCACACAAACGCACGCAAAGGAATAGGTTGAGGCATTTTGGTCAACAAAGGCGCACCGCGTTGAACTTCATTTCCTCAGAGAGGAGGGGGGTAGGTTAGAGACACAAAAGCAGCCATCTTTTACTTTTTGGTTCCTGTATTCCAGAGAGAGGGAGGGAGCCGCGGTTACACAAGGAGACGCCGGCGGCCTTTCTCGTTTTAAAAACCAACCATTCATCGGACGCAGTCACAGCCGTCCGCCCAACGTCTTCTCTATCTTCACCAAATTTCTTTTTGTTTTTTCAACCAACATGATTCTCCAATTTGCAATAATTGGTCTCCTTCATTTAATGCTTTTGAAGCCTCCCGTATACGAGGCCTCCCGTGGCGCCCATGACACATGAACCCATAACCCCACCCACCTGATATTTAACATACATGCTAAATTTGTTCCAAACCACTTCCCCTTCACTCACTATCAACGAAGTGATGCCTCATTTTCAACACCCAAAGCATCTAAGAAGATATTTTAATCGGGTTCTTGGAATTTGAGAGATGGAAGAGCAGAAGAGTATCATCCATTCATTCAATCAATCAATCAATGATATCTCATCATTATATAACTTTGCTGCATACATCGAGGAGGAGGAAAGAATAAGCTCATCATCAATACATCATCTCTTCTAAAGATGCCACCCAGTTTTCAACCAAATAATCTATAACTTCCATTCCATTCCTTCTAAATATTTTACACATAACTAAACTAAACTAATCTCCACTTCCGGACGAGCTGAACGAGTGATCGAACCAGCAGGCAGCCATATACCTCTCTCTACACTATAATTCCTTCCTCTTTTTCAGTAGAAAATACCAATCAACCCCAATCAACCCCAATGGACATCATACATCATCATGGGGGCTTATCTATATATATATATATATATATATATATTTTCCATAGGACAGAGCTTTGTATCAGAGCAGAGCATTTGGACTCTCAAAACACATCTCTATCTTTCTCCACAACACCACTTTCACGTCGGAATTCCAATTAGCCTCAGCTGGCAATGGCATAATAATATATAGCATCTCAGAATCAATCACACTTAAATTAATAATGGGATTAGATTGTGTCATTTTCAGAAGCAGAAGCAAACTTACGATGTTGTTCTGAGGCTGCCCCCAATAGAAGCCTTGGATAACCACAGGCAGCACATTGCAGGCTGCGAGTATGTATATAACCAATGCATGCTTTCCCATCCACTCCATCACCACAGTCATGCGCCTCCATCTGTACACATCAACCTGCACACATCCAATCATTAACCGTGCATGTCCATATTAATTTCTAAACGAACCCAAAGTAGAGATCACAGAAGGATGTGGATTTATACCATCAAGTATATCCCGGTGAAGAGAAGACCAGCTGCACCAGCAGTGACGCTCATGTAACTAACCGTATAAAGAACCTTATTTATATGCATCCCTGCAAATGAGTTTTGAGTTACTATAAGTCCTTGTCCCTTCAACCTCATTTAGCCAAATCTCACTCACCTAAGAAGTCTAAGCCAATGGCCAGCACAATCAGACACGATGAGGGGATGATCCAATGAAGCATTCTATCTCGGTGATCCTGCAAATAGTTTGTCGATGGATAAGAAATCGTTGATTTCCACAAAGAAATTTTACAATGTAATGAGTGTCACTCACTTTGAAATGGACAATGATGTGCCCATAATGTAAGCCAACCAAGCAGGTTACAACAGCCATCACTGTGCTGCAAAATGCAACGACATACAATAAGAATAACAAACAAACTGAAAATTGTTTCCTTTGCACATAAAGGATACATTGTTACGAGTGTTTATAGAATCAGAAGAAACATGGATACCTTAAAAGCCCTTCGGGATCAAAAGGAGCTTGACACCAGGAAGGAGCATCAGGAGGCAATGGACCATTGTCTGGTGAATTAATGCTGCATTGCTGAGAACAGACAAAAAAAAGATGGATGAATTTTCAGGAAAAGCACACTCCTTAGAGAGTAAATAATAGTGTCCTCAAATATTTACCTTAGACCGTGCATAAATAGGTCTTTTATACAGATGTTGAATACCAAATATCTTACGATCTATCATCCCCACAGCATTGCATGCTGGTCCAGTGTCACCGCGTGTGCCACATTTCACCTGAAATTGGGTATTAAGTGAAACAGCCATTCAGCAAACAATCATAACTATTCTGATCTTCTGAACCCTGAATTAAAGTAATAGATTCAAAGGAGCAATCAATGCTTACAGAAAATATGTTTGGAGAAGCCACATGGGAAGCAGTTTGACTTGAAACTTGATACTCCCAATCAGGAACGTACAATCCATATAACAGGACAAGATAGAACGTGGTGAGGATGACGGCCACAATCCTGATGAAAGGAAGTTGATCAACTACAAGGTGAGTTTCAATAACTTCATGATTGAAGAAAGAGGAAAAAGGAAAAGGAAACGACTACAAGCATCTTACAGTTGTAATTGATACTTTCTCCGCAATGCAGTTTCTGAATTCACATAATCACTGCCCTTTAGCCATATCTCACACAGTGCTGCAAGAAAATATGCTATTGCAATTCTCTGTAGGGAGGGAATAAAAAGAAAACTATCAATCAAATGACTAAAAAGAGTAGATAGTCAAACAGTAAAGAATTGAAGAATTTAAAGGTACATAATCAATGTAAAGGGAAGAAATGACCTGTAAGATACCCATCCATCTAATTTGCTGTATATCCACTCCATAAGTTAAAGTGTTTAGGCCATGGAAAAACCCACCTGAACAGAGAAGATTATTTTATCAGCATAGACCTCACAAAATAGTCTCATTTGATATTTAAAACAATCTCTTGTTCAATAACTTTTAAATTTCCTCAAACTTCTGCATAGGAGAAAGCCATAAATATTATATTTCTGGAATATTACCTTGAAGAAAGAGGCCTAAGAACAGAAGCTTCAACGTCCGTAACACAGCCTTCTGAGTTGCAATGCATCGGCTTGGAATTTTCTAGGGAACAGGGGAGGGGAAATCAAAATAAGCTTCTTCACTTGGGGGAAAAGGAAAAACAATAATAATCTACTAAATTTGACCATTTGAGGGGGTAAAAAGTAGTTGGAATAGTGGAAGATCATAGCAGGTGGGTTGCCTGACCCCTACAGAACTATAAATCATTCAAAATTGATTGTAGAAAGTTAAAGGGCAAAGAATAAAGGACTACCTTGTAAGCAAGGGCAAGTGAAACTCCAACAATGAAAAGGAAAAATGGCATCACAAGATCTGCCAGTGTTAACCCATCCCATGGTGAATGATTTATTGCAGGCATAACCCCACCAGCATAGTCCACCACTATCATTAGCTGCAAACAAATAAGGATAAAATGAAGCAATTAATTCCCTTCTGTTGAACTATGGTTGAGCCCTTGGATGTCTACAATTAATATATTGAATCTGTCTTTTGTAGTCTCTGGCCATGCATTATACAACATAAAAATGCACTCATTATGATCTATGAATCATTTCAGAGCTACATGTTGCAAGGAAAAGCATCAAATCATCGTTAGCATTAAGCTCTATAAACCGGAAAAAGAGACCATAACAAGGAACCATATTACTTTATTTTCTTTCCCATTGAGCACTGTCATGCATCATTCAACAAACATAATTAAAAGAAAAAGCCAACTTGTTGAACTTATGCTATTTAATGTGTTCGTCACAATCTCCGGTTTGAAGCTTTGCTAACAACTACAAACAATTCATATATTTCTCAACAAAAAAAACGTCAGTTGCTACGTCCAACCCCAGATCTTCTTAACTTCCACTTTTGTGAGAGAGAAGGAACTATTATAACATTATATACTTAATTAGAAGGTAAAATTTTGATTGATCCTCCCTGTCAAAACTTCAGGCACTAGTGTTACTAACTTTGTGGAGTCGGCCATAAATTGGTAGCCTTCCTTATACGCTATTTCAAATCGACAACCAACCATTTCCTTCCACAGAATCCCAAAAAAATACTATCAAGCGCCCCATATAGTTGGGCATGGTGACATGTAAAGCATCCAAGCATGTCAGTCCTCAACGCAATCTTGGACAATAACCTATTCGATAAAACGAAACCGGAAACCCACAATTGCTAAAGTAATTAAAAGCACCAGAAAGATGTTGCTCGACACCTACACCTAAGCAGAAACTGGTGAAATATCAAATCAAAGGAATGGGTCAAAAGATGCAACGAGATCATTGCGTGTCCATCTAACATGGGTGCATACATAAAAGAGTAAAGTTTCCGCAAGGAGGTGTTTTTTTCATGGTTTCTTCAGGGCAAATCCTGAAAGAGAACACACGAGAAAGAAGGGTTCTTCTTCTTCTTCTTCTTCTTCTTCTTCAAGCACCTTTTAAACCGGTCGCCATTAACGACGACCAGTAAGACCATGAGGCTTGCTGCGTCATCTTGCACAGTTTTCTATCATGCATGTCCTACAGAGGCAAGATAGGCTTCACTCCACGCGGTTCTGTAAAATATTATCTCTAAACCATTTAATGGCCACCCCTGTTTCTGCACTACCAAACTATGCTTCCCTCATCAGCATCCTTTGTTTATTTAAAATGGATGGTGACAGATTGCAGAAAATTGTATATTTTTATTCGAAAACAAATCAGGAGGGAGGATAGCTTGAAATAATGGTAACAAAAGTAATTTATTTCTACAACTAAAAATTCGGAAAGATGGTCAAAATTAGGTTGGATCCCTTCCCCTGAAAATCGCCCCAAATGAAGGAACTCATATCATCATTCAAGGATCAAAGCTGCGCGATTAATACTGGCGAGAGGAGTTTGCTAAAAACTGAAACCCCCCACTTAATACTTCAATTTTAGAAAGTCAAATAGATATTATTTCATCCAAACTCCACCGACGCCGAGTAAACTTCTGCAAGTCAAATCCTGATATTAAAAAAATACAAAAATACAAAAATACAAAATAGTAAAACAAGTCCACAATGAGACCCATGTTCTTTCCTTGGAGAAATCCCAATGGCCAAACAACGAAGAACACCCTAGAATACCAAAGAAGTAGAAGGAAAGCAATGATGGAAGAAAAAAGAAAGAATCGAAAGTGATTACCGCAACAGTGATGCCGCGAAATACATCGAGCGAAACAAGACGGTGGCGATGGTGAATGGGCGAAGCAGAGGAGGAAAATTGAGGGTCGTCGATTTTGGAGGAAACTGCAGGAGTGAGAGAAGTGGCATTGTGAAGAGGAAGAGGAGATGTCGAATGGGAATCACGAAGAGCCATCTCAACATCTTCATCAGTGGGATTAGAGCGCTTGGAGAGCGAGATGAGAGTCGTGGAATCGGGATTAATGAGAATAGCAGGGTCATTGGAAAGATCACAGTCGTCGGCTCCTTTGATAGGCTCGTAGTTGCCCATGTCTTTACGGCCCGCCATTACAACACAACACCATACGACTCAGAGTTTCTGAAGACGATGAAGAAGAGGGAGATGCAGAGATAGATAGATGGATTGATTGATTGATTTAGAGAGAAGGAAAGCCGTTGATTCCCAGTTTGGGGAAAACACTATGCTTTCCCTTTATCTCTCTCTCCCTCTCTCCCTCTCTCCCTCTCAACAACTTCCATTGGGCCCTAAGCTTCCAAGTTGCTTATTTATAGTTCCAACCAAACTGAATGCGAGAGAGAACCAACCAACCCAGAAACCACAACCAAAAATATATAATACAAATCTTCTTCTCCTTTTTTATCGAACAGCATTCTTTTTTATTTTTTATTATTTATTTAATTTTTAGAGTTTTTAGATGAGATCAGATTCTTCTTCTGTATTTATGTGAGTAATAACCCCACAATTAAAGGAGGGTTTAGAGAAAGAGATCAAAGATTAATGATGATCATGTAAGGCGCGTGGGGATCACGTGACATGAACAGAGCCAAAATCCATAACTCACCCCTCACCCAAGACGTTTGTCATAAATAAAAGAACCGACGTGGCGTTTCCTGATTCGTCGGTTCTTTTTCTTGACTTCACCATCGCTGGCACTGGAAACGGCGCCTCCCCCCAATTGATTCAAGATTATATCTAACACAAATCCACTCCATTGGTTGTAACTTTTGCGGAGGGTTAAAAGCGTCTCTTCAAAAAGGAAAAAGAAAAGGAAAAAAACAAATTTATTGTAATTTAAAAAAGTTCACTTTTTGAATTTGTTTATAATAATATTAAGTGGTTTGAGAAATTTAAAAGAAGACAAATAATTAAAGTACATTGGGATGAATTACGTAATTGATTCTTTTTTATTTTTCTCAAAATATGCTCCACTTAAATTTATTAGGGAATCCCACACATAATCTATTACATGTGCCCTCTTTTCTTATCTATGGACACAATTATTGATGGAGTATTATATAAACACATAACATGGATGAATCTTACATCTTTTCCTTTTCTTTTTCCCTTTCTATTTCTTACTCAAATTAATTCAAACATTCAAAAAAACAAACCATTTAATTCATTTAATTCGTTTGGGGCATCATCCACCCATTTATTATTTGTGTTCTTCTCAAAGGATCATCGGGTTATATGTCTTCTATATTGTTGATGTAACACCTTAAATTCACTGCTAGTAAATATTGTCCAAATATTGTCCGTTTTAGTCCGTTGTGTATCACCGTTAATCTCGCAGTTTTAAAACGCGTCTACACCCTTATAACTAATAAATCAACCCCCTTTGGGCCCAGCATCCTTGTTGGCACACCACCCGATATTTGGCTCTAACACCATTCATAACAACCTAAACCTACCGCTAGCAAATATTATCCGTTTTGACCTGTTACATATCGTCATCAGCCTCATTATTTAAAAAACGTGTCTACGTCTACTAGGGAGAGATTTCCATATACCCTTATAACCAATGTTTCGTTCCCCCATCTCCAATCGATGTGGGATCTAACAGTTGATCCCTAATATCGCATCTAATTATCGTAGTGTCTCCAATTCTTGATTGGTTGTTATTCTTCCTCTTTAGTAATCGATCGAGAATTTGAGAAACTGCGACAATTAGATACGAGCTCTGGTCTCTTATGTTAGGAGTTAATTGCTAGTTGGAAATGAAAGACCTATATTCAGTTAAGTACTAATAAGGTCATGGTCGATACCTTATTATACATGTATGTGTTCTTAGAAGTCATGGAAGGTTTAACATGTTCTTGCATGAAAGCAATGTATGTATGTAGGTTACATGTATGTGTATGAAAGTGATACACACCTAGTGAATTCTGTATGCATGAAAGTGTTGCGTATAAAAGTGATACACATCTTAAAGAAAAGAAAAGAATGGAAAGTCAGGTCCCATTATAGTCATGTTAATCTTAGTCACGATTGCACTTGTATGCATTTTCCAACTCAATTTTTTAAAATAAGGATGAGGCCCTGACGGCCTCATGAAGTTATAAAAATCGAATCATTACACAATCTGTCATAAAAAAAGAAAAAAAAAGAAAAAAAAAAGAGTTAGAAGATGATTATGCACAAATATATGATTTAAGAGGATGGAAAGGGCAAGATTGTTGATATAACTCCAACCCCTGGTTTGAACGAAACAATTATATAATTTCATTGTCTTCTAGACCCTAAACCAACCCATTATTTAAAACAAAAAGAAAGTTGGAAGAAAAAGGGAAGAGAGTACACATTTATTGGCAAGGCGTAGCAAGATCCATGCCTTTCTTTTCCCTATTTTAATATCAACTGGTGTGTGTACGGAGCGGCGTAAGGGGAGGGAGGGCATTGGATTTGCATTTTGGGTGCCCTTTTCAGCGCCTCATCGCTTCTAAATTGATATTAATTAAGATTGTTTATGATATCCATCCACCCAACCCACTAACCTCTCACCGCTACAATACAAATAATCTACCGCCACTTATCTCATGCCTTCCAAGTTTTTCATGCACCTCTCCCTATTTTATTCATTTTTTCCCCCTTTTTCCTTCACTTCACATGCATCTTTCCTCCTAATTTTCCATTCCTCAAACCTCTCATTTGTCGTCCTAATTATTTTATTTTCGTCGCCCATGTGCTCCTTTCTAAATAAATCTATCCCCATAACAAAATCCTACCATAGTTAAATTATGACGCTCTTCTCCGATCTAAATAGATACTTTTTTAATTTGAACTACTCCTAAGAGAGAATTGTATCTCCACAAATCAACACGGATTTTTAAGACTATTTATACCATTTAGATGGTATTGAGTAATAAAATTGAAGACTTTTTTGCAATGAAGAAGAAGAGTGAAACGTGTTTGAAAGAAGCTCGGTGGTCCATCATATGCTGTATATGGTTGCTTGTCAGTTGTCTCCAATTTCAAACTCATACTTTGGGATGCCCCAATTTGAACATTGATACACGCTGTTGTTGCTTTTGAGATGCCCCAACTTACACGCCTTTGCTTCCCCTCATCCATTGTCACACTCATGCCTACGTACCCATCCTCCCTTTTAACAACATTCTCTCAATCTCACTAAAACCTTTGATTTCTTGATTTCTCAATTTTTTTTTTTTTTTTTTGTGTCACTATGAATACAAAGAAAAATAATGTTGACATCTTCAAACTTCTATTTCTTCTTATGCCAAGATCGAAAATTCGAACATCTAATCTTCTAGATGGTGGTATAAATCTATGCTCCAAGTTTGGCATAATCTTTAAACTCCTTATGAATCTATATTATGTATGCAGGTTGTGTTTGGGAGTATCACTTTTGCAGAATTCAAAATTTATAATAAATGTGGGTAAGATAGATGATTTTTTCAAACGATATGAATTGAAACTGGGAATAGCTGATTTTTCAAATGTTCCACTTTCAAACCACTTGAAAGAATATTCATAGTGGGAAATGAAAAACATAAAGAAGAAGAAACTGATATAGCTCCAATTCCTTGGATTCTTCTTTTATTTATATTCCTTAAGACATAAATAAATAAGAGTATACACAAACAAAGGTTGAGATTTGAAGACAAATCAAGATGGGAACTAAAAATTGAAGTACAAGAAACTAAGAATGTAATTCCACCACAAACCACTTCCACTTCATTTCCTCACATGTTTCTCAACTCTTATTAACCTTATATGTCAATTATAATATTAAAAAAGAACCAGTTATATTTCAAGAATATAAATCTATCTTATAAATGGATGGATGAAACTAGTTGGAGTAGGAGTTAAAAAAAAAAAATAATTATACCTTTCAGAATCCAATAATGAACAAAGTATAGGTTAAAAAAATTGGTAATAAATGTGGGGAGACATAGGAAACCATAAGGAATCCAAATCAGTAAAGCAAATAAATGAATAAGAATTAGTAAGCAGATGGGATAGGGACAAACGAACCGACAAGGGAGAAAAAGGAAAAATTATTCTTATTTAAGAATTGAGGTCCCATGCATAATTATTTTCTCACGCGCTTTCTCAAATAAATAAATGATAATAAAATCAGTGGAAGAACTTAACTTACATCCAGAAGTTCAGCATTGCTTTTGCTATCACCACAACCATCTTTCTTGTGCTTTGGAAAAATCTGAAGGGGGAGCTTCAAACCCTCTTGTTTATTTCTGCACATCCTGCCATGTCTGCCTTTAAAAAAAAAACAGTTCAATTCTCTCCATAGGTCAAAGAAGAAGCCAGTAATAACTGCCTTTAAACCAACCACACAATTATTTCTCACCCCAAGTTTTTTCATAACACAAGAATAAGAAACCATGCAATACGTCCATGTCAATTTAGATTGTAAACTAGGTGACAGAACTCAAATGATATTACATCAAAAAAATTCACATAGAAGATAAGAACACAGTATATGATGCATAAATGCTGCCCAAACGTTCAACAAGAACGTAACCTTCATAGGAAAAAGAAGAAAAATAAATTTCCTCCAAGTCTAATTCCAGGAAACTACTAGTGCGATCAATTCTTTAGGAAAAATGGGAAATCTCCTTCTGACAATACCTCCCGGAGAAACTATTTATATAAACAAAGACATACAACCCAGAAACATGATTTCTCAAGCTGAGTATTTGAGCAATAATCTCAAAGAAAAAAAAAAGAGCGAATAGAATGTAAACAGAAAAGCATCTCCACAGAAGTTCCACCCGTGCATTTATTAACGTCTGTTGCAAGTACAACAGCACAGCAGATTACTACTCCTTCAGGATGCCCCAACTTTAACTAGGTCTTCGAGTGCCTTGGAGATCTGTGCCTCGCTCAAACCCTCTAAACGAGCAACCCTCTCAACACCCATATCTATTAAATTAAAAAGAGAAAGGAAATGTAATCAGCTGCATTAACCAAAGACGAACATATAAGAAGCATATTGCAATCACATAACCTCCAAATTTCAGCAAATTATTGATCCTTCTAAAAAAAATTTATCTAATAATATGGCTATTAACGTCAAACACTTGCGAGATATTAGCATTCATAAGAAACATATACAATCATTCACCAATTGTCCTATGATCAGGCCAAACCAAAGCACATCCTCCACTTCCAATTTTCAGATGATAATCTCGACAATTGTTTATCAGAAGTGTGAATCCATAACCTCCATCTTGAACCAAAATCTTGCATTCTCCATCATCACAAGCTTTCTCTATGTTGATTTTCAGTAAAAAGCCCTCTTTTTTCCACTTTTCACTCTTCTACAGCCTCGTTTATGTTCTAAAATTTTGAAGTTCAATAGGCATTGAAGTCCATTAATAACTTTATTTGATAACTAGCTTAAACAATATGGAGTTCCAAAAGTGATTGGTGTTCCAGACATACTGCCACCAAAACCACCAAAGGCCCCTTAGAAAGTCACTTACGAACAGAAAGAGGTATTGGTTTCACGAGAAACTATTATGTAAGGTATTGAGCAAACACTAGGTCCTGAGAAAAAAAAGTAGCTCTCTCTGCCATTCCTCCCTGAATTAACGTTGTTCCAAACGCTTTCCTACAAGTGAATTATGGAACTCAACCAAAATTTCTTGGACCTACACTTCGGAAGAAAATTTAATGATTTGGAGACCCAAGAACGGATTTCTCTTATGGATACCCTTGTTAAATTAATGGCCAGGCCCGTGGAAGACAAGTGGTTGTGGCTTTATGACTCAGATCGTTTGTCTGCAAATGTCTTTTGAATAACGTCACAGAGGATTCTGGAATCCTTAAACCCAACATATGCAAATACGCTTGAATGGGTAGAAACAGAAATCCATAGAAGTTCAAAATTTTAATTTGGGAGCTACTTAAAGGAATCATTAACATTTCTGATAAAATTAAAGGAAAAATCTCAATATCTACATTTTCCCCAGGTTCACATGAAGTTTCTTTCATCGCCCTATATATTCCTCCTGCCCCATGGATCATCAGTTTTACTTTTACCTTTGCTGCCCCATGATTCTACAGATTTGGCATTCTTTATCAAAAAAAGTTATAAAATATCTGAGGATATCCAAGCTCAAAGAAAACTTAACTTCATCATCCTTGACCTCTTCTTGATAAAAAAAAAAACAAAGAAAAAAGAAAAAAGAAGGAATGGACAGGTCTTGATATTTTGATAAATAATTGTGGTTCCTCATGAGGGAATAAATAACAGTGAGCTCATTTAGTGTTAGTGAGAAAAACAAACCTAACTTCAACAAATTTCCAGTTAAACTCTCATTCTTGAGTCCATGTTATTTATTTCTTGCAAATAACATAAGACATGAATCCTTTCAAGTCCACCATGTCAAAACAATCTAATGAGTCATAATAATTTGACAGGAAGATTATGGTCGCGTTGCTGGGTACATTCAAGTCATTGAGAGAATTGACCAAAAATTTTTGAGGATCATAACTAAAGGTAGATGAATGTCTTCAATTTCTTTTTGTACAGGGGTTAACCTTCCAAGTAGACGCCTGATGTAGCCCGTACCTTTTGTACAGAGGCTATAAAAGCTAAAATAAGATGTGCATTGACACCCAGCCATTGCAAGAATGATAACTTTTTCAGAAAAACTATCAAAAGAACTTCCCTTTTCTTTGAAGATCCGACTATTGTGCTCCTCCCAAGTAGTCCACTGAAAAGGCCCGAATTAGGTGCATCCATATAACGAAACGAATGTCCAGAGAGAGTGCTTTAACAAGCTTGTTTCTTAATGCTCAAAGATACAAAATCCATAAACTCAAAAAATAATAAAAATTTGATTAAAAAAAAGGAAAGATAAAAGCATCCCAATGAAGATTAATGGTTCTAAATCATTCTAAATCTTAAAAAACGTTAAGTGAACAAATCAATCATCTAAAATAATGAAAGCGAGTAATCTAAGTGTAATACTCGAAGGGCATTAATATAGATATTGAGCAAACCTAACATTAAAAAACCTGAGATTATACATGATATAGCATTAACATGAAACAATATGATTCATACAAAATCATAAACAATCTGAATGTAAACATCACCTTCATTGAAACCACCACAGGACCAGTAAAATTTCACAGCTCACAAAAGAAAAGAAAGAAAATTGCAAAGCTTGACGAAATAAACCCAAAATGAAATCGCGCTTTAGTATAGCAGCAAAATCCTTTTCGTCATATCATTAACAACATGAAAAGAATGTGGAGCAAAGACGGGCAAAGCCCGAATGAATCTCGAAATATAGAGAGAAGAGAATAAAACGAAATGAAATGATTGGGGGTGAAGTACCATATCTAGCCCATAATTGCGGCTCGACTCCAGTGCATTCGCGGATCAATATAGGAAATCTGGGATTCAAAGTCTTGAGGTCCTTGTAATTCTTTTCCACAAACGCCCTGCCGGAGCCGAAACTCTATTAATCAACAATTTGTGACAATAAGCTCCGGGAGCAGGATTTGTTGCTTTTAGAAGAGATCGCAAAGCGAAGGAGAAAGCAGAAAATGAATACCTAGCGGGAGCGCTTGAAGGAGAGGTTTGGCAGAACAAGATCCGAAGCTCCTTCAAATTCTTGGATAGCAGTCCTCTCCATGCCATTTCTGCTCCTCTCGCCGTTCGTGCTTCTCTCTAACTCAGACGAATGAACCCCCACTCTCCCAAATGCCTACCGGACAATTAGTAAGAAAACACACAAACATTGGCTCTTTTTTTTTTTCTTTTTTTGTTTGTCCATTTTCAAAAGGGTACCATAGGTTAATTTCTTCATTTCTGAAGGGTATATTGGTAATTTCCCCTCATAGATTATTTTAAAGATTTAGAAGTCTATTCTTAGTTTTAAGACCCTAACAACAAAATAAAAAACTTCGAAACAAATCATTAAAAACCAGTTACAATAAGAAAAAAGCAGCTGCCGGTCAGAGAAAACCAATCCTACAGCTCACGAACTTCCGTTCAATTTCACAGTGGAAGACGTTAAAGATCGATGAATTTGAAACATCTTTTAGAAGATGTTAAAGATCGATGAATTTGAAACATCTTTTAGAAGATGTTAAAGATCGATGAATTTTGAAACATCTTTTAGAAGATGTTAAAGATCGATGAATTTGAAACATCTTTTAGAAGATGTTAAAGATCGATGAATTTGAAACATCTTTTAGAAGATGTTAAAGATCGATGAATTTGAAACATCTTTTAGAAGATGTTAAAGATCGATGAATTTGAAACATCTTTTAGAAAATAAGACCAACAATTTTCGTAAATTTTTAAAGAAGTATAATTGAACTTTTTTTCTCATTTTAATTTCCAATGTATACAAAACACACATAATAGCCCATAGTACTTACCTCATGCCTTCAGCTACAAGAATTTTGTACCATCTAACATGTTGTCCTACAGAAAATTGGCATCTATACGATCTTTTCAAACACAACTGTAATTTAAGTCCATCAATTCAGAATCATGGCAGTATTTGTGTATCATAGACATGAACTGAATATGTGGGATGGCTGCCAAACTGAACGCCATGATAATATTCATGGCCTCAATAGTTTCGGACCCATGTTTGAGGCCATCCATGATGTTACCACTTCCACCAGCAGCTCTAGATCCTTGCTTACTTCAGCCCGAAGGGTTCTCGAGTCAATGCCAAAAGTGCTTCCTACTTCTTTCGCTGCGGTCTCCCAAGGTGTCCCCGCAGTTAGATTGGTAAACAGTTCACTACCTCTGCTTACAGCATCCACCATTGCTGGCGGTACGTCGGGGAGGGCCTAAATCAGCAAAAGATCCCTTCAGTTTCAAATAATCAGCAAAAGATGATGAAAGTAAGGACCTGCTGCAAGGGCAACCCATGATTGCCAGGCAACGACCGAGTTGACATGTCCAGCATCGAACTTATTGCAGACTCCGAGCTAAGCAACTGAGCTAGCATCGAAGTTTCGTCGATCGTATCGTCCTTGAACTTCACGAGAAGGTTTCGGGCTATGGCATAGTATGACTTTATCTGATCAAGCATTCCACAAGAACAAGAACAAGTTAGTGCAAACCTATAACTAAAGTCTATGGATGTCTTCTGCACTAATTGTGAAGTGCAGACCACAATTTTTATTTCACCCAATTAAACTATACAACCAAGTATAAGCATAAATAGTTTTCGTTATTTTGGACGTACGAGTCGTCGAGTTTCTTCTGGGTTTGGGGTAAAATCTTGTGTTCCCCTCACCAGGTCCATGTACAAGGGAGGGAGCTGCTCAACTAAAGGAAGAACTTGCTTCATAATCGGAGAGCCAAGATTTTCAAATTGCTTCATTGTCATCTCTGCCTGCAGGTGCTTATTAACAAAAATGAGACTTCCTAATCTCAAAACTACTTTTTGAAACACTCAGCACAAAGGATCTCACCCCTAGACGAAAAGTGGGTGATGATGCAATTTGTGATAAGAGAGGCCCCATGCTTTGAGCCATTGGTAGAAGCACTGGGGAGAATAAAGGAACAGCTGAGCTTGCCTCCTGTGAATGCACAACTTGTTGTCAATTCTCTATAACGGAAAGAAGGTCACTCCTTTAAGATTTGTGGCAAAACTACCTTGTTATTGAATGCCATTAGTACATTTCCACTTCTTTCAACAGCATATCTTGATCCTGATGAACAGATAAGTTAGCAATCTAACCCATTTCATTTGCTGCAAACCAAATAAGTTCCTGACATGACATAAAGAGATGTTACGCTACCAATCAAAAGGTGGATGACAGATCCCAGAGAATGGCCAATACCAAAAATGGGAAGATCTCCAACCTGTATGAATTCACTAATTAACTTCTTCCTTCAAGATTTTAGGAAAAAAAATGGAAAACAGAGAACTCACTGCTTCGGAAAATGCCCGATGACACCTATCAAATTTAAACTGCACTTCATCCGCAATTAAGAAATAGTCAAATCCACTGGAGTAGGGTGTTGCAATGATGAAAATACCCCTGATTCATAATGGTGTTAGGCTAAAATCTTGTTCATTTTTCATTGAAGTATATAGCCTACAAAGGTCTGAGAATCATGGAATTGTAGTCCATTAAACATTTAAACATCTAATATGATCCTGATCCTGATCCTGATTTCAACATCTAATATGAAATTCCATAACTTCATAATAAAAAAAGGTTTTAACGGATCGAAGGACTATAAAAGGAAGTATGATATAATAGGGGGAAAAATAAATAAAGGGTAAAGAGAGTACAACTAAGAGCCTCACTTCTCTGAAAGGCGCTCCAAAAACAAGCGATATGTAAGCTGAGGTGCAGCTCCAACAAATACACCCCCAACAAAATGTACAACGTACTTCGGTGTCGAGTTACGTGGTTTGAGAACCCATGCTCCCTGAAATTTTACAGTGCAGATTAACTTTTTATGAGTTTACGAGAAGAGAATGGGGTAAAAATGAACAGCTCTATTCCATTAGATGCTATTAGCTGAGAAAAATATATGTTGATTGAAGCTAAAAGTATATTTTCCACAGATGATATGAACCAATACATGTATGGATAGCAATTGACGGATAGTCAATCATGGAAATCAAGGAATACAAAGATATGGCGATTGTATATTACCTCAACTTCTGTCCAGTCTTTTAAACCACCCCAGGACTCTTGTGATTGCCTAACTGTCTCAGTTAGTAATCTGGAAACACAGGAAAAAAGAAGTTTAGCCTAGCAATGGTATGCAAGAACACAAACTTTAGTTACCTATGTTAGCCCACTATGCCAAGAAACAAAGGACTTCTATCTATCAGATTGTCAAGAAACAAGGGGCTTTGTTCTAAGATGTATGTTGAAAAGTACGAGAGAAAGATGAACACGAACCAAGGAAATTACAAAAAGCTATCCAATTGCACCAAAACTGAAAAAGAGTAATTACAAAAGTAATTGGACTTGAGACCCACAACGCCATGCAATAAGCAACATACTACAACCAATCCCTGTGTGCTAGCTGGGGGATGATAAGATGTCACTTAGTCGTCGTGTTGTCTACCATAACATTTCTTGAACGTTTGTATTGGCGGCCGAAGTTAGCCTCTGAGCTACTCTCTCATTTTGCACTTTTAAGCATTTCTAAGCAATGCCCGATTGAAGAGGGGGCAGCCGTATGTACACACACATTGCGGATGAATTAAAGCAGGACTGAGAGGTAAGTACGGGAAAATGTTGAACTAGCAAGAGTTAATTCATGTAAACAAACATAAGTTGCGAAACATTCACCAGGCCGATTGATTACAATCAAGGAAATAGCAACGAAATTCCCAAGAAAAAAAATGAAGCCGCAACGCAGCAGAAGGGAAAGAAAGGTGGAAACCTCTCGATGTCGGAGTAGAGTTGCAAGGCAGTGGGAGTAGAACGAGGTGGCTGTTCGTTGCCAGAATCTTCATATTTGCACTTAATTTGGCCAAGTCGAATGAACTGACGGCGCGGTTGATATCCAATTAGCGCTATGGAGTGGTTGAGGTTGTGATGTCTTTGTGATTGATGGAGTATGGGATGGGAACGCGGATGCCGATGAATGTGCGTAGGTTTCAGCACACTGGCCATCCCTTATCTTCTTCGAATTTGGGTCAGCTTTGATTTGGCTTGATTTCAGGTCTACTGGTCAATTTCAGATGCCGATCTGATCATAATTTCCGTAGAAATGCATTTTCATCGACATCGCATTCCAAAAGAAATCTCCCTCAAAGACTTATCATTTACCCAGGTAGATTGGCTAAATTATACTGAATAGTCTAAATTATGAATGGATGATCCTTCTAATGGTGCATTACAGCAGTAGAAAACAAACCACCAACATAACTAAAAACATCCCTAACACACACAGGTGACTAAATAACTTCGAACACAATATCTTCACTCAAAGCATTAAAGCCCCCTGGAAATTTGAACTTAACTAAACTTGTAATTTAAGCTACAAATTATCAAGTTCAATTAATTTCCTGCAAGTTGATTATTGAATTCAAATTTAGTACAAATCTAAAGGCAAATGGTTTCTAAGTGTACCTCAGAAGCCTAAGGTACAGCATGATTAGATATAAAACTTAGCCCCTCGATCACTATGATCAATACTGGGTATGGCATTAAGGGAACTACACCGATCAGCCCCAAAGGTTTACCACACTCCAAAGGTAGCCACGCAAAGGGTAGTTAATGCCAAACTTAAAAGTAAACCCAACAGCGATCAAAGGCCATACAATCATAAGAACAGGATACACTTCTATTATTATATTTAAGTTGAACAAATTCTTTATGTAAATCCTTTCATCCGGCCACAGGCAATATAACAGACTGGAAGTTAAGTTGAAGCTTTTAAGTAGATAACAATTGGGTCTAACCGTAACTTTAAATTCAACAATCCATCCTTCAACTGTACAAGTATTCACTCCTTCCATCATCAACTCCCTCACTTATTATTATATGATAACAAAGTACCAACAAAACTATTTGCATCAGGTCGTTCAACTAACTTCACATTGCATTTTCAGCTGGTTGGGACTGGTAGGTGCGCCGCCTTAACTGGGACTCTGTCGTTGGCTGCTGTAAGAAGATTTTGGTCGGATCATGTGGATCCACATATCTGCAAGTTAAACACCAAAAACATAATCAAATGAAAAATTCTAACTTGACCATGAGATCGAATTTGACGATGATAACTTACGCATGTCTCATCATTTCATCAACAGGAGTTTGTGCTGCCTGCAATGGATCTACTCGAGGACCTGCATTCGTGTATTGATTGTACTGCCTCACTGAAGACAGCAGGTTGAAGAAGAGTGGTACAAAGGTACCACATCCCCCTTCCTTGAACAAAATCTTAAACGAGTGTGTCGAGTAGAGAGCTCTGTGCTGGTCTTCAGGCACCACCTGTGATAAGCTATTGATTAAGCTGTCTGAAATGGGACTCGGCCACACTAAACAAGATGAATTTAATAGTTGGCATGCTTACAGGTTCGACTAATCCAGAGATATTGTTGCAGAAAAATATTGGCTGGTTAAATTTTTCATCATGAACAAAGAGCTGCATAAGCAACAAGCAAAATATTAGACAATGAGAGAATGAGAGAATATTAGGGTATACAAAAATAAAGCCCACAAAAGAGAGCCAAACAAAAAAATGGGCTCCAATAAGACATATATGATGATGGTGATTTGGCTATCAAGGAAAAAGGAAGTACAAGGATAATTGCTAGGGCAGAAGGTGCAAAGTCTAAATTTGGTTTCTAGAAATACAAATGATGCAATGAATTCAACAACAAACTGATTCACAACGAAAACCCTTTTGTTTATACAAGCAAAAATTCCACTAGTTAGCCTCCAAAGATAGACAAGTCTAAAAGAAAAAAGCATCAAGAAGGAAAGTAAACACAAAGAGTGAAAGTACATACCAAAGGCATGTCAAATGCAGTAAAGCATGGATCTGGTTTACTTGACACAAAGACCATGCGTACATTTGACAAGTAAATAGTCCCCTTTGCTTTAACACGATCAGTATTAGCCCTAAAAGAGAGAGTAAAAACACATTACGCTTATGCATCATCTCTGCCATTTATGACCAAGTTCATCCAAATTGATACAAAGGAGGCATTGATTACTAATAAAATCTGTCAGAATTGGATAAAAACTTCTAATTTTTATAGTATAGAACCAATTTTTTTTTTTAAAAAGAACTGTTCAAAAGGAAAATGGCGTACAAAAAAAAGGACCAACATAGAATCCTCATTAAACCTAAAAAATGTACCTACGAAAAACAAAATCAATAATGGATGAAAAGTACAAAAGGGAAGCTCCAAGAGGAGCTTACAGAAAGCTGCTCCAATTGAGGATTACAGGGGCTCAGAACACTGATCTTTTATTTATTTTCTTTTAATAATGAGAAATAGAGCTTTCATGCAGAATAAAAGGGCATATGAAATGACAATGACCCAAGCCAAAACTAACCATATAAAAAAGGGGCTCCAATCTTAAAAATAAGACTTAGCAAATTAGTTAAAAGAATCTGCCTAAAGAACACTTGACCCCTTTAAAAATCAATCTATATGCCCCATGCTAAATGCCCCACAAAAAGAGAAAAATATATTAAGCCAAAGAACAGCCTCTTATCAGAGACAACAGAAACATAAGAACCTTCAGCATCATAAGACAACAGGCTTGGAGTACAAAATTGAGGCTCGTTGCTATATCCCATCCCAAATGCCTTCCTTCCATTAACTCTTTGTCATTGAAAATTCTTGACTTAAAATCTCTTTAATGAAAAACCATAGAGAAAATGAAAGGATATACAATCAGCATATAAGAAACCAGCAAGGGATAGAAGGGACCAAAACAAAAACCAAACTACGCGAAAGAGCTACAAATTTAAGAATTAAGGAACAAAGGATAACTGCAAGACTCCTTTGCCACTATACCTAGAGGAGGTACTAAAACTAACCATAGACTAGACCACCTCCCAAGACCTCTCCACACCTAACAAATCCTCTATTCCTTTCAAACCATATATTCAACAAGATGGCTAATTAAGTAGTCTTCCACAAACTTTTCCCATATCTCCGAAAGGAGGATGATCTAGAACCTCCCCTGCCATCATGCAACAAGATCTATACAAGCCAAGGAGATAACAACCAGTCCAGACAAGATTTATCACCAGCTATACCGTCAAACCTTAGAAAAATGAGCTTGAGGGGCGGACAGCCAACCTAGACATCACCCCAACTAAGGTATTACCAACATTGTCAAGGCTCTAGTACTCGACTTTCATCCTTCCGAGTAGACCAACCTTTTCAACTTAAACCTTTCATACTTCCGAGTAGACCAGCCTATATTTACTTGTCAATAGATTGTGCCACAAGGAATTTTCTGGAGACAAAACTGCCAAACCTAAATAGACACTAAAGCCACATTTCAAAGGGTGAGGTTAACGAGCGACAATGTACCTTCTTGACTCAAAGAAATTGTTTTCCGGTTAATGAGATGACGGATGAGTACTCCCCTTTCATGGCCATTACAACCCTAAATAAAGTTTCTAACCTTTTGTATGAACATTTTGACGCCTAAGATTGTTTTAAAAAGTTTTAGACAGCCTCGTAATGTTTTAAAAAATCAAGTAACGAATTCTTAAATTCTTTTTCCAATCTAGCTAATTACCCTGCTTCCCTCGTTCAGAATACCTTCACAAGTAAAAATAATCAAACTGCCAGAAACTGAATCTGAAAAGAGAAAGAGAGACAGATCCTGAAACCATTTAATACGAATAATATAACGATAGTAAGCGACAGAGAAAATTCCGAGATCTCCAAAACCCCTCGACCATAGAAGTCTAGATCCAGGTATTACAAGTCCAACAATATTATTCTATAAATCCCAACTGGTTCGTACCCTTCAGCCTGGTAAACTACATATGGCGGATCAATGACCGGACACTGGTTTTAAAATGAAAAAGAAGAGAAGATTATGCATGAATTGAACAAAGTCAAACGAATCAACGCAATGAAAAATTCCAAGAACCCCAAAAAATTTCTAATGTTGTAATACAAAAATCAAGTTCCTAAATTCAACGGCTCCTCCTCGCGTATACAAATAAAATTATAAAAGACGTTCACATAATCAAGGTCAATCAGGATTTCTCTACGCCAGGAATCAACTCAAATTCGCAAATCGGATTACCAATTCAGACGGAAATTTTAGAAAAACAGAAACCAAATAAGAAACCGACACAATTTTAGGTAATTTCCACACGGCGAACTCCCAGCTTAGTTCAATTATAATGGTCGGTCGCGTAATGAGCATCGAAAAGGAGATAAAAGGGATATGGAACTAACCCGGGGATCTTATCAACCACAAATTCGACGCCATCTCTAGCCAATACGAAAAGCTCGTTGGTGAAGGGAACGGGCATCCCATTTTGAAATAGATTAGGATTGAGAGCCATGGAAGATGAGAATTGAGCCGGCCTATGAAGACGCGAGATTAAAAACTCAGCTGTCTGCCAACTTCCACGACCTTCTGGAATAATTCCTCGGTGCACAGGGAGAAGCTTCAGGAATGACGGATATTAGCGGGAACGAGGCTCTCTTCTCGAAGAAAATTGGGGAAATTTAAAGGTCATTTCCGCAAAAACTGGGCAATCATTAGTGGATAAGATTACGATTGATCATCAGTTTAACACATCAAACTAAAAATATTAAGACTAAACTATATTGTAATAATTACATTTTTTTTCTTTAAAAAATTATTATGTGAAAATACTGTCTAATTAATTTGTCTTGTTGATAAAGTTGTTTTTTTTATTATTATTAAAACAATTTTTGGAAGCAGAAGATATGAAGTGAAATGTGCGGGAAAAATATGTGGTGATGGGCTTTTCCGTGCGCATGTAATGCCCTCTTTTCTTCTTCCCTTCAGCTTCTGGGGTTTGATTTCTTCATCTCATGAGCAGTCTCGATTTTGATCTCCATTGACTGCTCGCAGGAACCCTATCTAAGTGCTCAAATGGCCCAATTCACCGCACACAGTCGGGTTAAGTTGTTGCTCAACGGAGACGGAGTGCCATTCGGTTCAGAACCAAAAGATCGTTCGAGAAACAAGCTCAGATCAGTACGAACCCTTGAGCGAAGAACTCCTTTATCCGGTGCCTCCTCCACTGGACTTTCCCCTTCGTCGTCCTCAGCTTCAGCTTTGAGAAAATCCGCTCAGCGTGTCGGTGTGAGGGGTGAGAGCGTTAGCGGAGACGACGCCATTCTTGATATTGACTATGATTACGAGTTTGAGAGTGACGATCTGGCTTGCTTCAGAGGTCTCGTCTTGGATATTTCCTACAGGTAATGTTATTCCACTTTATACCCACTTGGTTATTTGTTAGATTATTAATACGGAGATTATTGGAAAGCTGTTTGAATATTAATAGTGGCATAATCGGAAGTTAGTTAATTGTGGATGCCTATAAATAGGGGGAGTTTGGAGTTCAAGAATTAAGCATAATTTTAGGAATTGGTGTACTGTAGATCTTAGGAAAGAGATAGCCATTACCTTTTGGCATGTCCTGTATGCGGTACCGTGCACTGAATAAAACGAACAAACACAAATAAACTCCGCTCTTTTCCTCTACTTTTTGCTCAAAATGTTTCGTTCATTTCCTTCTAGTTAGCCACACAAATACTTGACTCCATTTCTGTATGTGGACTGGATTGAACTCCACTTTTTTGTTTATACTTGTTTCATGTTACTTTGATATCTCCATATTGTTTGTATGACTGGAAAGGTTGTAATTTATCTTTTGCTGCTGATTTCCTTGCTTTAGGCCAGTTAACGTTGTTTGTTGGAAGCGTGCAATTTGTTTGGAGTTCATGGAGAAGGTTTGACTAATCTCTTTTACATATTATTTTCCATTGGTTTTCGTCATGAATAGGGAAATATGTCCAACTTCCGATAGCGAAAAACAAAATGGGAATTGCTAAATGCTTTGATATTTAAATCCAAAGGGAATAAGGAAACTGTCAGTTCCACAAAAGATGATCACGATCCTTTTCTTGCTGACGATAAAAGGACACAGAACTAAAGAAAAATGGCAATGAATACGATGTTGGGTGTCCACGCCATCATGTAAAACTATTTGAGAAAGTCTGTGAATTTTAAATCTTGATTATGTTTTTCAAAAGGCTTAGATAAGGGTTTGGTTCTATCAATTGATTGAGGTTGATCGAGTAGTTTTGAATCCACTGTAAATGTTAACAATGCATGTTTGGATATGTGTTTATCTCAAACCTTATTTGCTTTTCCAGGCTGATGTATTGGAATACTATGACCAGACTGTGAGTTCTCCAAGTGGATCCTTCTATATACCAGCAGTCTTAAGGGTATGCATAAAACATGTATCTGGTTCATTCATGGACTGTTTTTCACAGGATTTTACTTATTTCAATCTTTACTTCCATAACCAGGAGAGAAGCTCAACACTGAACTCATCTTTTTTTACTTGAGTCTTGTATTTTTCTAAGGCCTTTGAAGTAAGTAACTATACCATCTCCCCTGTCAGGTTCCTCATTTATTGCAAGTTGTAAAGAGAAGAAGAATCAAGCAGTCTTTGAGTCGTAAAAACATCCTTTATCGGGACAATTACACTTGTCAGTAAGTTGCTCAATTTATCATTTAAAATTGAAATGGAAGAAGTTATTTTGAGATGCCATTTTCATGACGACAGACGGCAGTCTCTTTTTTTCCTTTTTTTTTTTTAAGTCCTTAATAATAGTGCCTTTCTGGTTGGCATTAGCTCTCTCTCCAATTATAAAGGGTAACGAGAAATCTGGTAAGGCAGACATATGCAGTGCTGTCGTAACCTGAATAGCCTCTGAATTTCATGTGAGCTTGTCCCTTTAGTAGATTTAGGTCTTTTTAAATTCTTAACACTACTTTCAACAGGAAGGCTTAACTAGACTATTAATATTGAAATGAGGAAGATCTTTCCTATGAATTCTTTTCAGTTCTTGTAATTTTGTGGCAAAGGGTGAATGTTAGTTTCAACCACTGCTATCTTTATATGCTGTCTCATTTTTCTTTATTTTTTCGTTGCCTTAAATGGGCCTCTTCAACAGGTATTGTTCATCACATGAGAGTTTGACGATTGACCATGTTTTGCCCGTGTCCCGGGGTGGAGAATGGACATGGGAAAATCTGGTGAGTTATCCGGTACATATTAATATAAGATTACAAATGCTCAACTGACTTTTCAATCATCGAAAGACTCAAGACGCAAGACGTCTTTGTTGAATCTAATCTCTTATGTTATAACAGGTGGCCGCCTGCGTGAAATGCAATTCAAAGAAAGGCCAAAAAACTGCTGAAGAAGCAAATATGAAGCTGAAAAAGACTCCCAAGGTAATATTATATTATGTTTCGTTTACGATGTTTGATCTCTTCAACATAGCGGCATCCCTTTTCAGAAGACGGTTGAGTCTCCTCGTCTTTTGTTCCGTTCTCAAGTCCCTGAACTTATGAAGTCTCGTTTCTGTAGTAGATCAATTTGTTAACATCCCCTGAGCCATTTTTTATTAACATAATGACACCGAGCCCTTGTTGCAGCCCGAGCTACTGAATCCGCTGCTTTATTTTTGGTGTCTCACTCCATCTAGTTCAGGCTTATTTATGGGTTTTGACACCTTGAATCTTGCAGGCCCCAAAAGATTATGACATACTTGCCATTCCTCTAACCAGTACCGCAATAAAGATGTTGAAACTCAGAAAGGGGACACCTGAAGAATGGCGTCAATATCTGTCAAGTGAGCAATGACGTGCACTCATAATGGCACTTGTAAATTCATCTTTGAACAAACTGCACATATCATATATACACTTGTTTCTTCCAAGACTTAGGCACCTTCAAACTAATTTATTCTATCATTAGTTCTCACAAGCTTTTTTTTTTTTTTTTTTTTTTTGCTTCTCTTTGCGTTCTACCCCAATCCAATCACTACTAATTGATAATATACGACTTCATTTTGAGGACCAAAATTGTCACGACCTGTTTGCTTCTTTTTTTTCTTTTTAATTTGAATTGATTTTCTAAAACATACTTAAAAAAATTAAGTTTGATTGAATTAGATCATCCACTACTACTACTAATTATTATTATTGATTTGAGCCCAAATACATTCGAAAAAACGATAGATTGAATTGATTAAAAAAATTCACGAATATAATTTTTCATTTTTTTCAAGTCCAATCACCTAACCAATATTCCTAGAACTGAACATACAACTCAAATCCTTGATTCGAGTTTAACATAACAAATCTCTACACAAACCAACTCAACAATTGCACCAAACGACCAATAAAAATTGACCATTTAGCCACATGCCACGCCAACTCCCTCCATTTTTGGAAGCCAGGTCATACAGCCTCATTTCATTCAAATGGCCTCCCTCCTACATACTTGGAGAGAAAGACGAGCGGCGGTGCAAGCTATTAATAACATTAAGCGCCCACTAAGCTCTTTACATCCTGGTTAGCATGCCTGCTGGGAAATTTTTAGTACAACAGTAGTATGAAACTTTCTGTGCTACTTTACATTGTTTATCACATCTATACTATAAAAATGAAAAGTATATCACTTAATACAATACCTAATTCTCAATAGGAGTAACTATAAATTTCCCGTGAGCCAGCATAAGCTTATATTTTAGGGTTTCAGGGGGTACTAGGAGCCGACTTTAACTCCCCTTGGCAGCTCCTGGATTGCGTCCAAACTGGATAATCATTGGCTTGCCTTTGAATACGTAACCATTTACTAGATTCTGTCAAAACGATAAATTTGGCATCTTAGACATGTAAATCAGTTTACTCCTACCGGAACAAACCAAACAGGCAAACACAAATAATACTACAACCTTCAGGTATCTGAAATAGCTATTCTAGAGTATTTCAAGCCGAAGGGCATCCAAAAGAGAAGTCTACGCAGTATTTTGCAAGGCCACCAATTGTGAAAACATATCTTAGGAGAGGTAATATGGGAAAAGTTGAGTCTGACAGTTACTTATCTTGTGCGTGTAATATGAGTACAGGAGTAGGGAAGTTAGCATTTTGCTGAGGTTCTAAAATAAGGGAGAGATACCAGCCCTCTGGAATGGCTGGGTAGTTTCTCAGGTGGTTCTTCACCCAGACATTCCCATACATAACTCTAGATGCATGTATCATATTTATTCAGAAGAAAACAAAGGTAACAAAGAGATTTTACAAAAAATAATAATAATAAATAAATAAAGAGCAACTGCAATTAACCCTCCCTAGTGAATAAATATAAATCACCAGCGAAGGTAAGCTTTTGTACCAACTATGAGCCAGCCAGCATAGAACTTAAGTTGCACAAAATATTAACCAACAAACAATTAAGCCTTTGTAATATAGTCGCTTTTATGGTGTCAAGTGAACTAGTGATTTTCTACACCCTAGCTCCATGCCTCTAGCTTTCTTTTATTTTATTGCTATTAATTCAAAAATAACCCTGGTGTAAACCAAATACTGAATTTTACTACTAAAATAAAATTACATAGATTAATCAAGAGGATTTATAACCAATATGTCAAGTGATCCTTCAAAAAGAAAAAAATTACATAGATCGAAATAATCAAATACATACCAAAGCATGTTGCGCAAGTTCAACTGATGGAAGTGTAACAAATGCTTGGCCCCTCATTCTTCCCTCCTGAAATTCAAAATAAGAAAACTTCAGAACCCCAAGTCATAATTAAATACACTTGGACGACCAATAATTACTTTCTGCTTTTCTTTCAAGAAATTTAATAAGAAAAACCATTGAAGCCACGCTAGACATCCAAGTAGTTGGATTATGAGCTAAGTAAGCTCTTATTTGATAATATAGGTTGTATTCTTTTGAACAATCGTTACCCTAGTCCGAGTTTAATTTGATTATTTTTTTCTAAGCTTTCCATGGTTTGTTGCTTGCAGCATTTAGATACTTTTTTTAGATACAATATCTCTATTCACTTGATAAAAGGTCATATTATACTTGATTTCTACCTTCCTCAGCATCAAACTTGAAGAGAAATGTTCCCAACATGGTTATCAAGACTGATATAATTGTTTTTTTTATAAGAAACCGAGCTTTCATTGAGAAAAATGAAGAAATATTCAAGGGCACACAAAAAACACACCCACAAACAGGAGTCCCAACACTAGCTACAAAAGGGATACAATCCAAGAGATTGATAAGATTTGTTGTCTTCAAATACTTAACCCTTTATTCTTAGTGTTCCATGCTTAATATTGGAACTTTAATATACTGTTTTACTACTTTCTATATATTGTGAACTTTTAATGGCTAAGCTGTGGCACTTCACCCTTTAAAAATAGTGACCAGGGTCGCATTTAAATGGTAGAGAGGAGTTGACAACACTATGCAATATTGCAATCTTGAGAACCGCATCTTTAGTTCATCTACAACACAATGCTTTTTCTAAGACTTCCTTTATTTATGCTTATCTATCTTTGTAAAAGCCGACGCCTAACAATAAAGCACATTATACATACTCTTAGCTCCCCAACTCAGAGAATGAGACAACTTTGCAGATGTTGCTTTTTATCAAACTGTAGACATCTGAGAACTTTACAGATGTGCTTCAATTAATCAAAGAAATTATAGTTCTCGGTTATCCAAAAAATTCTTATCAAAACGTACACATCTGACAACAATACCTAACCTGCATTAGCTTCACAGTGAGAGCAGATTTGGCTTCATCAATACCTCCAAATAATGATCCTACAAAATAAAATTTAAAAGCAACATATGTAAAACCTCCCATTGAAAAGATGAATTAAAAAAACAAATATATAGGGTAATGGGTATAGATCATTGCAATTGTTGGTCTTAAAAAAGACAAATATATAGGCCTATCCAAGGATTACAAATGAGGTGGCATTAACTTAATAGTATAGATGCCCATTTATGAAATCTCAGATTTACATCTCGATATATTCATGTAACAAAAAGGTCAGAGGCATAATTTTATCGAACATAAGAAAATTTCTTTTTACAAACTCTTGGTTGTCTGCTCGAATGCTCAATACAGAGGTGGCTAGCTGACGATTTTTCAGAAAAACTAGATGAGGTCCAGTTATCTAGGGGCCAAAGACAGAATCTGGCGGAAGTTAGATCCAAATGGCTTTTGTTCTGTGAAATCCGTCTTCCTTCATCTCACCAAAGAACTCCTTTGGTGAACTAAATATGAAAGTTCAAGATACCAAAGAAAATTAAATTTTTTTATTCAAACTTTGGTGTACAAAAAGCCTTAACACCGAATTTTACCTCTTACAGTCGAGTATTTGTGCTATAATGAAAATGAGACCTTCAATCACATCTTCATTCAGTGCTTTTATGCTCAGAAGGCCTGATGTTTCATTTTGAATGAATCTGGTATGGCATATTGTCTCCCTGATTGTGTAGATTCTTAGCTTCTAGAAAACTTTTGACGTAACTTCTTAAAAGGCCTTTGACTTATTTGGAAAGAGTGACGCAAAAGAATTTCCAAAGACAAGTCGACTCTGGTGGATTATTTTATAATTCTATGCAGCATAAAATCTCTTGGTCTACTCAAACCACAAGAAATACTTTTGTAATCACAACCTCGTGATTATTAACAATGGAAAGGCTTTGCTTTTGTAGGATTTTGGGCAGGGGTATTCTCAACCCCTAGCCCTTAGCTTGTTTGCCTTCTATTGTCATAATACATCATCCGTTTCAAGGGGCATCACAGTAAGAGGTCAAAGGGGGAGTTTTCATCCATAAATACGTCAAAAATTATTCACACGGGGTACATCCCAAATTCCCCCAATTCTCTTGCTATCTCACGAGCTTTGCCTTCATATTTGAACCCCTACCCAAGATTCCTTAATATCAATTCTGAGGCTTCCAGTTCATGATAAAATAACAAAAATAACAAATAATGAAAAAATAATCAACAGTGCCGTGTATTTCCATATATGCACACAGGCTGAATTGGGGCAAAGAAACTAACCAAATATATAGTAGAGGTCATCATTCACTACATCTTTGGCTAAGTTCTTAATATACAGCACCGAAGTAGGACTCCCAGCAGTATAGTTCTGCAATATCCATGAAATTTCCAACATTATTTTTTTATCATACGTAAATTTTTATCATACTCAAATGGTAAATTACAAGAAAAAGGTAGCTATATATACCCAACCCTAAACCAGGGAAATGAAAGAAAAATTTATTAAAACAAAGGAAAGAAAAATTTATTGAACTCATTCCCTCTAAACCCTTAATTATTCTCATAACCTTTATTGACCACTGGCCAACCCGACAAGCATCAACAAAAGAGGGAACATCGATTTCCCAAACGCTGTAAACAAAGCAGAAACTTAAAATATCCACATCTAGAAATTCACAACTTTGCTAACAAGAGACAAAAGATCAATACCAAACCCATTTGGTCATTGACACCCAAAGAGAGTCATTAAATCTAGTCGTGAACCATACCTCTCTAGTCTCTACTGACACACAACCCTTCTAAAATCCTCCTATCTCTCTCCAGCCAAATATTTCACAAGAAAATAAGGTTGCACACCCCAAGGAACAAGATGCCCATGATTGTCCAAGAAAACAAAAGCAAAACGTCTTAGAACGACCTTTGTTGAAATTTTGAATTTAAAACCAATAGGAACCAGCTAATCATGGTCAAATTTCTTACGCAGTAAGCCTTTTATATAAGCATATGTGGTAAGTTTTTATTTAAGAAAAATGTTTAACCATCTTCAAAGCACTTTTTTTTCCCTCACTAAATAATTTGTTAAAACATATACAAAAAATGGAGCTTAAATAAATGAATGTACGAATAACATGCAGTACTTTCAAACTTGAGCATTAAAATATCACATGGTAAAGTACCTTGAACATTGGAAGTGATAGAATTTCTTCTGGAGGCAATTTACCTCTCTCTAAATCTTCGAGTGTTGCATAGGATTTAAGATCTGCTGCTTCCTTTTCTGTCTCTTCGACCTCATTATTAATATCATCCTCCTTTCCTTCCTCCTTTCCGTCATGAAACACCTTAGGGGCAATTTTAAACTGCAACAACAAAACAAGTGAATTTGATGAATCATGTAAATAAAAGCATATGCCAATTAGCTATATCTAATGATAAAAGCAACCTGAAACACTGGGTTTTTCTTTTTTATCATCGGAATCTCTTTGGGGACCAATGTGGAAGGTTTCACCCCAACAGTCTCATGAGCCACATCTTTGTCTATCCCGGGGCCTACAATTGCTTCACACCTAGACCGCTTGTTTCCTGATCTTGCAGTTTTTGAGACTCCACTTGAATTATATTTTCCTTCCACATCCTAATGCACATTTATATCCAATTAATCAGTAAGTTCCAAGACAAAAGGGAGTAGATTATTATATCAGGCCTCATATAAAATAAGGAAAGATACCTTCTTAAAAGTAGTAAAAAAATGAATAGAATAAAAATCAAACAATACAGGAGAACTAAGAAGACAAGGACAAAGGAAAGTATTTTTACCAAAAAGAAAAAAAATAAACGGGATGCAACTAAAGATTATAGGTAACAACTTCAACAAAATTGACAAAAGAAAAAATTGGTATCATCATGTGAAAAAAGATTAAGTATTTTTGTTAACATGCTCTCAGTATGACTTCAAACTACGATAAATAATTATAATTATTTATCGCAGAAATTCATGAAAATTACTTTTTTTATAGAAAAAAATTGTATGAAATTTACAAAAATGGGAGAGGGTCCTAATCCAATGGAATTACAATAAACTTTTCCAATTAGACAAAAGTGTAGAGTAGGAGCAGGAAATCAAAAGATAGGAACATATGCCTTTTTGTAATTACGGGTGTTGGTCACTAGGCCTGGTTTGTTCTTTTGGATGGAAGTCCCTTTTGTAGTTAGTTTTGAACTCCCGCTTCTTTCAAACTTGTTTTTTTTTTATACCCTTGTATTCTTTCATTTGTTCAATACAAATTTGATTTCTTATAAAAGTAAAAATAAATAAAAACTAAAACATTTATTCCAAGATATAGCTATGAATTTACCAGCTCCAGAGGCATAGTTACTTTAGTCAAAGTAGTTCAATCAAGCATCCCCTTTATTCGCAGTCCATTTTTAAACACCCTGGGATGATGGTGAGGAGATTGGAAATGATATCCAGGGGTTTCTTCTATAAAAGTTCTAGAAGTGGAAATGGCCATAACCTTGTTAATCAGGAAGCTACTTCTACCCCCCCCCCCCCCCCCCCCCCCCCCCCCCCCCCCCCCCCCCCCCCCCCCCCCCCCCCCCCCCCCCCCCCCCCCCCCCCCCCCCCCCCCCCACCCCCCCCCCCCCCCCCCCCCCCCCCCCCCCCCCCCCCCCCCCCCCCCCCCCCCCCCCCTCTACCCCCCCCCCCCCCCCCCCCCCCCCCCCCCCCCCCCCCCCCCCCCACACACACACACACACTACAAAAGGAGGTGTTGGGGCAGAAAATTTAAAAGCTAAAGATTTGCCCCTTCATGCTAAGTGTATATGGCGCTTTTGAATGACAAAAATGTCTCTGTGGAGATGCATCATTGCTACAAAATACCAGTCTCACCACTCTCTTTTGAAGAATGGAACCCTTCTTCTAAATGTCCATTCAACTTCAGTCCCTAGGTCTCTACTTCTTATTGTAACTTGGCCGATACGTGTTAAGAGGTGGCTGTAGGTAATGGAGACAAAGTTCTATTTTGGGAGGATCCCTGGCTTATCAATGCTCCTCCCCACTTGGCCTTTTCAACTGTCTTTAGCACTGCAAACACCAAGGGCTCCCTTATTTGTCAATGTTGGACCAATCCTTTGAGAGGATGGAATCACAAATATGGGAGAAACTTTTCTGATGCTGTTATGGAGGAATGGCCATCCCTAGCGAGCTGCTCACGAATTTAGCACTTGAGAGAATAGGGAAGATGCTAAATTTTGGACCTTTGATGGTAGTTAGTCTTCATACTAAGAGTCTGGTGCCAAACCTTTCATTTAACCATGCTATCCTTACATTAGATTATCTTGCTCAACAAGGTGAGAGTTTTCTGCAGATTATACTTAATCAGGGAAAAAACAAAAAAATTACTCCTATATCACTGAAAATGCCTTTCTATTCAATCTTTTCATAAAGTAAATTGTGTGGTGTACCAAGGAAAATAAAATTCGAAGCAACAAAGAGGTAAGTATCTAAATACACTGCCCAGCATCCTCCAAAATCTTCAAAATAACCGCATTCCACCAACAAACCATGAGTGCACAAATGCATCTATGTACTTAAAGTGAATCAAATATGTGCAACCTACATTTATCAATCTAGGCAAGTTACCTCTTCTGAGGACTCCATTTCTGACTCATCACTGGACATATTTGTTATTTGATGCCTTGGAGTGGCAGGAGGAGGAAGTGGTGGCAATGTTAGTGATGACGGTGGTGCAGGAATGGAAGGTGGGAGAGGTGGAGTGGGTAGAGGCAATCGGAATGGAGCTGGAATGTTCATCTTATTCATTAAATGCAACACCTACAATTAAAGAAAGAAGTTGTGAGTATTTACTTCAAATGTGCTTCCATAGGTTAAACATATAAGTTTTTTTTTTTTTTTTTTTTTTAATAAGAATCATCAAGTAACATTCAACCAAATTGAACCACAACATCCAGACTAATTTTAACTAAAAACTCCTTAACAAGCACTTTTTGGAGGGAGCACCAAGGCCTCTAACGTTCATAAGACTATCTTCGTGAGACAAACCCCTTCATCTACTTCCTCTGGTTCATTCTCCCAAGTTCTCAAAATGCCATTCAACTATCTAACGTTCTTCTTGCCCATTGGATTGCCTCTTCTAGGAACATACACAATTTCCATCTTTTCAAAGCTTTAACCAGACTTCTGCTAAACGGTGAAGGAACATAACTCCACCAACCCTTTTGACTTTTTTCCTTTTCCTCTCCTCTTGAGTTTCCTCTACGTGATCTACTTTCATTATAGTCCCATCATTCCCATCTTTTCTTTTCTCAATAGCCAAGGTCATATCCACTTCTAAAGCTAAAGGGAAAACTTCATTTTCTTGAAAACAAAGCTGAAAATTCTCAAGGATCTCTACATAATCCTCTACCCCTCTTTCGTTTTCCTTTACCACATCTTTTTCATCATCAAATTTTTATTGCAAAGCTTAGCCTTGGTATTGATTGTAGAGAAAATTTTCCCCTTGTAAAAAAAATGACTTTTCCACGACCCTTCTCTAAATCTTCCACAAATTTGACTAATTTTCCCTTTCCTCCTGAAATTAGAGGGAAATTTGGAATGTCTCCCTGATGCAAAGGACCACTGTTACTTTGACTTGACAGGGGAGTCTGTATTTGTGTGGAGCTTGAGCGAAGGCTACGATCAACCGTGTGGGGTCCACCGTCAATCTTATCGAACATGTGATTCAAATTTAGGTAGAAGACTGAAACCTCTCCCTGCAACATTGGAATATTCGGGTAAAAACTAGTTACTGATGAGTAAAAAAAACTGTCCCTTAACCTCCACAAATCTATCAGATTAGAACCGGATCTCATGTCATTGTCATGGAACCTTGTGGCTGCTTCGGACAAAAGTCCACTGTGAATTTCAACTTTCTTTTAGGCGAACAACCAGCCATCTTGGAGCACAATCATCTGGGCGGAAGACACTTGTTCTCTATCAAGGATTTTCATTTCATTGGGGGATGAATCCACAGTAATTCCTTGCACTTCAATTGCAACTTCTAAGCATTCATGAGGGAAGAGCTTTGATTTGCATAGTCCACAAAATCCCCTCAAAGCAATCAATTATCGCCTTGAACGTGGCTAGGCTCCATAAATGCAAGGGAATTTTTTTTTTTTTTAATTTTATCCAACCCCTATAAGAGGGGACCCTTGTAGTTCTCTCGTGCTTCCGAGGGACCCGTCTTTCTAACTTCATTGTAAAGGCTCCTAATGTAACCCCCCTTACAATCATAGCTAGTAGCCTTGTACACTTTGTCAAGGGGCACAACAAAAGGGCTTTATCAGGGAAGAAAAGATTAACAGTGAAAGATTCCTCCGGCTGCTTGTCAAGGGTTTCCAAAAATTTTGCCCAATCATCGTGGAAGTCTCTTCTAGTAATAACCAACTGTTTAACCCATTTAAAAAAATCTAACTTCCTTCTTATCCGCTTCTATAAGAATAAAACCCTCCTCCTCTAACACACTTGAGGAATCTTTTTCTCCTTATTGGTTTATTTTTCAACACCTCTGCAAAGGAGGAGCCTTCGCACTTCCCTTCCATGAGGGTTTTATTTGAGAGCTTCTTTGGCTTCTAATTTGGTTTTCATGTTTCATTCAAAATCTCTATAAGAAGTTCCTTGAAGGACTTCCAACCATCTAATCTCTATCAGAAGGAACAACAAGATTTATTGGTTCATTTTTCAACACCTCTTCAAAGGAGGAGCCTTCGCACTTCCCTTCCATGAGGGTTTTATTCTAGAGCTTCTTTGGCTTCTCATTTGGTTTTCATGTTTCATCCAAAAACTCTATAAGAAGTTCCTGGAAGGACTTCCAACCATCTAATCTCTATTAGAAGGAACAACAAGATTTCTCTTACCTCCCAATCTATAAACCTTGATGATCTCAAGAAAGGAGCCTCTTTTGTTTGTAATCTTTTGAGTCCAAATAAACCCATCACAACAGTCAACCTTTCAATAGAACTTTGGAGAGTGCAGGGCAAGCAGCAGCAGATACTCAAGGGAGTTAGTTAGCCAAACAATCATAACTTCCTCAAGAACTAACTCGAACCTTTTATTTTAAATGAGATTCCTTAATCCTACATCGTCTACCTTTCTTCCTTGGACCAAAACCACAAGAGAAGGTTTTGTTTCTATTTTTCTAGAAAGAAGACCAGCAACCATCATGAGCAAGGAGCACTAGCAACAACTACTGAGCAAAGTCACCAAAAAAACCTCAGGAGGTCACGAGAGGCAACATTCAAAATTGAACTTCACTTTAAGCATATAAGTTTTAAATTTCTCTTTAAACATATAAATTATCATTTCATTTGTAAACAACAACCTGTGTATAAAAGCGTGGGACAGCTATGAGGGCATTAACGATGTTGGTCAGGATATTGCCATCTGGAGGAGGATAAGCATACCTAAAAAAGTGTTTACCAAATTTTAACAAATGTACAACCAAATACAATTGTCTCCATAGAAACTTGGTAAAGAACAAACAATTTCAATCAGATCAATAACAATGGATAATCAAGAACCTACAGTATTTTGAAGAAAATGAATCCAATCAACACAACAACAGGTGATGCAGTGCAGAAGGTATCCAAAGAATATCCGTACCTTTTCTGTCTAAGGATTGTATATATTTTCTCTTTGGATTGTTGGAATTGTCTGATAACCTATTTTTGTGGGCAAGTATTCAAGAACATCATCCACATAATCACAAAGAGTTTCATTTTCTCCACATTTGATTTAGACAGATCTTTTATAGACATATAGGCTAGTGCCACAGAATTGTCTAAATTACATCTCTAAGGAGAAGAACTATATCACTGTTTTTGGACCTACAACTTACAGAGCTGATTTATGTCCATTCTCATTAAATGTTGATTTAGTACTCCTATAATGTTGATTTAGTACCTTTTGTGAGGCTCGTTTAAACTAGAGTATGTCCAACTGTGTAGATGCTCAAAACTTTAATACAAAAGTTCGACAGTTTAGAACTTACAGAACAACTTGCGTTTTCAAGAAAATGAAACATTAAAGAATCATCAATTTCAACTACCAATCTTAAAGAATTTGTAGACCTAGCATGCATAACAATACATTACAAATTATAATGTAAAATGAAAACAATAAATAGTGGTAAGAGCACCGTACTCCAGATGAGGAGGGAATGGATAGTCCACACCAAGCCTTGCAGCAATTGGCTCACCAAAATGCAGAGGCCTTGCTCTCATACCCTCAGTATGATCTTTACTCCTATGGTCCTTAGGCATGCAATCTTTGATGGCAGGATCATCCATCTTGGAAGATGAGGATAAACAAAATTCTTCCTTTACAAAGATACAGTCTGTTTAAATCTATTATATGAAAATGGTGTAGCACCGGTTTCCTCTGCTAAAAGTTCACCAAGAAGCCTCAACCTGCCACCAAAAGAAAACCAAATTAGAAAAATGTGATCTCTATCACTGAAAGCATATACTCAAAAAAATTGTTGTCTCACTTCCTAGTTACGGTTGCTCGGGCTAGAAGAAAGTAGATATTTGTTGCTAATGGTTATCTGAGGTGATGAGAACAAAAAAACAAAAAACAAACAATCGTTCAATCGTGATTGCAGCAATCGTAACTACACCGAGTCTTCACAAAAATACGCAATAGTCACAAACAAACCTTGAAGCAGCCGAATGAGTGAGAGACTTACAGGGGAGGGACGAACGAGAACGATAAGTCGGAATAGAGAGGAGCGATTCTCGAGTCGACCAGTGACGATTCTGCATTCAGAGACGAGGGAGGGAGACTGATGTCAATGGGAATCGTACAGCGAGCTGAGAGTGAGAGAGATTGCTGGGGATTCAGGGGAGGGCGGGCAGCAACCGCGAAAGAAGCTGCATTTTTTCTATTTTCTTTTTTCTTTTTCTTTTCTGTTGAAACGGAAGTTTTTTTGGGTTAAAAACGTCTTATTAAAAGCTGGGCTAAATTACCTTTTTCTCCCTAAAGTTTGAGTATTACTTCAATTTAGTTTTTAGATTTCAAGATGACAATTAAGTACTATTTAATCCTATTTAATCTTTATGTGTTTGAAAGTATAAAAGTAATTTTGATTGCTCAAAATCATTTTTTTATTTTTCACATCCAAAATTATTCTCTAATCTTTGATTTTCATTTCAATAATTTTTTTTTTTTTTTTTTTTGTAATTAGTCTTCCATCAAAACTAAACAGAAGAATGGTACTTCACTTTGACCGAAGATAAAAAAAAAATAATGGAAGGTTTTCACTTCATAGACTAAAATGCTACAAAATTGTTATATACTAAAGTTGATCCACCGCCTTAGTGTATTTTTTAACATGTTTCAACATATTTATGTTGTGTGGTATCAATTAAATTAAGTACTAAGCTCAACAAATAAAATAGAAATAAAAATAACTTTATTTTAATTATTTTTATCTTTAAAAATTCATAAAATGTAGTATTTTCTTTATATATATTTTTTAGTTTAACAACATTTAAAAGTGGGTGATTCATAATTATAATATCTTAGTCAATGATACATGTCATAAAGTTCTACTCACTTTCTCCCAACTATATGTAATATAAATTGTACTTTATTCTTTTATAGACTTGTAGTACTTTAGAGTAACAGTTCTAAGTTCACTCAAGACATTATATAACATATATACTACATTATTAGGGGTATATAATACGTATGATAATTTATTTAGGAGTCCAAAACACGTATACTCTAAATAACATATAAAAGTATTAAGATTTTTGCTTGCTTGATTTGTAAATACATACCATCTCTTATGCAAGGTATTTAGATTTAGGGTTAAAATATCAAGATTATGTGTCACAAACTCACTTCAATTGTCAATTTTATATTATACATGTATCCCAAAAGTTAAATTTTCCAATCTCTATTCAACCTCTATCCTTACTCTTGGATCTTGACATTCTCTATTAACAACAAAGAGAGAGATCTTAAATTTGGATCCCCACCTCCCACCTCAGTACTAAGAATATAATATTCTTTAAAACAGTTCGTCAGGGTTACAATTTTTAACTACATGATTTTCCATCTTCGCCTAAAACACAAAACCAAGCAAATAGACGACTCAGCTAGTATCTCAATTGTTTCACAGGTTTGATATATGCATGATTTTGATCGAAGTTTAAAGATAAAAATGAGCATGCATGGTTATTCGTTAAAACTGAATATAGAACTTTTCTACTAGGTTTCATGGAACTAAGTTGCTTCCTTGATGTAGACACCTCTTCTAGCCTAGCTTTTCAATCATGGTTTGAATCAATTTTCCAAAGCTGGCTGGAAAAAAATAGCCCTGTTTGAAATTACCTTCAAAACTGGATGTGACCATTCTGAAGTAAATTTCGAGCATTGCATAAAATAGTACTGGCTTCCTCATTTGATGAATCAAGCAACCGCAGATCTTTGATCTCGTGTTGCCATCTTTCAACATTATTCTTGTGAATGCTGGGAAGAACGAAAGAAAAAAATTAAGTTAATAAAATAGTTAACCAAAATGTTTGAGGGTATATATTCTAATTTCAACTCACGCTATGATTTGCTCTTCAAATTCATTACTAAGATCTTTAAAAGCAGTCTTTCCCGACTCCAGGAGTTCAGACACCTTCATTAAGAAAAATTTGATGTGGATCAGTAGAAAATATTTGCAGCCAAACAAAAACTTGAAAACAATACATACTATTGCAGTATAACCCAAGTTCTAGCTACTTCCCTTCACATATTATCATGTCCTACGTTCGTTGGTTGGGGAGGAGAACAAAATACCATTTATAAGGGTGTGGAAACCTTCCCTAACAGACGCGTTTTAAAGCCTTGAGGGGAAGCCCGTAAGGGAAAGCCCAAAGAGGCCAATATCGGTTAGCGGTGGGCTTGGGTCGTTACACATATTTCCATTATATAATATTGTATATTTTAGGACATTAGCACATGTGGCTTTACTTTTGGTTTCACCCAAAAAAAAATCTCATACCAATAAAAATAATGTCTCTCATTTATATACTCGATCTTTCTTTATCTAGTCAATGTGGGATTTCGGTCGCACTCCTAACACTAACTCATATTTCCAGCTCAAAAGGATTGGTCATAGCCACCACCTACCAGTTGTGTGAAGCTTTCAATCTTTTCTAGTAGGCGAGTTATATTGGATTCCATCTCCTCGGATCCCCTAATGTCCGTCTCACACTGCTCATTTTCTGAAATGTTGGACATGCTTGTATCCTTTCCCTGCTCTTCCATCTGAGGAAATGTAATTTCTCATTTCCATTGGCAGTGGCATGATAAATAACCACATAGATAAAGAGAAAACATACAGCTAATTTCATGCGTTTGCCAGTGAATTCAGTACCATTGCTTTCCATTCCAAATAAGCAATTGTTATCTATCAACTGTAGCAAGGTGAGAAATTCTTTATACAAAAATGTTCGTATAATGAGAAGAACCTAAAAAACTTCATTGTAAGGATTTGTGGTTGCCATGTTCTTCACAGATAGGGATACTCATACGACAAGAGGTAGATTGATTGAAAGCTTAGTAAACAAAATTTGGAGATAAGATAAACAGATTTTGGAACCGGACGGACAGTAGTAAGCGTCTAATAGTTAACACTCTGAAATAGAAGTACAAAAAGGATCAAATTAGAACAAAATTTACAGTGTTCGTCCTCAAACGTAAGGCTACACACGTCCATCGACCTTAAAATTCTTCTTGATAGCATAGCAACCAGGAAGCGCAACACATTCAGCAGTTGCAAAAAAAAAAAAAAAAAACTACAGTGTTGACTGCAAAATTGGCACAGCTATACGATTATTCGACTTTTTCGTCTTGCCTATTCAACTGAACGTCAAAAAATGTACACCACGATACGTTACACAACAAGGAATCCTTCTGATTTCCAATAGCAAGATTTGAAAAGGAAAGAAAAATGGCTAAAACTCCAGGTTTCACAAGGAATCGATACTAAACTGTTCATCATCAGCCATATTTTTCGGTGAAGTTGATTCAAGCGTCAATTTACTAAACTATGATGATCGAATTTTAGAACAACTTGAAATAATTGCATAATGAATGAAGAACAGCAAGATCAAATGAATAATGATATGGAGCATTCTAAAGATGGAAAAAAATAGAGTTCGGTAGTCTCTTACCAATTTTCTCCGCTGATTGCCTTCTCCACCTCCGTCGGTTTAATGATTTAGCGCGCCAGAATACGAGAGAATGGCGCCGTTTTATACTCGATTTTTAAAATGGGTCAATTTTATATTGCCCAAATTATAAAAAAATAAATAAATGACGTCTAACTTTGTTATTTAATTTTTTTTTCATTTTAAAAGTTGCAATATTATTTATTATTTTTATATTGCCCACCTTCCGATTCACTCCTCGGATTCAATTCAATCGCACGCCACAGCGTACGAACGCGTCTCTCGCTCTGTAGGTCAGTATTGTTCATGTTCATGTTCATGTACCGCTCTTCTTAATAATCCTTCCCATGGATCCTCTAAGACACTGGATTTGGATTAATCTTCTCTTGATATTACATTAATTTGATCAAACAAATCTCCCAACACTCCCTCGTCAATGGAGAGCTCCTTCACGTCTAAAAAAGCGATCTATGAACGTATTGCATTGTTTTGCGAGGCGTCTTTAGTCGTTGCATTTAATTTATTATTCAAATCCCATGATATCTGTTGAGTTAGTGGATTATGTGTTTGATATGCGTCAGATTATTGATTGATAGAGGATGGGTTTGTGCTAGGACTTGGCGAATGGAGTTTTGCCCAACTTGTGGGAACATGCTGCAATTTGAGTTACCCAATATGGGTAAATCTTCTAGATTCTTTTGCCCGACTTGTCCATACGTGTCTTACTTGGAGAATAGGGTATGTGACCAGGCCTCAAGTTCTTTATAACTTCCCTCTTTTTGCCTCTTAATTTCTTGTGTGGTGATGCAAGGAGTGTATTCTCTTGATTCTACTATTCAGGTAAAGATAAAAAGAAAGCAGCATTTGGTGAAAAAGGAATTAGAACCCATAATCTCTGATGACGATATGAAAAATGCAGCTCAAACCGAAGGTATACATCTTTCCATCATAGCTCTGTATATTTTCTTGTCAGTGCTCAGTTTTTTGTTTTTCAATTAATTTATACATGATGGATCTAGGCCAAAGATTTAATCAGATAAATGAAGCATCGATTGACATTTACAATTGTACAAGTGATTTTATATTGTATTATATGGTAATGGTAGGCCAAATTAGTGTGCAGTTATTTACTTTCAATAAATGTAATTTACAAAGGATCTTGACCACCAAATGGAAACAAGTAGATAAAAGGAGTCCCAATGACTGAAGTTGTAACAGTCCTAGAGTGATTAAAAAAATGTTCGGGGCCCCAAGAAGAACCTACAAAAATGACAAGGTCCTAAGTTTCTTACCTAGGGACGAAATCTTTTAAGACTCTGGGGCAAATTTTTCTGATCTTTAAGCCTAACAGATGTTAAAAAATGAAGTCCTTTAAGCTATTAGGGACAATGAACTTCAAAACAATTCCATCAAAGTCATCTACTAGACTGACACTAAAGAAAAATATGGAGTGTCAATTCTTCTTTCTCTCTACAAAGGACACACCAACTGAGCTAGAGCAACAATGACGTCTTTGTCCTTCGGATAACATGGCTAGATTGACAGACGACATGAGGACTGTGCACATTTTGGGAACCTTAGACTTCTAAATTATCTTACACAACTTCATTGGGATAATGTCCTGTTTAGGGACAATTGATCAGTAATGATAGTTGACACGCAAAAGCCCTGTAGTAGTGAGGCTTCTTATTCTAGAATTTTAGTTGAGGGAATCATAGATGATATGTAAAGGGCTGTCACTCCTCAATTTAGCTGTAGAAAAGCTTTCTTCTAAACCTCAAATTAAAAGGATATCCTTATCCACACGTCTTTGGTTGAAATGCCCTTAGGTAAGGGGTTTGTTAGAAGAGTGTTTATAAATTGGACGGGTCAGGGGGGAGGAATCGTTGGAAATAGTTTTGTGGGAGAGATACCCTTTCCATAAGAATATTACACAATACTTTCAGCCCTATCTTCATATATTTTCCAATTTCAAACTCCATCTTGAATCTTTTTAAGACCTGACAGAAGCACCTTCATCCAGCTGAAAAGTAGCACTTTGTTTGACAAGGGGGCTAACTTTTCAGCGGACTTCCAAGGGCCTTACCCTTAGCATTAGAGGAACCCAAGATGAACTGACCAGAATAATCTCTCCCATAGTCCCATTTTTTACTTGTAATAGTTTGTGCTAAAGAAATTTGGGTCTCTAGCCCCCAACCGGTTCAATCCTTCCTGTCTAATATTACCAACATTTAACCGTCTATTTGGTAGGCATAGGAGACCATGTTTCATGTAACCATATGTCTACCACATTTGGCAATCAAACTCTCCCAGAGGAAGTTTTAGACGTATATCTCAATTGTCGCAGCAACTTCATACTGTAAACGCTGAAAGATAAGGCCGGAGAAAATCAATGAAGGCCAGTTGAGCCAACCTAAGACCCCTCCCTTGGGGGTTTCATTCCACTTCATCAACTCAGAAAGATTCATAGGATAAATTTATTGAAAGTCGAAGAAGTAAATTAAAAAGCTTCTGAATATTTAGGAGGTTGGTAATTTTAAAGATTCTATACACAATATTATCTGCTACGTTCAATGAGTGGGATGAAACATGAATCTTAACTTCCTTAAGAACCAAAGCTTCAATAATTTCCATCTTCATACCCAAGGAGGGAAATCTGTTCAAACACTCCACCACCAAGACACCATAGTGGGGAGATAAGGTCGTCTTCTCTCAGAACTGTGAAGGTAAGATATTCTCACTACAATCAAGTCAAGGAAATTTCAGCCCACTTTATTGTAAGCATTCTCCTGATGAAGCTTAGAGATGAGTCCTTTGTTTCCTTCTTTCCTATAACTCGTCCATTTCATTTGCAAGTGAAACAGGATCGATCATCCATTCATGTATTGTATTCTCGAATGGATGACTTACATCTTAAGTCGTTTGACAGATGGTAAGAAAAGTAGGTTTTAGTCTTTAGTAAAACTTGTTAGCATTACATGGTGCTTCCTCTGAATCTTACGTTTGACCCTGTGGTGAGAAGATGCACCAATCAAGTCTGTAAAATTGGAAATCAGCATAGCTTTTAGTCTTCCACTGCTTGACCCCAGTGAGTTATGCTCATCACGGAGCATATTGTAGCTTCAAAACTTAAACGTTTCAACTTGGGACAAAAATGGGAAGTCTTCGTAGGGTTTTCCATTATTGTTTATATCTCTGTGTTTTTTTTTCTAAATTTGTTTTTGTTTTCTGCCCATTGCTGTAGCAACATGTCCAAATTGTGGGTTTGGCAAGGCTGCATTCATACAAATACAACTGAGATCAGCTGATGAACCTGCTTCAACATTTTACAAGTGCATGAACGAAGACTGCAGACAGAATTGGCGTGAGGATTAATTAAGTGCCCATGAACAAAAGTATACGTTTTTCATTACTGATTTTCTAACCAAATTAGAAGTAATTTCAATTAATAAAATATTATTTACATGAACAGCCTTGTTGAATAGGATCTATTCTATAGGTTCTACCTTTATGTCCTTGAGTTCTAAATAATTTCTTACATGAATTACCTTTAGAATGTTGTTGGCTTGAATGATAGAAATTTTGTTCTCCGTTAGTTTTTTTTATTTTTTAATTTAAAAAACACAAGGTGTTTGATGATCCATTTAATTTTTAGTTTTTAAAGTTTGAAATGGCATGTAAAAATAAAGTTTATTATTATTATTATTTTATTGATTTTTATTGCCCTTTCCAAACCTATTTTTATGTACTATATTTAAAAAAAATGATTCTATTAATTATATTTATATTTATATTTCTCACTGCAAAATTTAGAGATTTTTTGGTAATTACGATGATAAATCCATCTATCAAGCAATTCTTAACAAGGGTTTCGAAATCCATTTTTTGTTACTTAAACCCACTCAATAAGCTATTCTAAACACACTTTATTTTACTTTTAATTTCAAAAACACAAATAAAAAGGTTTAAAAAATAAATAGAGTAATTAATAATTGGAAGAAATAAATATATAATAGTTCGGCTTATTTGGCATAAAATTTATTTTAAAAAAATACAGATAAGGTTGGCTAATTTGTATTTAAACCAAAAATTAAAAAGTCCCCTAAAAGAATATTATTTTATATGTTTATCTCGAAGTGCGGAATGAAGATAATTGTGAAGGCCGAGAAAGGGATTGGTGGCAGATGGCAGCAGGAACATGGATGACGTTAGCTTAGGCGTTAAACCAAACGGAAACTTCGGATTGGTCCTTTTCCCCAAATATTAGCTTTCCATTTTTTTATTTGGAATTGGAAACTCATCTCTTCCTCCTCCTCAGTCCCCCCTTCTTCTTCATCGCCTCTGTTTCTCCTTCACCTTCTCATTCTGCCTTCCAAAATAGCAAGGACATGGCCTCATCCTACTTCCATTCCTCCCTTTCCTTGCTATTTTTGGTCGCCTTCTGCTTCCTCCATCATCATCAGGTCCTTTTACACTTTTTTCGTTTTACTTTGTATATCTATATATTTTTGGATTTAGCATCCCAGCTTTGGTCTGTAGCTCTTGAACTTGGCTGATACTTTGACCTCTTTCCTGTCTTCTCTTGGTTTCCAATTATACGTAAATTAGTTTGACGATCTGCAGCTTGTTGGTGATCTTATTCTAGTGTACCCATAATCTAGTTTAAATCGCGAAAGAAGTTGTAAATTTATTGATAAATTCTAGAAATAGATTTGGATAACAGTAATTATGTTGTGCGGTTTACATCATAAATCGCAATTATAATTTTAATTGAGAAGGGTCTTTTAATGCTTAACCATTACTTGTCTTCAACTTTGTATCTATATTTTTTGTGGAATTCCACCTTTCAGCAACCCTCAACCAAAAACCTATGGATCCAAGAGAACCCATGGCAAATAGTGGATTTCAGTTGATTAATCCTTTTCTGTGAAAATAAATCTATCATACACGAAGAATGAAGAACACTTGATCTGCCAATACATATGGGAGCGTTTACTAAAAATTTTCACAACTTAGCAATTTCATGAAGAACTGTGCAACATATGTTTTTTCCCATACTCTCGAAAAATTATTGGATTTGGGCAGTGTGTAATAATTTCCGTAAAATGTTGATTTTTAGTCATTTCAGCTGATTTCATGAAAAGATACTATGTAAGTGTTCATTTCTTATTAAGAAATCCTATCCGATCCCTTTTCAGTTGTTATTCAATATATTGAATGCTCTGTTGATAGCAGGTCTATGCGGAGGAACAAGTTCTAAAGTTCAAACTCAACGCTGATATTCTTCAGGTACTACTGTTATGGTCAAGGATAGTTCCCATCCCCTCTACTGCTTAACCCAATTCATTGACAATGACTGTTGAACGGTTTGATTGAGCAGAAAAGATGCTTAACCATTTAAATAGCAATTTCACTTTTGGGTCCCTTTGGATTTTTAGTTTTTTAGTGTTAAATCGATTAACTTGAACACTGCACCTCGATACACTTGTGTTTCTCGAAAAGTTTTCTAACTAGTGAACATCTGAGTACATATTTTATTGAACTTATCGTTTCATAAAACTTTACTGGTTAATGATATTTCTATTGTACTACCTCATCTGAAGGTGAATATTAATCTTAAACTTCATATTAAATGTGTTATACTAATAAAATAAAAATCATAATCAGCCACTTTATTTTTGTGAACTGGATCTATTTAATTTGCCCAGGTTGAGTTATCAAGAACCTTTTTAATTAATGCGAAGCATCTCTAACCTGAACTGTGCCCCATATGAATACTTCCTTCTTCTTCTTCTTCTTCTTCTTCTTCTTTTTTTTTTTTTTTCATTTTTTTCATTTTTATTATTATAAAAAGAACTCTTCTAATAGCTTTTATGATGTGTTGTCTTGCAGGAGTCTATCGTTCGGCACGTAAACGAACACCCACAGGCTGGCTGGAAAGCTGCCATGAACCCAAGTTTTTCGAACTATTCTGTAAGTTTCTACTTGCTTAACATTCTTCTATTATTGATGGTTGGAATTTGATTGTTTTTTCCTGAACGTCCAAAGCTTTTTCTACTTTTAATTCTTGTAAGAACTCTTTTATTGATGTTTTCACGCCATTGTTTCTTGTGCAGGTTAGCCAATTCAAGCACATTCTTGGTGTCAAACAAACTCCGGAGAAGGATTTAAAGAGTACCCCTGTTGTATCCCATCCCAAGTCTTTAAAGTTGCCAAAAAGTTTTGATGCTAGAGAAGCTTGGCCTCAGTGTATCACCATTGGAACCATTCTAGGTCAATTACTCATCTCAATTTACTGATATAAGATACAGATTATTTTTAAACTAAAACATGCTGATGCTTTTCCTTCTGTGAATGTCAAATGCTGGAAAATATCCTCATAAAGATCAGGTAATTATTACCCATTAATTTCAATAATCTTCCTTTTCTGTATTATGATTTATGAAAATTCTCAGCCTGCCTTTACGTTTTAGGGGCACTGTGGTTCTTGCTGGGCATTTGCTGCTGTTGAGTCACTCTCAGATCGCTTTTGCATTAAATATAACATGGTTTTCCGACTACCCTAATATTCTTGTTCACTAGTATTAATGTTCACTTAACCAAATTTCTTTCCCTATTTATTGGTAATTAAATATAATATTTGTTTCAGAATATTTCTCTGTCTGTTAACGATCTTTTGGCCTGCTGTGGCTTCATGTGTGGTGACGGCTGTGATGGGGGATACCCAATTTCTGCATGGCGATACTTTGTTCGTCACGGAGTTGTTACCGAAGAGGTAATGTAGTTAATTAGAGAATGACGCTCCATATATAATTTAAGGTTCTTCATGTGGGATTTTATTGTTACTGCTTAACATATGGCTCTTAAATTCTGTCCTTTTGCTGTTGATGAACGCTTTAAATAACTATCTGAAACCTTGCAGTGTGATCCATATTTTGACACCGATGGTTGTTCCCATCCTGGTTGTGAACCAGCATATAGTACTCCTAAATGTGTCAGGCATTGTGTAGATAAAAACCAGATTTGGAAAAAATCAAAGCACTATGGTGTTAGTGCTTACAGGATTAAAAAGGATCCCTATGATATCATGGCCGAAGTTTATAAGAATGGACCAGTTGAGGTTGACTTCACGGTGTATGAGGTAAACGAAATATCTTGCTTTGCGCCCGGTAAAATGTGCTCAAACATTAGGATAAATTTATTGTAGTTTATATCTTTTCTGCCGCCCTACTTAAAGCAAAAGTATACATATTAGCTAGAGGATCAAGCAGTCTGATAGCAATAACAATTTAAACTATAATTAGAGGGCCATAATTTATTAGACTTCCAAATACCATGTTACTTATGCTAGAATTAAGAATAGTCAATCTACTCTTTACTTTTATATGCATGGCCTTTTTTTAATACTAAATTATTTTTATAAATGTAGGAAGTGTTTTCAAGTTGAGTTTTCAAAATCATTGCTCTAGTCATTGCAACATTTTGCGTGCCATTACTTATACGTTACATTTTTTTACGTATCGTACTAGAACTGTATAATCTAAGAAATTTACTTAACAAACGCCTAATCTTTTCTATACCAGGACTGTATGTTACTCTCGTATAAAGAATCAAAGTTGAAAAACAAAATTGTGACAATTCATGGAACCATCCTCCCAAAAGCTTACGACTGATTTTTTTCAAAGAATGAAGATCATTGTATTACAGAACAACTAATTTTTAGTAATTGCTTTACCATGGACACCCTCAAAATTGGAAAGTTAGTTCTAGGCGTCCAGCTAAATAATCAGAAATTTTTAGTGATTGTGTTCATTTCTTGAGAGTTACGTGAAAATAATCTTTACATGTTTCATAAGTAGAAATCTTCTTACCTTGCTTCTAGTTGTAAAAGTAATGTTTATACCGATTTACAGGATTTTGCTCATTACAAATCTGGGGTTTACAAACATATTACTGGTGAGGAGTTGGGAGGGCATGCTGTGAAGCTTATTGGATGGGGAACATCAGATGATGGAGAGGATTATTGGGTCTGCTTATACCTTTCTCTATTCTTATCTTCAAAATGGCAAGTTTGTAATCGCCAATTTTGTTGATATATTATGTTAATCACGTTCATTTTCCTGTCGCAGCTTTTGGCAAATCAGTGGAACAGAGGCTGGGGTGATGTAAGTTCTCATTACATTTTGTGTACCTTTAGATTTTGTTGCCCTATGGTTACATTTGGAAGTGCTTTCGACATAACTAAAAACACTTTTGCTAGAGTCAGAACCATCTCTCACTCAAAATCATTATGTAACACTTAAAGTTCATAGTAGTAATAAAAAAAATAACACTCAAGAGAGTCCCTATGAGAAAGCATTTATTGGAACATATAACTCAAGATCAAAGTTCCTTTTACTAAAATATTCATAATTTATGTAGTAAAGTACATGTATTGAATGTACTTTCTTCTGTCCTGACTGCAATGCATTTAAATTTAAACTTCTAGGATGGCTACTTCAAGATAAAAAGAGGAACAAACGAGTGTGGGATTGAGGAAGATGTTGTTGCTGGTTTGCCCTCACCTAGAAACATCGCCAGGGAGGCTGCCATATGAGCCACATGCTGCTGTTTCGCACTCAAGTATTTGCTCAACCAAAGATATGTTTGATTTATGTGTCTTGCTCTTGGGTCAGAACTATTTATGCATATTAGGTTGGTTTATGATTTGCTGTGTTGTACCTTAAACACATGGTAAGATATGATGTCTGGAAAGGGATTATTAAGAAAATAAAGTGTTAATATTCTTGGAAAATGATGGCCTTTACCTTACACTTGAGCAAATTGGATTAGGAAGGTTTCCGTTCTTTTAAAGTTGACGTTGTTAGAACCCGATCCTACCTAGAGTAAAAAAAATTTGTATGCATCACTTCTATGCAGAGATCTCATACACACCGTCTCTACACACATCACTTTTATGCCATCAAATTATATACAAAATGAATTCGAATACTTTGATTCATAAGAAAGTCGGATTATAATCTCAATTTTTTATTTACTCTAAGGGTGGTAAAAATCATTTTTTTGTCAAAATAAGACGACTTTAAGCCTGTTAAAGTCTTAGAATATGGATTTAAAAACATGGTTATATCAAATCCAAACCACCTCTATTCCCCCAAAATAATTCATATAATAGAAATTGGTGAAAAGAAAGAAAGAAAACCAAAGGACAGAGAATTCAATAATAGGCTAAGAATGGCCCTCCCACCATATATAGCCAAATATAGACTCAATGAGCTGGCTTATTGTAACACACTACCTTAACGATTGTAAAAGAAATTTACACGTGTGTGGACTAAACAATCGGCTAACCCAATCATTGACCAACTTTAACTTCCTCAAATATCCGCCCTTCAACCGCTTAATGGCAGACATGCCACCTCCTAAAGCTTGACCTAACCAACCAAACTATCAATCACTTACTCTAGCTACTTCACCACATGGACCCCTAAATAAACTCCAACACTTTTAAATTAAATTGAGGCCCACATCTAACACGTGCCTATTAAAAAATAAATTGATACCTTTATCAAAATCACGTCTCCGATAGATACTGCTTTCAAATATAATTGACTGGAAGTGTTGCAATCTCTTGTGTAATTTTAACGTTGAATATTCATTTCTAGAATCTTGAAATATCTCTTGGTCATTCCTTACTTGGTCCTCCATGTGGTGTTTCTTGTAAATGAAAGCTGCTTCAGGATGTATATTGAATGTGAGCATGAAAGATGCATCTTGTACCTTAAATGGAGGTTTATTTCTTCCCGCTTTAGTTTGATCCCTTGCGATAATCATGAAAGATGAATCTTGGTAATAATCATGAAAGATGAATCTTGGTATCCGGATATGAAATTTATGACCATTTTAGATTATATAACATGAATTTAACTATAAAAATACTGGTTAATTTAAGCTTGATGGACTAAAGTATGATTTTTTTCAAAGGAAGTTTGAATTTTAGAGGCAAAGAATATATAGATATGGTCAATGGCTTCGTCTGCACTTTCACTTTTTGTGACCACAAAACCCGAAATCAATGCGACGTTGCGTGCGCCTCTTATCCACTCGCAATTCCCCACAATCCTCGTTGTTGTTCGCCCAACCGCTCCGCCTTTCATTCCCATTCCTTCCTCTACAAACGTCTCTCCTCCCCTCTCCCTCTTGTTCTTCAATTCATGACAACGCCCCCTTTTCGATCCCGATCATCTCGTTCTTCAACATCCTATACAATCATCCTATCCCCACTTCAATTTCCCACAATTTCCCACCAACCCCACTTCCCAATTCCTCTTACCCTCTTCAATCCAAGCGATTTCAAGAGATTTGTCCTCGATTTTAATGGCCGACGCTCTCAGCAAGATCAGTTTTTCCCCCTCTCGCCCTTCCTTTTCTCCTCAACATCTTCCTGCGCCGATTTATGGCCTTAAATCCGTCGTTTCTTCTTCGAATCCCTCGACTTGGAAACGGCTTTCTCTGAAATTACCATCCACCTCGCTGTCTTTTTCGAGCCGTGACTCCTATGGCGGAAGAATTGAGTTCAGAGAAGCTAAGGGCATCTCCAGGAATTATATTTCTCCTACACGGTCTTCGACGATATCCCATGTTGGTACCTGTATCCTTCATATCCTTGTGTTTCTTCCCCTTCCTATTATATTAAGGATTTTCTTTATAAATTTATTTGTATCATTAGGTTTTCTGTGTTTAATTTGATTGGATTCTGAATGGGAAACTTAGTTGTGTCTTGTTGTTTGTGATCTGGGTTACTATGAACAGAGCTAGTTAGTGTATACCTATGTTTGCTTATCCTTGATTAGCACTTGATTATGTCCGTAATCTATTATCCATTTTGTTTGTAAACTCTTTTGTTGGTGTTTAATAGAGTGGGTTTCGAACTCCAAAAGCTCAGAAATGGTGGGAAAAGGGGTTAGAAGGTAATATGAAAGAGGTGAGCAGTGCAGAGGAGCTTGTGGATTCTCTTTTAAATGCCGGGGACAAGCTTGTTATTGTGGATTTCTTCTCTCCTGGTTGTGGTGGCTGCAAAGCTCTTCACCCAAAGGTCTCCTTTATGCTTTATTGTGTAGAAAGAAAAATGTGTATGTTCCAAGTTTTACGAGTCTTGAAAAGGTTCGTATATCTATCCTCTGCAGATATGCCAATTTGCTGAGATGAATCCAGAAATCCAATTTTTGCAAGTGAACTATGAAGAGCACAAATCTATGTGTTATAGTCTTGGTGTGCATGTGCTGCCCTTCTTTCGCTTCTACAGAGGTTCTCAGGGTCGTGTTTGCAGCTTTAGCTGTACTAATGCAACGGTAATAAATCTTTAAATACATTGGAACTGTTCTGCTTTTGTAATGTTATCGTATCATTATTATTCATAATCTTGATTGTGGCTGTACATTCTTTTAAAGAAGCATGCTCTTCCTTTATTTCCATTTTAATTGTCGTTTCTGTGAGATCCCACATCGGTTGGAGAGAGAATGAAACATTTTTTATAATGGTGTAAAAATCTCTCCCTAGCAGACGCGTTTTAAAACCGTGAGGGTGATGGCGTAACGGACCAAAGCAGACAATATCTATTAGCAGTGAGTTTAGGTTGTTACAAATGGTGTCAAAGCCAGACACTGGATGGTGCGCCAGCGAGAATGGTGGGCCCCGAAGGGGGGTGGACTGTGAGATCTCACATCGGTTGGAGAGGGAAACGAAACATTCTTTATAAGGATGTGGAAACCTCTCCGTAACAGACGCGTTTTAAAACCGTGAAGCTGACGGGCCAAAGCAGACAATATCTACTAGCGATGGGCTTAGGCTGCAGTTTTAGTCGAAGTAGATCTGTTTGTGTTTTAAGTATGAATCTCTTATTGTGGTTTTTTTGTCGAGAGATGTCCATTTAATCGATTTCATGGAGAATTCCCGCTTAAACCGAGAATGGGGGAGGGAGGTTGAGGAGTAGAGATCGAAATAGGAGACATCTCTACATCTGCGTCATGAGTATCAAAATGTGTGCTTTGTCTCTGCTAGTTTACGTGTTATTGTAGATGGTAGGGTGATAAAGAATTGGTTTGGTATGACAGATAAAGAAATTCAAGGATGCATTAGCGAAGCACAACACCGACCGATGCAGCCTCGGTCCGACCAGAGGGTTGGAGGAGAAAGAACTCGTGGCACTTGCCGCTAACAGAGAACTCTGTTTCAACTACACCCCAAAGGCAGCAGAAGAGGTCCCCATCCCCATCCCGATCCATGCCCGTGCCCGTGTGCATGCTGGAAGTGTAAAAATATCAGAATCAGAGCCATCGCGTCTTCCTCTACCTTCAACCATCCTGAAGTCTGCTGCTCAAGCCTCCAAGGGCAATGCCTATGTGGGATGAAGCATCCTATCCCATCCTTAATACCTGTGCTCTTCTTGCCTGTAAAGATAATAGATGCACCAAATTTGTAGGGTTTTCTTTTTTGGCTTGGATCCCTACTTCTGCTGGTTCCTTCCAATATCACCAACCAGCTGTGTGATTAATATTTATACATATATACATATATAGTGCTACTCCTTGTCACTACACGGTTCTATAAACCTTCTCTGCAAAATTATGAATACAAAACTTCTGAAAGATTGTAATTGATCAAATCAAGAAACTTTTCTTTCTCTTATGAGTACTGCTGGATGGTTGAAAGTCCACTTCAACTAATTTAGAGAATGATCATGGATTTATAATCAAGCAATACTATCTCCATTGGTGTGGGGCATTTTAGGGAGGTCCAAAGCAAAGCCATAAGAGCTTATACTCAAAGTGGAAGAGTCGTGTTCAAACTCGTATGATTCAATATCAATCTTGAGCAGAATAGGCCCATGCAACCACTTTTTTAAGCAACATTAACCACTCAATACAATTTATTCCCCAAAACCACCATCATATAATGCAAATGGGAGTGGAATCTTTGATTCAAACCCATTTCCATCACACTTTCTTCCCATAATCAAACTCTTCATTGATGAACCAAAAATGTTACTTGATTTTATTTTTGGTTTAGATTTCAAAGGGTTTATAAATGAAAAGAAAATGTCTTTTTCAAGAATATGTCCGTTTTCTCTTTCGATAGAAAGCAAAAGCTAAAGCGAAATGCTCGTACTAATTTAACTGTACAAGTTTTCGACATATTAACGTATCAAATCACGAATACGTAACATTAATTTGAATGCCTTTATTAGTTGGATAACATATAGTCATGGTCATACAAAAAAAAATTAATACGAGTGACACGTTAATTATCAATTTAGTTTCATTATTTTATAATATAGTTTCAAATATGTATAGAATGCGTAGGAGCTTGAGTTTTGTGAGACATTATTAGTAATATATGGTTGGAATTTTTGAAATAAATGTACATTCAAATTATGGTTGCATAAGCATTTTTTTCCCACAGAAATATATTCTGATGGAGATGGGTTTGGGTGCCAACTAATATATGAAAATGGTATGCGAATATATGCCTGAAAATGACATGTTGACTCGGTTGGGAGTTACACAAAAATAAAACCATAGAATATAATTATAATTTGTTAATTAAAGTGAATAAGCATAGATTAATTAATTAATTAATTGGTATAAATAAAAAGCAAAGGAAAAGAAAGGTGGGAAAGAACCCATTTTTTGTGGCATTAACGAGAGAAGAATATATAAGTTCTTGACTTACAGAATCTGACCCTATAAAAACATATTTCTTATGATCATCTCTTGTTCTCATTCTCAACGAATATAATACCATTTTCACAACACTTTTCCACAACGAATACCATTCCGTGGTCATTTCTCGCTTTCTTTCTCTTTCTCGACGACGTTGCCCTGATCCATGCCCTATGCCTATGTTACGATACCCTGGTGTCGGTCATGCATGCATATTATCGAATAAGATAGCAGTGATATAACGATATGTATACGATGAAATGAATGAGTTAGAGTCTAGAATACATGCTCGGACTCTATCGTAAATGACTCAACCATAATGAAAACGGTCATGAAATCGACAATGGGTTAGAGTTGTTTTGGAATACAGGCTCGGACTTTGTCGTAAATGACTCAACCAGGGAGAAAACGATCAAGATAATGAATCAAACCGACGAAGGGTTAGAGTTGATTTAGAATATAGGCTCAAACTTCATCGTAAATGACTCAACCAGGGTGAAAACGATCCTGATATGAACTAAACCGAGTTCGGGTTAGGGTTAGATAATTTGGACTGTGGAAATTGATTTTGTTGTGAAGAAAGAAGTGAAAAGTTAAAGAAGGAAGTCATAAAAAGGGCACCAAACCCCTTAACCTTTTTAGTGTATATATTCCCTATCCACATGCCACCACCACCTTACTGTTCAGGAATTCCCTGCTTTTCAACCCTAAAGCCAAAATATTTTAGGTTCCTCCATATATACATATCTCTCATAATTAGGCATTAGCTTAGTTTTGGGGATAGATGGGCATATTTAGGCAGAAACGTTGCGTTTAATTCCCGAGGGATCAGAATCTTATTAATTACCATATTGGGTTATTATTATTTTATTATTGGGTTATTATTAAAAAAATTATCCTTTTCCTTTTATTTTTGTTAATTTATTTATTAATTTATTTTTCTTCTTCTTTTTGGACTGAATAAGTACCAAACTTAGTGAAGCAGACAAAACAGAACCAATTCCTTTGTTCCTTCCTTTCTCTCATATGTATCTAACCTTACACTCCTACTCCTTTTGGCCTACCTTCTTCCGAATCTTCTTCTAAATTCTCCGACCATGCTCTACTTCTCATCGCCTCGTGTTCGACCCGCCCTCTACTTCGGTTCGTACTTACCCTAATTCATTATCTTAACCTTTTGGTCCACTAGTGATTTGACATGGTATCATAGTAGAACTTGTTGTTCCCTTCTTATTGATTCGTATGATATTCTACTTGGGGTGACGTTTTCGTAACGTACCCTAAATTCTAATCTATCATCTTGAGCTTATTGTCTTAAAATACAATATATAGGTATAAAAGAGTTATAGATTTTAAAAGTTATGTTCAATTTTGTCTTCCTAAATTTTTGGAACAACAACATCATAAATATAAAATTTCATGTTCTATCCTTAGTAACAACTTTCGGGTTTTGATTAAAAATTTATTAAAATTGTATGTTGCGTGTTGCGATGGTACTTTTCAAACCGTGTAGCGTCATAATCTAGACAAGATCATGTCAAGCTTTAAGAAGAACTCAAGCCTCATTATAAATTTTTCGCCTTGCAGCTTCGTTGGACTTTAGGTGAGGATCGAAGACAACTCATGCAAAAACTAAGTCTTATTCAGCCATATATGCTGCACATGCATGCATGTTCACTTGATTGCGACGGTAGCCGATTGTTTTTACTCTATGTTAAGTTTTTCAGCTCGACTCATCCCTACTCTAATGTAACGTCACATCTCATCTCATCTCGTCACCTTGGTTCTCAACAACATGGCCTACGGTTCGCGATACCCTTCTATGTCCTGAGATGTCATTGGTCTTCGGTGCTCGTTTGAGCACGCTTATCAAGAACTAACCCATAAGTCAATTATATTATGGGTAGGTAGAATGGGTCGAGTTTAAACATATGCATGGAGATTGCATAGGATATTTAGAAGAGAATGTTTGGGTTGGGTTGGATTGGAAGGAAGTGGGGGGTTCGAGCCTTGAGGAGCGAAAGGGACAGTGGATTATTCGGCCTTAAAAGAAAGAAAAAAGATTCGTTGGAATAAGATTCCAATTCCAATTCCAAATTCCCTCCATGGAACACGAATTTCCTTTTTGCTTTCTGAAATGGGATCGATTCTGGCACCAAATGAACGAAAGGCCTCCGCTGTTTGTGTAACCAAATTTGTTTATAACCCCTCCCTCCCTCCCTTCCCCCACCCATTTGATCTCACAAGCTTAGAATAATAATAATAATGTACCATCATCATCATCAGCAGCAGCAGCATCATAGAGGGAAGAGCATCCATTCCTCTGACACCCATTTGTTTCTTCAACCTGGGAATGCAGCTGCTGGAGATTCATCAGGCCTTGTTCTTTCCACCGATGCCAAGCCCAGGCTTAAATGGACTCCTGACTTGCATGATCGCTTTGTTGAAGCTGTCAACCAGCTTGGAGGGGCTGACAGTGAGCACGCCCACTTCATTTCATTTCTTATTTTTCTCCTTTTCCCCTCATTTCATTGCATCCTTTCTCTGCAGAGGCTACTCCTAAAACTGTCATGAAAATCATGGGCATTCCTGGCCTTACCTTGTACCACTTGAAAAGCCATCTTCAGGTACACTATATTATACTTGTTTTTAATTACAAACTTCTCCGCCCGTTCCTTATTAAATAATGAAACTAACCCAACTTGACCTGAATAGTGATGGATTAAGGGTTGTTCAAATAATCGTATTTGTCAAACATCTCTAGTAATCGTGGATTAAGTTGGGTTAATCGGGTTTTTTTCATAGTCGGGTTTGTGGTCGAAAAGTGGTTATTTTAATTGAATGGGGATTTAAGATTGATGGGGTTATTGGGATGCAGAAATACAGGCTGAGTAAGAATGTACATGGACAAGCAAATGGTGGAGGAAATGGAAGCAACAAAACTGGTAATTAACAAAATGATTATATTATATTATTTGTGGTTTTAATTTGAGAACTGAGTTGAAATAGATATGGGTTGGCGTGTAGGGACAGTGGCGGCTGTTTACGGCGATCAAAGATTGGCGGAGGCAAACGGAACAGCCCGCACCAACAACATAGTGGTCGCCCCACAGCCATCCTCCCAGCCCAACAAGTACGAATACCCTTATTTTAACGTAAAATTGCATGCATGCTAGTTCTTATTATAACTATACTCCCTCCTCCAGAAGCCTTCAGATCAGTGAAACAATACAGATGCAGATTGAAGTCCAGAAAAGGCTGCACGAGCAGCTCGAGGTACTTAAACCAACGTTCATTTTATTAGGAATCACGACTTTCCACAATAGTATGATATTGTCCATTTTGAGCAATAGCTCTCGTGATTTTACTTTGGGCTTCTCCAAAAGACCTCGTGCCAATGGAGATGTACCAATGGAGATTTACAAGCATCTCATCATCTAATTGAGTTTAATAAACATAGGTACAACGGCACTTGCAGCTGCGAATAGAAGCACAAGGGAAGTATCTTCAAACAGTGCTGGAGAAAGCACAAGAGACATTAGGAAGGCAGGACTTGGGCTCAGTGGGTCTTGAAGCTGCAAAAGTGCAGCTCTCAGAGTTGGTCTCCAAGGTCTCCACTCAATGCCTAACCGCAGCGTTTCCAGAGCTCCAACAAAGTCAGAGGCTATGTCCTCAACAAACGCAGCCCCCTGACTGCTCGATGGACAGTTGCCTGACCTCCTGCGAGGCCTCCAAGGACCAACAACAACAACAACAAGTCCTTCTCCATAACTCCCAACACGCCCTCCGACCGAAAGCCATCGCCACCGACCATCATGGGCTGTCCATGAGCATTGGGCTGGTGCAGGGGGACAAGGGCGGGGAAGGGGATAATGGGTATTCGCCCTCGTTTGGGAGTAAGAAAAAGGAGGCTGAGGCGGCGTTTAGATATAGAATGGCAGCTTCTTTTTTGGACTTGAATGCTGGTGAGGATCAACAACTTAGTAATAATGATCATGCGGCTTCTGCTACTTGCAAGATGTTTGACCTTAATGGCTTTAGTTGATTCACTTCTTGTCCTTGTTATATATATATATATATCTTTTATATAAATTGGGAGTTACATACGTGCACTATAACACGAGTAGAGGAAAAATAACCAATATGACACAAATTAGAAGGTGACATGTGAGTGGCTCCCATCAGGTCATGTGAGAAACAAGAAAGACAAGTACTATACATGATCGAACAAGATAGTGTATCATCTACCACACAAAGAAGAGTGAGCAAGATTGTCATAGACAAGTTTAATGGGGCTGGGTGGAGGCTTGGGCCATAACCTAAAAAAAACAGGGTTTCAACCTGAGTTTCAACAAACAGCTTTAGAGTTAAGTTATAAGAGAAATATGAAAGTGAGCAACCTCATGGCGCACATGCGTGTCATGATGTGAGTGAGCGTTATAAAACAAATATTTTAGGCATCTTCCTTTATAAATGAGTTTTTCGAGGACATTATTGGGTGGCACAGGTGAGCCAATGTTACACCTCATCCTTTGAGTTGGATGTTGAAATATAAGGTCAGGTGGCACAATATGTACAAATGACACTGGAGGAGGGTTCATGCCTCAGTAGCATTCGTGTGGGTGGATGTCCAAGATGTCCCAATTATAAATTTGACTCATGGGTTGGTTCTCAATAACCATGTCCAAAATAGTGTAGGTCAATAACATCCCAACAAGCGTATATGAATTTGACTTTTGGTAAAGGTTTTTAAATTACAGAACTCTCTATTGATTATGTTCGAGAGCTCCATAAGTCTCAGAAGAGGCTTATAGTGTACTTTGTTCGAGGGGAGGATTGTTGGGAGTGAGTCCCACATTGACTAATGTAAAGAGTACATCTCCATATGAGAGCTTATGCTCAAAGTGGACAACATCATACCATTGTGGAGATCTGTGATTCCAAACAGATTAAACGTAAAGAATCGAAAAACTTGTATATCGCAACGAGAAAGGATGGGACGATGTGGTAAAAGAGAAGAGGTTTGGATGGGAAATAGCATGAATAGTTTTGTCATATTGATTGAGCAGGAACATAAGCCAAAAATCGAGAATACAGTCCAATAGGTGCAGCTATTATACCAAAGGAAGAAGTATTGGGCTTGTATATCCAAATCCTCGCCACTCGACGTGCCAATTCACGGAAAGACGCCCATGGACTAAGACTGATCTGAAACTGAATTTGATGTTCTAATGAAACGCCTCCAATACTGCATTGGCTTTCCTGCAATAATCAAATCAAATCAAATATTATACTATTATTCCAAAAAATACAATTCATAATATATAATCATCACCTGAGCGATAAGAACTATGTCCCCTGCACCATTGCAGAACCGCGCCAGTGAGGCCGTAAGCGTAACCAAAACTGCCACAAAGACCACAACAACAACTTATTAAAACCATTTGGTTTCTGGAGTTGAGATATGAGTTATGAGTAATGGTAGATTACCATAGTCAAAACAATTCATGAACACGTTCAAAACAACGTTGAAGAAGTCGGAGGGAATGGAAACAAAGGTTGTGCAGTCAAATTCTTGTTCCATATCCATATCCATCTCCCCAGTCCAAGGACAGAGTGGCAATCTATATAGCCGACAATGGTCTAAAAGCAAGCATTTGAAAGTATAGGCGTCATTAATCCAAGAAACAGAGGCTCAAGAAAAGGTACACTATATTCTACTAACCAATTGAAGCTAGAGGACGGAATGAAAGGTGCGCGCAATCTGGCTCTGTAGAAGAGAAGAACAATTCAGAAAAATCATTGAGATCCATTTCAGATAGAGTGAATTGCAAATCGTTCAAGAAAGTCCTTGCGTATTCAAGTTGAGAGGTGCAGGTATATGAGCGGAAGAATTGAGGCCGGATTTGGAGCGCTAGAACGCAGCGAGGGGAAGGTGAGAGGGCGGCGGCCATTATGGAGAACATTTGCGGTGAGAATTTGAGAACGCCTGTTGGAGCCTGGGTGGCTATCACGGAGGCGGCCTCCACGAACTCATGGATATTGTCAAGATTGAACATGAACATGGCGAATGGGGTTTGATCAATTCCTAATCTCTTAACCAACTCTTTGCCTTAATCTTGCCTTTCTTTTATACTAAGCCTCATCTTCTTGGATCAAGAATCCTTTTATTTTACCAATGGATCCATAGCGTACTGGTCTACTAGAGATGATTTTATTCTATAAACTTCAAAATTTTGAAAATTTAAGAACATTTTGAGAGGAAAGTAAATATTTAAGCTGATTTTTTTATTTTATTTAAAAAGTTATTATTGAAATTTTGTTTTTTTGAGAATATTTTTATTAATTTATTTTGAATATTAAGTATTTATATTTTGTTAAATTAAATTGAGAAAAAGTATGGTGGGGAGTGAGTAAGCGATCGCGCCATTATTTATACATGCTGTCTTTTCGAGTCTTCGCTTCGCTACCGATTGTTTTCCTTGAAATCTGCTGTTCTTCGGCCCTTACGTATCAATCCTCAAGCTCCGTGTTTTTCTAGTTTTTGTTTGGTAATTTATTCCTGAAATCTACATCCCTGATTCCGCAATGGGTGCGAGTCGAAAGCTTCAAGGGGAGATTGACCGAGTTCTTAAGAAGGTCCAAGAAGGGGTTGACGTCTTTGACAGCATTTGGAACAAGGTTCGTTTTCACCACACACCCTCTCGCTTCCGGGAATGGAGCTGGGCCTGTAATTTTGGAGCTCGGTCTTACATTTTCTTGTGTGCCTCACTTCTAGGTTTATGATACCGACAATTCCAATCAGAAGGAGAAGTTTGAGGCGGATTTGAAGAAGGAGATAAAGAAGCTTCAGAGGTACAGGGACCAAATTAAGACCTGGATACAGTCCAGTGAGATTAAGGACAAGAAGGTTTCTCACTCTCTCTCTCTCTCTCTCTCTCTCTCTCTCTCTCTCTACTATTTCCTTAGTTCTCCAAGTTAGTGTGGTATCTGTGAGCTTTCAGTGGCACATTGACTCAACAACAGCGATTGTTTTTTTTTTTTTGTTAATACAGTCAGTTCTTAGTAAACCTGACCTGAACCTTTCACTCGCACCAACATTTTATAATTGAGAATCGAAGTTCTTTTGGGCAGGGAGTGTGGCTGTAGAGGAATAGTAGGATTTTTAGAGGGGTGGAGAGATTTTTGGAGGAGGTGGTTCCATATTGAATTTTTTGTTATTATCGATTTGGTTGTATTCTTTTGGATTGGAGTCCTTTCTGGAAGGCTACAGACTCCTTTTGTAGGCTTATTATTTTCTTTTTTGTATGTCCTTGTACAATTGTCCATTTCTCTTCATTAAAGCTTGATTTTTTATCTTAGAGTAGTAATGAGAATAGAAGTCTATTTTCGTTTTAGAGAGAAATCCAGAAGTTATAGCTTTGATGATGGACATAGAAGAATCAGTACAACGACAATATGGAAAAGAAATTATTCTAAAAAGGTGAAGTTTTTATGAAAATCTACCACGAAAAGAAAAAAAAAAGAACGCCCTACATGACTATTTTCAAATGGGTCATTATGTAAGAAAAAAGAAAAGGAATCACAAAGCCACTTATTTATGCAATCCCCATATACACTCAGAAGTTCTGGACAAAGCTTGGGAGTGTCAATCTTGGAGCCAGCAGTATAGTGTGTACCTTTTGAACACAAGTTCTGGACAAAGCTTGGGAGTGTCAATCTTGGAGCCAGCAGTATAGTGTGTACCTTTTGAACATAGCTTGTCTGAGATGGAAGGAATGGAGGATCCTACCTTGGACTCTATCCACCATGTTGAGACTACCCAGAACACACGTCCTAATAGAAATTTTGCTTTCTCTTGGATACTTGGTCTTCCATATGGCTTTGGTCAAGCTTTTATTAATAGTTTTTTTCTTTTTTGTCAGGGTTTTATTAATAGCAGTAGACCTAGAGTTTGGTTGGTTGGTTGAAGAAAGAGATCCTAGAATATTGACCTTAGCTGTCCAGAAGTCGTTGCATATTATCCTGACCCAATTTTTGGCCAGAATGATCTGAAATGTTAACTATGAATGTGCTCCTTGCTGCTTTAGCTAATGATCCAACGCAAAATCTGGCCATCCGTCACCTTTTTTCCATAGAAAAGCATAAAGGACTAGTGCTGCGGCTAACAGTTTCAATTTGAGTGGGCTTTGGACCCCCACAAGAGAGCTAGTCTTCAAGAGAATTAGTTTATGATCTGAATTATTCCTCACTTTCCTTGAGAGCCTCACGTTCTGAAATGTTAAGAACCAACCTTCCTATTTCTAAGATTTGTGAAAAGTTATACCCAATTTATCTATGTGTCTTATTCTAATACCTTGTCTTGCTCAAGTATTCTGATCTCTAATTAATAATATCTGTGTTTTTATTCCATATGTAAAAAATTAGATTGCAGCAATTTATTTGATTGATTTTTGTGAGCCAAGAGAGATATACAATATGGTTTATTATGAAATTTTCATTTTTAATATAATTCTTAATGATGGGGACTAATTATTTCTATTTTGATATTTGTTGACACAGGTCAGTGCCTCTTATGAGCAGGCTTTGTTGGATGCTCGTAAACTTATTGAGCGTGAAATGGAAAGATTTAAGATTTGTGAAAAGGAGACGAAAACCAAAGCCTTCTCAAAAGAAGGTTTGGGTCAACAGCCTAAAACTGTATGTCCTTAAACTCTGTTCAATTTCTCTTTGAGCTTAAATCAATTGACAGCTTGCTAAACATGTTTATAAAAAAATTTCCTCCATGCTTAGATATGTCCAGGTGCTTGTCCCATTAATTGTTTGCAATTATCTTCTGGAGATTTGGTTTGAAAAAAATAGGATTTTTTTTTGAAGATATGTTCCTGATTGGCTGGATCATTTTGGATTCATCAAGATCTAAGCTTCTCGTTGGTGTTTTTTTATCTTAAGTTTTTGTTGGCTATTTTCTTAATGATATTTGTATTATTTGGGTTTTCATTTGAGTTTTTTAGGGGCAATCATCAGCTTTCCATGGTTTATATATATATATATATATATATATATATATATATATATATATATATATATATATATATATATATATATATATATGTATATGTATGTATGTATTTTAATGCTTTTAATCTTTCTCAATCTATACTTATAGTCTTTGAATTTTTGTATTCCTTAGCTTTTAAATCTGTGACACCCGAGTAAAGGAGAGATACATGAATGAATTGAGATCACAATTGAATGAGAGTGATTTTGAGGATAGGATGCTTGAGAAAAGCTCACGAGAATTTAAGTTACAACAAGGTGCACTTTACTTTCCTTTTCAGTAGCTCAATCATAAGAACTCCAAGTTAAGTGTGGTTTGTTTGGAGCAATCTTATGTTGGATGACCTCCTGGAAATTGAAGCATGTGAGTGAAGACAAAACATGTTGAAAGGACTCGTGTTGGTTTGTGGGGATAGTAGCCTTCACTTTTCAAAGTGACAAGTAGGTAGCGTGATCATGTCATAGGGAATGCATGGGAATGTTGAGATAATGAGGTGTCGAATCCAAATTCCAAATCTTGGGCATGAGGCGTTACACAATCATTAATGAAAAGTTTTGTTTATTGTTCAAAACAAATGTCTATCTACTGTTTTTGCTATCCAAAAGATGGTTGTTCTTAGTCAGGTGATCCCACTGTAAGGTTCCTGTCCATTATTTTTTCAAGAAAATTCATGATACACTTGCGTGCAACTCAAAACTGAAACGGTCTCATATACATTTTCTGAACTATTTTGGGTTTTTGTTTAGGATCAAACTAGTAATTTCTTCTTTGCTTGGTATAAAGAGCCAAAATTTCAACGGGAGTGGACGGGAAATGCAGAAATACAATTGCAAATAAAAATAGGCTAATATAAAAATGTATTCTATGTCTAAGGGGCCTTCCAAAGTCTATCGGTGACCCAGTTGCAATATTCCAGGATGAGGTTATGTCTCCCTAACAAAGGTTTCTTTTTAACGGGTGTTGTCATTATTTTCATTAAAGGATAAGGGGATGTGTTCATGATGCCAAATTTTCTATTTTCATTAATGAAAAGACCTAGGAAAAAAATCCAAGCTTCAAGGAGGTTTACGTTAAGGTGATTCGCTCTTACATTTTATTTTCCTATTGGTTGGTGGTGTGATGATTAGCATGTTAGATTATATTTACCGAAAGGATCTTTTAAGGTTTTGTGGGCAATGATTGAGTTCATATTTCTCAGCTGCGATTTGCTGATACCTGATGATACTTTGTTGTTTTGTAAATATTATGATGGTTTGTTGAATTCCTGATTGATACAATTGGAGCATTTGAGTGGCTTTCAAACTGGAAAGTTAATTGGGACAAATCAATGGTTTGTGGTATTAGTATCGATCTTTCTACACTTGATTATATGGCAGCAAGACTTAATGTTAAAGTGGAGTCACTACCAGTTTCTTATTCGAGAATGCCGGGGGGGGGGGGGGGGGGGGGGGGGGGGAGGTAATCTGATATGTTCAGAATTCTGGTCTCCTATCGTTGAAAAGGTTTCAAAGAAATTGGTTAAATGGAAAAAATTCCAGCTTTCTTGTGGTGGAAGTTTGACATTATGCAACTCGGGTCCTTCCAACATTCCTATATGTTATTTTTAAGTTTTCCAATTTCCTTCCAATGTATGTTCTCAATTAGAAAAGGCTGAGTAGATTCTTTTGGGAAGGCAATGCTGATGACAAGTTTAATCGTTTGACTCACTGGAATATAGTTTCTCAATTGATGGATGATGGCGGGCTTGACACTGGAGGTCTGAGTTAGAAAAATATTGCAATTCTAGCAAAATGGGAGCAGAGATTCTGTCATGAACATTCTGCTTTATGGAGAAAGGTGGCGGCTAGTATTTATGGGACTGATTTCTTTGATTGGCATTCAATCTGCAAGATTAGTGGTTGACTTAGATGCCCTTGGAATAATATTTATAAGCAATTGAGATTGGTGGAAAATTTCTCCCTTTTCAAGGCTGGCAATGGGTAAAGATTTTTCTTTCAGCATGATGTTTGGCTTGGGTAATATTCTTTAAAATTATCTTATACAAATTTGTTGAAGGTGGTTTCTTACCTTCTTAGTTCGGTTAATGGCAATTGGGGTTCTGCTCTTTTTTCGAGGAAGCTGGAAACTAGATGAAGTTTGAAGGAAATTGAATTGTGAATATTGATTACTGCTGTCTTCTTTGAGTTCAGTGAGATTACAGGCTAAAGAAGATCAAATTTGTTGGAAAATCGACCCCTCTGAATTATTTCCTGTAAGATCTTTGACAAAGCATCAAATATCTCATCCTCCCTTGCCTAAGGATTTGTTCTCAGCAATATGGAAATCTAAATGTCCAAGAAAAGTTAGTGTATTGGCATGGATCATGTTCAATGGCCATCTTGCTCCGAAAAGAGCCTCCATCTTCAGCCTTGCAGGCCTCTCTGTGTGTTTTATGTTTTGCAGATAATGAAAGGCAGGATCACGTCTTCCTTCATTGTCGAAATACAATGGAGCGTTGGTTATTTATTTATTTAATATGTTCAAATCTTCATTGGGTTTTCTCAAAGGATTTAAGGAGCAACTTACTTCAGTTTCTTTATGGGCCGATCTTATCATCTCAAGGTCCCTCCTACGGATCGATGCCATAAAGTCTATTTTTAAAAGGTTATGGTTATCTACATATTTTTGAGGATAAGAGTAAGCCTTGGTTAGAGCATTATGATATTGCTAGTTCAAGGCCTCTCATTGGTGCTCACTTTCTAATTTGTCATATTTGTATTAATTTGAGTGCTTTTATTCAATCTTCTTAGATTTCTTTGTTTTCTTTTTGCTTTTTTTCTTCTCTTTCTAGGAGTTTGTATCTTGAATATTTTTTCTTTATAGAATAAATGAAAATTTTGTTTCTTGCTAAAAAAAAACCCATCAGTGTTGTAATTATTATATTTTAGCTATACATTTTTTAAATTTGGTCTGTCGGCTTCTTGGTTTTGGGTTTAGTTTCCTCTTTTCAGCTTCTATTCCAGTGTCATTTTCAGAAATATTGGCAGTTTTCTATGTTATGGGCTATATATTTGTTATTTTATCTATAACCTTATTGGTTTTGGACTTCCTATCTCTGTCAGCAATGGAAATTCGTCCTCTTGTTTTTCAGCTAACTTTCTTTTAACGGGTTTGGAAAAAAATTCTAGTTGTTTTATCAGTTCATTTACAAATAACTTGTAAATAGTAGCTCTGCCTACACGTGAAAGTTGTTTATTATTTTTATTGTTGGTTCTAATGAAGCTTCTCTTTGGTTTTCAAATATAGGACCCAAAGGAGAAAGCTAAATCAGAGACACGAGATTGGTTGAACAATTTGGTATGAAAGTCCCCTTGTACAGAACCTCCGTAGACTCTACTTCTGTATTGGAGCTTCAAGAATCAGCATGCTGTTCTTTGTTGCAATGGTTGAGTTTCCAGATTTGTGGAAAAATATATTTTTTTGATAAGAAATCAAAACTTATGTAATTATGGCTTGATGCAAATTAGCCTGACTAGGAAGTGTTTTTTATCCCTTTGTGTGGTGGGGAAATCTTGTCTCCCTTCCTTTGTACTCCCATTGATAATGAAATGTTTGTTTTGTATTTTAAAAAAAAAAAAATTGTTCACTAAAAAGGTACATTAAACCTACACATCTAATCAAAATCTTAGCCCTAATCTGAGTTCAACTCACTTTGTTTTGGCATCTTCCTTAATATATCTGTTTTACGTGACTAGTCTTTTGACCACTATAGTCTCTCTTTCTCAGTTCATTGACATTCCAACTTATCAGCTTCAATTCATTGGACCTTTCCCACCCTAGAATAGGTGTATGTGGAAGTAATAAGATAGTTTGTTACGGGGGAGAATGTTTTGTATGAATGTGGGGGTTTCCTACCAGTTATTTGGGTAAATTTAGTATACATGGTAGCAAGTTAGAAAGCTTAGGGCAGTTATTTTTTTTTTTTTTTATGTTTTTGTGGATAGACCAGACTCTTGAAAGTCTAGAACCTTATGCAAAACTTTTCTTTTGTTGTTTATCCTTGGTAGGAGAAAGAAAAACTCTGTCCAATTGCTTAACAGGCACTCAATGTTTTTATCCTGGTCAGGTTAGTGAGTTGGAATCTCAGATTGATAATTTTGAAGCTGAGATGGAGGGTCTATCTGTGAAGAAGGGAAAATCAAGGCCACCTAGATTGGTAAGTGGTATTATGCTCCGCATTTTCTAAACTGATATGTTGTTCTTTCCTAGAACTTTGGGTTTATAATTATCTGTCCATTTTGTTGTTACAGATTCATCTGGAAACTTCTATTACTCGGCACAAGGCTCATATAATGAAGCTGGAACTAATCTTGAGACTGCTTGATAATGATGAATTGAGTCATGAGGATGTCAACGATGTCAGGGAGTTTTTAGAAGACTATGTGGAAAGGAATCAGGTTATTACTCCTTCCATTTCTTTTTGCAATCGAATTGTGTTGTATGCCTGCATTGTACTCTCTCTCCTTTTGATAAGAAAGCAACAATAATTAAGATGATGAAGGAGTAAAGGGGGCTTGTGTAAAAGAATGACCCAGACAATGAAGCAAACAAAAATGAAAGCCAATTACAAGAGATTTTGCTCTTATTAATGATAATTAAAAATAAAGCATCATTACAAAACTCTAAAGATGAGGAACCACTTGGGGAGGCAATGGAATGAGCTGCATTCGAGCCTCTAGACTTCTCAGAATTTATATAGTCTCCTATCTTGAGCCAAATATTCTGTAGGATAATACTAAATCCTCTCTTGTTGGTTTGCAATTGGGGTGCTATTATTGACTTTCTGTTATTATTATTATTATTATTATTATTTTAAGTTCAAACCCACATGAGTTGGTTTCATGGACATTAAGATATGTGCAAAAAAGTAAAAAAGTAAGAGACTTTTTGGGGGATGTATTTAAGCCCTATGGTGGTCACCTACTTGGAAGTTAACTTTTTAGATGTTTTTGTTCCTCATCCTAGTCATATTTCTGCTGAGTTTACTAATCATTTTCGAGCTCTTACTAGTCCATTGCAATGTACTCGTCCTTCAGTGCCAAGTATAGAAATTTATTAATTAGAGGGAGAAATGTTGCTGAATAGTTCTACCAATCAAGTTCTTGAGTTGAAGTTTTATACTAGAAGAAAATCCAATCAAAGGAACCAAAACCAAATAGTTGATCCTTCTCCAAGCCTATTTGAGACTAAATAATGAAATTGAAAAGTCTGGTAACCCATCTTTTGATCCTACTCCTCAACTATTCAAAATATTGAACCAATCATGTCTGATGTTGATGATCCCATAACCATTAGAAAAACGTATTGAAAGATGTACAAAATATCCTATCACAAACCACCATTTATTTCAAAAATTTTCAAATAGTCCTAAAGCTTTCACATCTAGGATAAAGAATTTATTTGTTTCAAGGAATATGCATGAAGCTCTAAATGATTCACATTGAAAACTAGCAGATATGGAGGATATGATGAATGCGCTAAAGCAAAATAATTCTTTAAGAATAGCAGAGTTGCTTGAAGATAAGAAACTTGCGGGATGTATAAGTGTTCACCATAAAATATAAAGCTGGTGTTAGTATTGAGAGATAAAAGATGAGACTTCATTCTAAAAGAGGTTTTTATGAGCTTATTAATAGGTTAGATACGGGTGTTCCAAAACCGAGCCTAACCAACAATATATTTTCTTGTTTCCTACCAGAAACAAAGGACTATGCCAGTAGTGTTAATCATATCAGTATTATAATTTATTTGGCTTATTAAAAAAAAAAAAAGGAAGAGAAAAAAATACTTGCAATTGGTCTTCTGTTATTATCAGTTAGCCTTTGTTCTTTTCAATTGGAGTCTCATTCTATATATCTTGGACTATCTTTTTTGTATGCTCTTGTATAATCTTTTATATTTCTCAATGGATGCTCGATTGTTTATAATGTTTTTTATATTCGGCTTGGACATCTAGGATTTTGAATTTTATTACTTTAATAATAAATGCAAATCTTATACTCTTATGTTGACTACCTTTCTAAGATGTTAATAAGTTTTTTTTAAATAACCAAATGTTGTAAGGTTAGGTTGTTGCCTTATTAAACTGATTGAAATTTACTTGTGGTGTGTGTAAGCTGGTCTCATTTACAAATATTAAAAAAAATCACTATAGAAGGGATTAGAAATGATACCCATGTAGAAGTATCATGTAATAATTTAGAACTATTCATAAATATAGATTGAAATATTTGCAAATACATTTTTATATGTTTTTATCTGGACTGATATTGTTCATTTGACTATCAGCACCATTGAAACTGGATACTTTTATGCCTTCATTCCAATTGATTGCGTTCATATGACTATATTTCAGTTCATGAAAATATCAAACTCACATTAGCCATTGACATCTCAAAAACTGTCTATATAGGAGGATTTTGATGAATTCAGTGATGTGGATGATCTTTACAGCTCATTGCCACTCGATAAGGTGGAATCCCTTGAAGATCTGGGTACAATTTGCCCTCCTAGCCTTGTGAAGGTATGGATTTTTCCTCCCTCTGCTCCATATCAAGTTGACCAAACATAATAATACATGTTTTGCTGTTAACTTGAATGGTAAGTTTATTTATTTATTCTTATTTTGTTTTATATTATTTAATTTTAAATTGGGGGGTGTTGGAATTGCAGAGCCTTCATGTCACCTATGAAGACACCTTTAACCCATGGATAGTCTTTCCCTTATATATGTTAGTTTGAATATTTGATGAGAGGTTATGTATTACGGCTTGGTCTTTATCCCTTATATATGCTACTTCGTAAAAAATCCCTTGTGGGTCTCAGTGGTCTTCATCCTCCCAATTTTTCTAGTCTTTGTTTTATCTCAGTTTGATTGTTTCGTCTTCTTTGATGTAATGGTAGTAAGAGTTGTTGTATCAACGGATGGGTCTTTTGTGGAAGGAATGAACAACAAACATAAGATTTCTCTTTCTTTCACTCTCGTACATTGGTGTGAATGTTCCTTGGTTGAACTATTGCAATGTCCAGTAAACTTGTTTTTTTTAACAAGAAATTTAGGGAGGATTTTGGGGCCATTTGATTGTCTAAGTTTCGATCATCCACTTGTTGGCACTTTGAATATACCAAATTTCTTGGATTTATATCATTTACACCAAGGCATGGAAGATTTAGGAGTTTTTAAAATGATTGATGTAGAAATTTATCAAACACCAGCCTTATTACCAGAGACGGAGACAGTATCCTTTGACATAGGGTTCGATGCTTTTAATGGGACTAGTCTGCATGGTTATCAGTAGTCTGCTATAATAGAGCAAGTTCATAGGGAAATGGTTGTCTTCAATAATAAAACTCCTTGTGAACTGTCTGCCCTAAATTAACGAGCCTATTATTGATGCTTCTATTGCTCATTGTTGTTCAATCCTCCCCAAGTAGCCCAATCGAGATTACAGAGTCCTCTCTTAAGGCTCCCATTAAATCTCAGTGTTAAAAGAAGTTAAAAATTATTACATTGAAACTTATCCCTTATCCTATACTCGAAGAGGAGAGCCTCTCATTTCTTCTCATTGACTCATCAAGGTTAATACTATGGATCCTGATTTAATTGAAGAAAATTGTTCACGAGTTTTGGACAAAGGCCAATAAGCGTCTATATTCACATATACTATCACATAGGCCAATTCTATTGGAGATGCAAGGTTCTTGTATGATCCAAAGAAGGCATATAGAAAAGAATTTGATCTCAAGACATCAGCCTGAGGAGCCTATTAAATTATTTTGTTTTTGATAAAAATAAGTTGAAAATTTAGTATCTAAATTGATATGTTGTCTTTTGGCAGGGTACAACAGCTCTCAGCTTGAAGACTACTTTGGCAACAACGGGAACTCAAGTGCCTGTACGTCCTTCTATTAATATTTATATAGCAGAGACATTTACTTTTTTTTTTTTTTTTTCAACTGATATTATAAAGGATTTAGATGAACCTACAGACTTCATTTTAATGAACTTTTTCTACTTTTAGATTTCTTCATGATGAACATTCTGCTTTATTTGATGCATGATCCTTAAAACAATTTTAGGGCATCTGGACAAGGACGGTATTATGGAATTCTATTATAATCCTGTAATTTGTATTCTTGTTCTTTTTGGCAGTCAATGACAATGCTTTTTTCCTTTGTATGATCAGAAAATATGAGCGTGGTTAACTGTAGAATTCTGTAAGGCATGATGGGATTAGTTTTTTGTAACGTCCATTGTATTCCTTTTTATTTGTTATCATGTCAATGAGGTCTTACTTTTTGATATTGAATTGGGTTCTCAATTCAAATTATTGCTAATATATTGCGAGGCTAACTAATGTTCTTGTTCAATTTGCTTTAGTTTTAGGAGACGTGTTATTGATAAAGTTCTACTTCGGTCAGATCTTTGATTGTCTTGTAGAGAGAACCTTTTAGGATTTGCATGTAAATTAACGAGATACAAGCTGTTTGAGTTGGAATCAAATGCAATAACTGCCTTTTCTACTGTACCTTGGGATAAAAAAAGAATACTAACATATTTTAGTCCCTTGTTTTGTCCTAATTGTCACTGAGTAGCTGCTACAGTACGTCAGTAATGTATGACTAATTTTTCAGGTTACTGTTGCTCCTAATCATCAACCAAATACTGTCATTCAGGATCAGGTTGATGATTCAACTTTGCCAGATGGTAACACTGAGACTCTTTTGAAGACCCCACCTCCTAAGAATAGTGTCCTTGGTTCTTCTGCTGCTACAACACCTACCGGGAACCATGCAGCCTCAACTTCCTTGAATGGTGCAGTGCATGGGTCTGCCTTGTCCGCTACATCAGCCATTCTTCCAGGTTCAAGTTCTGTTCGTGCTGTGGAGGCTACGGCTGCTCCTAATTCATCTCCGGTAAATATGCCCACTTCTGCAAAGGATGAGGAAATTGCTAGCTTCCCAGGCCGTAAATTGTCTCCATCATTTGCGGATACTGGACTTGTAAGGGGTGGCTTGGGAAGAGGTGTCACTGCTAATCAACCAGCCTCTAGTTCCACCCAAACTTCTGGTATTGTGGTTCCTAGCACTATAACTCTTGGTAACGTTCCTTCTGCCTCTGAAGTCACAAAGAGAAACATTTTGGGAGCTGAAGAACGGGCTGGTAACAGTGGCTTGGTGCAGTCTATGGTTTCTCCTTTAAGTAATAGAATGGTTTTGCCTACAGCAGCTAAAGCTAGTGATGGAACGAGCACAGTTGATCCTAGCAATGTTAGTGATGCAGCGGCTATAGGAAGTCGAGTTTTCTCTCCTGTGGTTCCTAGCATGCAGTGGAGGCCAGGAAGTTCTTTTCAAAATCCGAATGAAGGAGTATGATACTTGCTACTAGTTCATTCAAAACTGAGATAGTAGATGCTTATTAATGTGGATTATTTAATTCCGATGACTTAATCATATCTTATATCCCACTTTCTTTGATGTGAAATACTAGCTCGAGCATCTTCATTTTCAATGTCTGATTACTGGCCTATTCCCAAGAAAATCTATAAAATGTTTTCTGATGTGGTTAATTCCAGATGATTTAATCATTTCTTATATCCCATTTTCTTCGATGCAAAATACTTGCATTAGAATAATCTGCTCAAGGACCTTCAGTTTTAATCTGTTTTATTACTGCCCTTTTCCCAAGATAATCTATAGCTTTTCTTTCTTATGTAGTTAACCATTTCTTCTTCAGGGGCAGTTTCGTGGAAGAGCTGAAATAGCGCCTGATCAGAGAGAGAAGTTCTTGCAGCGTCTCCAGCAAGTTCAGCAACAGGGTCATAGTACACTTCTTAGCATGAATCTTGGTGGAGGGAACAACAAACAATTTTCTTCGCAACATCAAAGTTCACTTCTACAGCAGGTTTTCTTATTCATAATTTTTAGCCTTCTTTATTCGTAATTTATAGCCTTTTTCTTCACTACAGCTGCTTTGTGCCTTTTATTCCTTTTATTTGGGTGGGGTAATGATATGTTGAATAAGAATAGAGTGCAAACTTCATACATTCTATTGAGTATTGACTTGCTCTTTTCACGAGTATAAAAATTCTAAGAACACGAATTTTTCTTTCATAATATCACAATGATTTACCAAGCCATCTACCTCACCCTCAAGTGAATTCTTGATTTGAATATACAATATAGCATCATCACAAACCCAAGCCTTCTTTGTGTTATCCTTTGGCGTATCCTAATCAATATAATCATCAATCTTAGTGCCTTGTTGATAAAATTGAATCGTGTTACTCCATTCATAATAATCATAATAATTATAATAATTGGAGCCATTTAACTTATGCTTCATGATCTTTGACGAAGGGGGAACTATCTTAAATGCTATCACAAGTTTCATTTCAACCGCTAGTTGCACACAAACAATCAGTAGACAAACCTTAAGAGAAACAAAAAACCAGGCCTGAACAGCAAGAATGTGAAGTAGGTATTATTGAACCCAACCACACAGAACGACTGCAAAACTAAACATGAGACAAACCAGGGCGACAAAAGGTGGAACATAGCTCTCATGCACCGGTGCGTGGGATAGAGGGCAGTGGCGCATGGAGAACACATGGTTGCTTTGGCTGTTTCTGGGGTTTGATAAATCAATAGTGGCAGACACTGGCAGCGGCAGAGGTAGGTGTTGACTACAAGTCAATTCACAAAATCAAAGATGAAAACAATACATCTTACTTCCAAACTCTAAAGGCTCCCAAAAACCTAATGGTTAACAAACACCCTTAATTGCACTTTCAAAATTTTATACATTTATTATTTTGTCCTATAATAGTCTCTTTAGCATATTTAACAAGTGTTCGATATATGTCTAACAAATGTTGGACCTATATTGACTTTGTACAACTAGTACTTTTTAACATATATCTATTGTGTTAATAAGTGTTTGTTATGTGCCCAACAAGTGTTAGAGTGTCCGAGTGTTCTACACGTGTCAGAAACAAACACGCCAACCAAACTTAAGTGTCTATACTTTCTAAATTATGCCCAAGGTAGACAACATTATACCAGTGTGGAGATGGGTGGAAGTTCGATTGTCCTCTACATTTGCCAACTTGAGCTTAGCTCAAATAGTTAAGACATTTATCCTCTACCGGGTAAAGATTCAAATCCAGTGTGTCATTGAAAAATTGAAGTTGGCCTGTGCATTACACCATAATACAAAGAGGACCTTTTTTTATGTACAGGTTTTTTTGTGAATATTTCTGCTTGGTGATCACTATGTTCAGTCTATCCATAGTTTGGCATTGTTAAATAGTACCAATGATTTGGTTTTCTGCATTTGCAGTTCAACTCCCAAAATTCATCTGTTAGTTCTCAAGCTGGTCTGGGAATTGGAGTTCAAGCACCAGGAGTTAATGTTGTTACATCTGGTTCATTACAGCAGCAGCCAAGTTCCTTCCAGCAGTCTAATCAGCAGGCATTAATGACAAGTGGGGCAAAAGAATCTGGTACGGTCTGGCTTCTTGTCTTCATATACCAATGCGTTAATGTTTCTCTATCCCTATGGGTTGTCCTTCATATTCAATTTCTTCTTGGGTGAGGAGTGGGCACAATTTCATTTATGGTGTCCCAATGTAATTATCTTGGAATAGGACATCACATATAAATGCATATTTTTATTTGACCCTCCTACACAGATTAATTACATGAAGGGCAAAAACAGGGAGCCTTGAGAAATCTAGAATTTCTTTCTTGCAAACATATGTCAATGCTCACTAAATCAATAGACACTTTAGCTCATATTCATATTCACACATTCTTATATTAAACTAGATGACATAAGGTTGTGGCTGAATAGGAATAAAAGAAATTTTCAGGAAACTGAAGTTTCTTAATGATACTTTTCAGGACATGGTAGTTCCTTGAGCTTTAAAATTGATACTCGTCTTACAATTCATCTTAAATGTATGAAAAGTTGGAATGTTAATTCTGCTAACTTGGATGCATTGTAATCTCGTAAGTTCTTTTCGGAACTTTATGTCCTTCCTTTTCTATTCTTTATTACATTGGATACGCAAACTCATAAACCAAAATATCCTCTTAAATTCTTCTGTTTGTTGCCATTTGGAACCTTAAAATTTTCCTAGTCCAATAACTTCAATTTTCCTAATGGTCCTTGTTCATGCTAAAATTCCTTTTGAAATCAAATTAAGAATTCAGATTGTCACTAAGAAGCACTCTTGCAAAAATATTTATCGAGTGCATAGAACATTTCTTCTGAAGGTGTTCTTTTTTGGTGTTTTTTTTTTTTTTTTTTTTTTGGTAAGAAATGCATGGGTCTCCTTTACGATTCAACAAATGAGATACTGGTAACTAAAATGTTTACGTTCTCTCATAGAATTACATAAACAAGACTGACAATTAATTCTTGTGTAATGCAGATGTTGCCCTTGTAAAAGTTGAAGAGCAGCAGCAGCCACAGCAGCAACAGAGTTTACCTGAAGATACTACTACTGATTCTGCTGCTGGTTCTGTCCTTGGAAAGAATCTGATGAGCGACGATGATTTAAAAGGCGCATATCCAGTTGATACTCCAGTATGTGTTATTTCTTGTCTATTGTAATCATAGTTGCTTCAGTACACTAATCTTTCCTTGTCAAACAGGTTGTTGAATATGTTATTGCGTAAACAACATGAGCCTTGTTTGTTAAAGAGCCTACATCTTAGTCCTGACGTTGCTTAGAGCTTCTAATGTAGCAAATGAAAATAATGAAATAGCTTTGTTGGACATTTAATTAACTTGCGCTGAATAAAGTGTTCTAAAACATTTCTCATTGGATGGGAAAGGATGCCAGCAGTACTACTGAGTTATTTAAGAAAAGGAAGAGAATAATTTTTTTAAAAGAAAATTCTTCCATGATACAATGATATGCCCACAAATTCCATTTTTGTTTAAGATACATGGCAGTTTTAGATTACTGGAATATATCAAGGGAAGAAAGGGAACCCCCACAACTATAGGAAGTCAGTATTTTCAAAGCGTGTGGCGCATTCTAAGGTGACAAATCTCTTAGTCGCCTTGGGATGAAAACAACAGAAAGAGTGTCAGTGTCACAAGCATATGAGAAGAGTCTTTTTATTAAATTATTTGTTTTAGAAAAACTGTACTTTATTGCTTGATAACCAAAACTGCGGTCTGAATTTCCTTCATATGTTGTAGGTTGGCGTACCTGTTTCATCAACTGAGACTGCTTCAGTGTCGAGAGAGGATGACCTTTCTCCAGGTCAACCTTTACAGCATGGTCAACCTTCTAAAAGTCTTGGTGTCATTGGCCGAAGAAGTGTTTCTGACTTGGGTGCCATTGGTGATAACCTCGGTGGATCCTCGTTGACTACTAGCGGAATGCATGATCAATTCTATAATTTGCAAATGCTTGAGGCTGCATTCTACAAGCTACCTCAGCCAAAAGACTCAGAGCGTCCAAGGAGCTACACTCCAGTTCAGATACACAATCTCTTTGTCCTATGAACTGGATTCTATATATATATATAGATATACACTTTTTTTTATTTTTTATTTTTTTGTCTGAAATTATTTCATCTACAGAGGCACCCTGCAATTACTCCTCCGAGCTATCCTCAAGTGCAGGCACCTATTATAAACAATCCTGCTTTATGGGACCGATTAGGTCTTGAGACCTATGGCACTGACACATTGTTCTTTGCATTTTACTATCAACCGGTATTACTTTTATCTTTTTATGTAATGCTGTATTTCTTTGACATCCAGTCTAATCATGTGCCGAACTGCAGAACACCTATCAACAATATTTGGCTGCTAGAGAATTAAAGAAGCAATCTTGGAGATATCACCGAAAGTATCAGACATGGTTCCAAAGGCATGAAGAGCCAAAAGTTGCTACAGATGAATATGAGCAGGGAACTTATGTGTACTTTGATTTCCATTTTAATAACGATGACCTACAACATGGATGGTATGTTTACTTGTTAATCTTCTCGTCAATTTTTCTGTTTGCTACCTCATCTCTTGTTGCCTTTTGCATATGTAAGGTGTGATTTTTTGCTTTCTAATATTAAATGGTTAGCGCTACTCTTATGGAGATGTTAATGAGCTGATTTGATGCTATAAAAATATGATTGTGAAATTTAGAACATTGAGAGGCTTGTGATGCGACTTCCATTTTTGTTCATTTCCGTTGTTTTAGAAAAGAAATCATAAGCTCAATCACTTGCTCTAATAGGTAAAGGACTCCAAATTGTTAATTAAAAAAAGTCGTAATGCAGTTCTATTTTTGGTGAAAAGTTAATTGACTGCATAGAGAGGTGGTTTTATTGTGCAGTTCTAGGCCTTGCAAAACTGGGTCTTGGATGATCTGAAGAAATAATTTGTTGTTGAAAAACTGATGATCTTTGAAAATCTTTTAGATCGCAAAACACAAACATCCTGCACACATACACCTCAAATTATGTACTACTATGTTAACTATATTTGAATTATTTTTGTACTGTAGGTGCCAAAGGATTAAAACAGAGTTCACTTTTGAGTATAACTACCTTGAAGATGAACTCAACATATAGAGGATGTATGGCAGTGATCAAGTGATTCTAAGCTTTCCCAGGTTTCAAAATTTCCGCCATCTTTTTGAAGTGCTAACTCTTTTCCTGTTTTACAGAAACTAGAAAGAAAGATGTATCCGTAGCTTGCCAACTTCTTGTATTAAATATAGTGGGCAATGGGTGAAAAGAACCGAAGTCTGCACATTATAATCTTTGGTGAAGTCTCATTTCTTGTTGAGATGGTCGAGTTATTTTCAGTGATTTGAGATAAACTTTTCATAGCATGAAGGGGTCGTCTGTTCTATCATCTTTATTTTGGTTTACCATTTGTTATTTTCAGGTTCCATATCAGGCAAGGTTGCAGTGAGTTAAAGGTTGATTTAGTCTTTTTACTTCCCATTCCCTTTTTAATTGTAAAGGAGACATGATACATGTTCAGTTTATAAAGAGAAGATATTAGCATGCGTTCCCTTGTATTATGTATTTTTCTCATAACTGACCTTTACAAAGTCCGGGAGAAAATGAGACAAATCTCCACTTTAGCTTTAGGCTTGGCAACTTATCTGAATCATTTTGAATGAATTTGTTTTTGAAGATCCATAGTTCCAGACATGAATGTGCTCGAGTAAAAGCAGCAGTGAGTGTTAAGAAGCATGTGGGTATCATGTGAATACATGGGGCCTTCCCAGTGTAAAAAGATTACCCTTTTCACAGATACATGGGGCCTTCCAAGGATGGGAAAGCATGGAGGAGTTTTACTTTCTGGTATGGTTTACGTTAAATTACAAACTCGGTCCCCATGGTTTAAGCTTTTAGATTTCTGCATCTATCGTCTTTTTCGTTTCCCTTATAACTTTGAATAGGATAAATTAGGGTCGAGCTAAAGTCAAAATTGAGTGGCTTATTATGTTAACCGGTATAAAATGTTGTAATTATGGGGTAAACTTAAAATTAAGTGCCGATTAATTTGTAGATTAATTGAGAGCAGAGGAGCCAAATTTGTAATGTTTCAAAATATATGGGTTAGAATGTCACGTCATTTTGTTCCCTAGAGAGGGGTGAGGATTTGAATATTTTATAATATACACTTCTTCCACGTGCGATTTTAGAGTGAAATGAAATCCATCAGAAAAAATATATATGTATAAATAGATTCAGTTAGAATCTGTGTCGGCGACCACCATATATAGGCGCATGTGAAATGACGACTACGCCCCTGAGGTTTTGAATGGTCGTTCCCTTGTTGGTGCCACGTCACCCATTTTCTTCACAATCTTACTCTACGGCTGGTTTGTGGTTCGAAGTAAAATACGAAAAAAGTGGGGTTCCTTTCCTTTTTTTCCTTTTTCTTTGCTTTTTATTTATTATTTATTTCTTGAGTTAATACTTTGTCCTATAATTAAAATAATAATATGAATGTGTCACCAGATTTCATATGCGGTTTTAGGCTTACCATTGTAATCCAATTGAATTTTGGAGGGAAAGTGATTAATGTAGAGTGGGGTAATAAGAAATGAAATGAATAATATTAAAAGGAGAAGTGTAGTTAGGGGATGCATGCTATAAGAATGAAAATGAAATATGTGTTTTAGTTTTGGGTGTAACGTAAATGAAACCCCAAATACAGTAACCGGTAGAGGAAGAAGGACGGGCGTGGCAGAGCGATTGGTTCACCACTTGCTTTCCAACGCTATTTTGTTTTGAATTTCGATTCAACCTCTCCCATCGTTCCTCTCTCAATTTCTAACCGTTGGGGGGGGGCCCCATTTACCTTATACTCTCCCATCTTTGAATTCGCCTCCTCCTCCTCCTCCTCCTCCTCCTTCCCACTCCCCACTTTCTCTGCTTCACGTCTTTCAAAACCACATTCTGGTGGTGGATTCACCTCACCACCATTCCTTCCCCTCTCTGCTTCCTTCATTTCTGGCCTTCTTCTGTTTCTCTCTATTTCCTTCTCTGCCCTTGGTTCTTTGCCCTCTATTTCACTTTTGTTCCATCTCCTTCGTCTCTCTCTTTGGTCGCGACTACTAGCGGCTCTACCAACCCCCACCATCAACAACAAATTACTGGAAGCGGATAAACTTGCTTTTTTTCCCCTACCCATTTCCATATTCTAATCTGTTGGGAGATCACTTTCATTTCATCTTCTTTTGAAGTTCCTCCGGGGCTCATTGCTTTTGTTATTGGAAATTTCAATGGCAAGATTAGGGTTTGTGAAGTGGGTTCTTTTGATTGGGGTTTTGGGTTGCTGTGTTCAAGGTCTTGGGGTTAACTGGGGAACCATGGCCAATCATAAATTGCCGCCTAAGACCATTGTGCGGATGTTGAAGGATAATGGGATTCAGAAAGTGAAGCTTTTTGATGCAGATCAGTCCACCATGGGAGCTCTGGCTGGGACTGGTATTGAGGTCATGGTTGCTATTCCCAATGATCAACTTGCCGCCATGGGAGACTACAAGCGAGCCCAGAAATGGGTGCAGAGGAACGTCACCCGTTACAACTTTGATGGAGGAGTTACCATCAAGTAATTCATTTCCCTCTCTCTATAACACAAAATTTATTGTGTTCGTTCCCATGCTTCTGATTATTTTTTTAACCGATTCCTCATCTGTTTTCTCTTTGGATCTACCAAATCTCATCCCACCTTCATAATCCTGTTTGCATGTAGTTGGTTAACTTTGCAATCATGGCGGATGGTTTGGACTTGTTTATTCATTACCAATCTGAGATTGATGATTTTGTCTTGGGGTTATGAGCAGAGGATTTAACACTTTTTTACTATGCTGTTCTTGTTCAGATACGTTGCTGTTGGCAATGAACCATTTCTGTCATCCTATAATGGATCATTCTTGAATGTTACCCTTCCAGCCCTTCAGAACATTCAAAATGCACTCAATGCAGCAGGTCTTGGAGAGTCCATCAAGGCAACGGTGCCCTTAAATGCTGATGTCTACAACTCTCCGAGTAATAGCTCGTATCCCTCAGCTGGTAGGTTTCGTAGTGATATTAATGGACTCATGACCGAAATTGTCCAGTTTCTGAGCAAAAACAATGCACCTTTTACTGTAAACATTTACCCTTTCCTTAGTCTTTATGGCAATGCCGACTTCCCTTTCGACTATGCCTTCTTTGATGGTGCAAGTAATCCTTTACTTGATGCTGGCACTGGGATTCAGTACCACAATGTTTTTGATGCCAACTTCGATACCTTGGTTTCGTCTCTGAAAGCTGTGGGATTTGGCGACATGCCGATTCTAGTTGGCGAGGTCGGATGGCCAACCGATGGTGACAAGAACGCCAATGCTGCCAATGCTTATAGATTCTACAATGGCCTTCTACCAAGGCTTGCAGGCAATAAGGGCACCCCTTTAAGGCCTGGATTCATTGAAGTATACTTGTTCAGTTTTCTGGATGAAAATGGGAAGAGCATTGCTCCAGGAAACTTCGAGAGACATTGGGGAATTTTCGGGTACGACGGTCAGCCAAAGTTTGCAATAGATCTTTCTGGTCAGGGCCAAAACAAACTACTTGTGGGAGCACAGGATGTGCAGTATCTTCCTCAGAAGTGGTGTATGTTCAATCCAAATGCAAAGGATCTCAGTAAACTTGCTGATAACATAAATTATGCGTGCACTTTTTCAGATTGCACTTCTCTTGGATATGGATCTTCCTGCAATAATTTGGACGCTAATGGGAATGCTTCTTATGCATTTAACATGTATTTCCAGGTGCAAGATCAAGATGAATTGGCCTGTAATTTTCAGGGCTTAGCCACAATAACCTCACAGAATCTTTCGCAAGGTACTTGCAATTTCGTCATCCAGATAGCTTCCTCCTCCTCGACCCCGTCCTTTGCTGCTTCTTTTGTTAGTTCATTAGCATCTATGGCCTTGATATTCACTGCATTGTTGCTATAATTTCTTCTGTAGATACTCTGATGGATGCCCCATTTTGTTACTTCTTTACTTCATTTTTTTTTCTCTATTGGATTTGTAGGGTTTTTTTACCTCAGTTTTAAGTTCTCTATGAATTGATTGATTCTATTCAATCACTACTCTGGTTCTATGCATACAGTCATGACTGAGAATTTTTGTTCAATCCTTTATCTGTTCTACATTTAAACTTGATGGAATAGAGCATATGAAAAGAGGTAGTAATGGATGTAACCATTTTCTACCAACTAAATGAATCCATCTTGATTGAATACAATAAAGAAATGTAACTATGAGATCTCACATTGGTTGGAGAGAGGAACGAATGGAAATCTCTCCCTAACAGACGTGTTTTAAAACTTGGGAAATCCGAAAAGGAAAGCTCAAAGAGAACAATATCTGCTAGCGGTGGACTTAGGCTGTTACAGTAACTGATACACGGATGGTCTTAAAAACTAAATTCATCTCTGGTAAAACCTCTAAGAAATAGAAAGACGCTTGTCTTTTTGTACTCGAGAGTTCATTACTCTAATGTAGAAAGGAAAGGGGAAAGGGTAGTTGTGGTTTACATTGAAGAACCAAATAGTTGCAGCTTCCAGCATGGTTGGCCGGTAGTGTAGGTTTTAGGAAGAGGAGAAGGCAGTAGAAGTAGAAGAAGAGGCATTGATCATTCTCATCTCCATAACCCTTTTGTGTGAATTGGAATGCAAGAAACTCACAAAAGTAGGGCTGTTGGCTGGTCTATACTCTGGCACCAACCTTCCTGACTTCTTGTATCTAACTCCACATGCATTACATAATGTCTTGGGTCCCAATGGTCCACCCCTCCACTGTGGAGTCCTCTGTGCCTGACAATGGCTGCATCTCCTCCCACTCCCTGCACCCTGTTTCTGCTGCATCCCCAAACTCTTCTTCACTGTTGCATCTCTCTGATGATCCATGTCCACCTTCTTCTCCCTTTCTTCTCCTCCTCCAGCCTTATGCGGCAATAGGAGCTCACTGTCGGCCAACCAATATGTCTGTTGCAGCAAAAGAGTGTCTGCAGAGGAAGAGGCCAACTGTAAGGACTGTTTGTTCGGCAGCAGGTTCAGTTGATCGAGGTGTTGACTAATGAGAGGGCGAATGCTCGTGTTGGCGGGCGCCTGTCTTCTCTTGCTTCTCGCCTTGCTGGGGACTGCAGAAAAGTGAGAGAATGGCGAGTCGGAAGAAGATGGCGTGGGCTGAGAGAGTGAATTTGGTGGTGCTGGAGGATTGTTGAGGTGTGTGGATAGCTGTGGGGGTGGGAGGGGGGGAGGGGGAGGCTGCTTCCTTTGGCTGATAAGCATTCTTCCACAAATGCTGACAGCCACTCCAAGTTTACATCAACTTCCTGAATTCAATGAAGCTCAACATTGGTGTGATGAGAACAACAAGGCAAAAAAACAAAGCAATGGAGTTTAAAATGACATACCATTGTCGTCATCTGGAGTGAACAGAGGTCGTCGTCGAGAGTGGAAGAAAGCTCGGACCTGAGTTTAGAACAGTCGTCTTGCTCGTATTCGGTGTTGGCCGACACCATTTTCGGCTGGTAATCCATGGTAGCAACAGCAAAGGGGGGAGAGAGAGAGAGAAGGGAAATTGAATAATAATTGGAGAACTGTATGAGGTATGAATGAGTGAAGCAGTAATATTGTATGGCTGTGATGCTTATGAGTTGGTTTTGGACTCTCTTTAATTTTTGTGTCGGCAGATTACGATGGCTTGCTTTTAGCAACTAACAGAATTATTCAAATCAACGTCCCCATCTCCTTCGTCCTTCTCCCTCTTGCTAAAAACAATAGTTCCACTTTTTTTTTTTTTTTTTTAGGAGTGTGTGAAAACCTCTCTCTAGCAAACACGTCTTAAAACCTCGAGGAGAAGATCGGAAGAGAAAGCTCAAAAAGGATAATATCTGCTAGCGGTGAGTTTGGGCCGTTACAAATGGTATCAGAGGCAGACACTGGGTTATGTATCAACGAGGAGGCTGAGCTCCGAAGGGGGGTGGACATTAGACGGTGTGTCAGGAAGGATACTGGGTTATGAAGGGGGTGGATTGCGAGGACCCACATCGATTGAAGAAGGAAACGAGTGTCAACGAGGATACTAAGCTCCAAAGGGGGTGGATTGTAAGATCTCACCTCGGTTGGAGAGGGGAACAAAACAATGTTTATAATAGTGTGGAATCCTCTCTCTAGAAGACGCGTTGTAAAACAATTTTGACTTTTACACTCCAGGATTGAAAGTCCTTGCTCCTAAGTCTAAGAGTAACCTTGTTCTATTATATTATATTATATTATATATATTTGTCACAAGCTTCTATGGATTATATTAAATATACTTCCACATAAAAATAATAATAATAACAAAACAAAGCCAAAATGGTTATGTAGGTAAAAATTGACAGATACTCAGTTGAATTAGAAATTAAAAGGATAAAAAAAAAGTTTAAATTTTATTTCTTAATGTTCAACGAGCATAGTCGGTGGTGCCTAATTTTAGATGATAAAACAAGAACCAAAGGACAATATTCAAATGCTCCAATAATTTCGAAATAATATAATGACCACTCATGGGTTCGCCATTTTCAGAAGCTACACGATGCCGCCATTGACGAGCACGACTTGGCCGTTGATCCACTCGCCTTCATCGGACGCCAAGAACCCAACAAAAGAGGCCACATCTCTGGGTTCCCCAAGCCTCCCCAGTGGACACTTTTCAATCACTCTCTTCACTGCTTCCTCATCCATTCCTCCGTACAACATCTCCGTCGCCGTCGCCCCCGGCGCTATGCAGTTCACTGTTATTCTGCTCCCTCTCAGCTCCTTTGCTGCCACCTTTGTCATTGCCTCCACCGCCGCCTTTGATGCTGTGTATGCCCCTATTCCCGCTGTTGCTGCTGCCACCGCGGTTGATGATATCAGTATTATCCGCCCCCCACCGCCGCGTTTCACTCTGTTTGCTGCTTCTCTGCAGCATACGAAACTTCCCCTCGTGTTCACACTGAAAAACACAATCGCCCTAATTCATATGCATGACTACTTGTTGAATCCTATAGAACTTACCCCAAGTTTACAACTTATCTTCTAAAGCTTCGAGTCTAGTGGTGATTTTACTAAAAACTCCTCCCGTGGAATTAAGAGATTTAAAGATTTTTCCTATGAAATTTTATAAAAGAGGAAGAAGAGGGACCTGAAAATCTGGTCAAAAATCTCCAGTGAAGTATCAGCGATATAAGGGTAAGTAGGATCAGAAATTCCAGCACAATTAACCATGATATCAACTTGGGCGCCAAATGTCTGCTCGGCTGTGTCAAACAGCGACTTCACTTGCTCTGGATCGGACACATCTGCCCGCCAAGCAATGGCTCGTAGGCCACTCCCGGTGGCCGAGGATGAATTGATCTCAGCAGCAACACGGTCAGCTTTGGCCGAGGATGACACATAATTGACAACGATACGGGCGCCAAGAGAAGAGAGGTGAAAGGCGATGGCTCGGCCGATGCCCCGAGAGGCACCGGTTACAATGACCACTCGATCCTGCAGCGGCAGAGCAGCCACAGCAGGGCCTGATTCTGAAGCCATTGTACTTACAGGACGTTGAGATTGACAAATTCAAGTGACTTTATATTATAATAGAAAGTGACAACAACAAAACAGAGCCAACTTGTTGATCCTGATTAGTAATATCATATTGGGAAATCGGTGGATTTATTGTATAAACAAAGAAGCACGTACACCAAGTTCTCGAAAATAGAGGAGCATACGTAAATATTTTAGCTGCTACTTGTACTTGATCAGGTGTTCATTTGATAATGAATTTGGGTAAAAATATGAAGATTAAAGAGGAAATAATACATTACAAGTTATCATGCTCAATAACTTGGGCGCCCCTCCATTGTTCACCAGGTTCGACTGTGACAGGAACTAACATGGAAGCAGGGCCAGTGCATATGAAGTAGTCTTTGCCAAACTTGTCAGATAATGAACCAGGGCTTTGTACGTATATGTCTTCGAACCCCATTCTTATCACCCTGAAGAACAGCTCTCGTCCCTGAAATACATAAGTGCTTTTCGTCAAAATATTTCCCTTATAAGTACTTCGCCAAAAGAGATTAAGAAGTAAAAAGTTCTTAAGATAAGTAAGATGTAAAGTTCTTGAATAGAAAGTACTTCAGCGATTCCAAAAACATGTTCAAAGATGTGGTGTGATGCAATACAGTAGCTATTTCTTTACCTGATCAAGAGTCTCATACTTTGAAGGTGTGGTGTGATATACAGGCTTCGACCTCTCTGCTGGTGGTGCGGCATAAACTCTACTGAACTTGTTCTTCAAAATGGTGAAGGGTACATCTTGGAGGCTCCATGAACCTGCCTTTTCTTGAGGCTCAGAGCCGAACGAGAACCAATCAGGGTCCTCTGCCTTCATTGCTTCTGTCGGAGACAGTATTTCAAAAGGGGAAGATAAGGGGGGGAGAGAACAGTAGGAGCATCCTTCAAGCCCCTGGATTGCTGCCCCATCTCGTCGTTTGAATTTGAAATGACTCAGTATTGCGCTGTTTAGCGACAACAGCTTCGGTCCCGTGTTCTTCACAATCACAGCCGTCGCCATACTTTCGGAATAGAGAGTGACAATGTAAGTAATCTCCATTTGCTTGCTACTGCAGCTTAACTCCACCTGCAACAAAACCATGCCAGGGAAAACAAAATGAAACCTCCACATACAAAGGCATTCAACTTACATAACTTGGTACGCTCTCTTAACAAAAGATGAGAGGTTTTCAACCCTTCATTACTTGGTACTAGAGTGAGGAAAACTATGAGTTGAGAAGGAAGAACAAAATCTTAATTAGTATAAAGCCTCAGAAGTTAGACAATGAATATATAAATGATGATTCATTACCTATAGAGATGAAAACAATTACTACGTAAGCTCAAAATCAGGTTCCAAATATAATATGTCAGCAGGGAGAAATTATTTAAATATGATCGCCACAATGTAGCTGCTTCCCAATAACAATCCAATGCAAATTCAAATCTTGTCTACCTCCTAAAATTCAAGAAATATAGTTAAATTCTCTCACACATCTAATATCGTTAACCAGGGATCGCGAAAATAGTAGAATCGCGATAGAGAGTGGACAAATGAATACTCATTTGAAGGGAGGATTTGTTAGAACGGTTGAGGATTATTTGTTGAGGATTATTGAAAGGAGTAGTATCACACTAACTAAGGAACACTATCTCCATTGGTATAAGGCCTTTTGGAAAAACCAAAAGCAAAGTCATGAGAGCTTATGCTCAAGGTGGACAATATCATACCATTGTGGAGATTCGTAATTCCTAATATGGTATCAGAGTCATGCCCTTAACTTAGTTATGTCAATAGAATCCTCAAATGTAAAACAAAGAAATTGTGAGTCTTGAAGGTGTAGTCAAAAGTGACTCAAGTGTCGGATAAATGGTGTACTTTATTCGAGCGCTCCAGAGAAAGGAGTTGAGCCTCGATTAAGGGAAACTGTTTGAGAGCTCCATAGGCCTCATGGGAGGTTCTATGGTGCACTTTGTTCGAGGGGAGGATTGTTGAGGATTATTGAAAGGAGTAGTCCCACGTTAGCAAATTAAGAGGAAGAGCATGGAACACTATATCCATTAGTAGGAGATTTTTTGGGGAAACTAAAAGTAAAGTCATGAGAGCTTATGTTTAAAGTGGACAATATCATACCATTGTGGAAGGTCCGTGGTTCCTAACAAAAGTGTGCAACCAAATGAAAAACAAAATAGAGCTCAGATTCCAGGCAGACAACAGGGTACACTAACTTAAATCATTAATGTAGCTTCTGCTCCTGCAGTCCCACAACATAATTAGGAGAAAAACAAGACAAATGAATTCACTCAACGCTTGACGCAGCAAAGATCATAAATAAATAAAGAAGCAAAGCCCAAAGAAAACCAGGCAAAATTTCGTCGAAGATATATAGATATGTGCTAGATATACCTGGAGAGCATCAATGGCATCGGAATCGACATCTTTGACGGTCCAATCAGAAGTGGGAAGAAGAGAGGGTTTAGAGGCTGAATTGGACGCATCGTTGATCACAAGGCCAATCCCTCCTTTTCCGCCATTAGCGGCGGGAGTAGTGAAGAGAACTTCCTCGAAGCCGTCGTCCTTCCAATAGACTTTGGGTTTGTAGGAAGTGATATGGGCATCGGAGATGTGGAGGCGTAAGGAGCTGCCGTTGCGGACGGAGAGGTCGACGGAGGGAATGCCATTAGACTGGTGGAAGTGGATGCCCTTGCGGCCAAATTTGTCGTTGAGAGAATCGGCGGGTAAAGGGGAAGTTGCAGAAGGAGAGAGGGAAGAAGAAGAAGAAGAAGAAGAAGCCCTAACAATGCTTAGCTTTGGGAGGGGAAGGCAAACCAGAGAAGCCATGGGAGATTGAGAGATAAAGAGGAGGAATTAATGGCTTCCACACAGAGTTGAAGAAGAGTGTCCTAAGCTCATCCTTAGCTTACTCTCCCACCAATGTTTTCCTTCGGATTTCTATTTTGGTCTTTTTATCCACTCATAACGGCTCTTCTTTAATTCTCCCTCCCCGCCGCCATCTCTCTCTCTCTCTCTCTCTCTCTCTCTCGTGCTTTTAGGGATAAGTTTAGGAATTTTATGTTACACCTTAATATTTCTCACTGTCAGATTAAAAAGATCGTAACACAATTTTTTTATCATATAATTTCGGTGATTTATTTAAGAGTTCATTATATCTTTGAATAATATCTAAGGTCAATGGTAACCAATAAGATCTAAGTGACTTGCTAAGCTAAGGTCAATGGTAACTAATAAGAAAGTCAACAAGAAAGCTCAAGAAAAAAAAAATTCAAATGCAATTTCTACCAAAAACATGTGTCAAATTTTTCAACAAAAAATGATGAACATAAAGAACTTTTAAAACATGTTTTCCCCCCCTCAAATTCATCCAATTTTAACACTAAAATTCCATAAAAACAAGTAAAGGGTAAAAAGAAAGTCAGCGAGAGAATTAGTTCATACTTGAGAGTCAGCAAATGGCGTATGGCATTAATAGACATGGGAATTGAGGAACCTAGCTAATAAGCTAACCTTGGCATAAACACATTCTGATTGTATCATAAACAAAAGAGGCCCTCACTATAACAACATCATCAACAGTACATTCTATCCAACAACAAACAAAACCGGTGACTAAAAACAAATAGTCCTGCTAGTAGTAGTGGCACCCGTAAAAAGCCACATTTCCCCCAACCAACCCCCAAATGCAATGGAAGCACACCACCCCTCTCCTCTTCTTATATATATATATATATATATATATAGAACAAACCATTTTAGTATCTTAATCAAAACTTAAGATAAATAATAATGTAGCCCAATTCAGCATTTACTCCTCATCCATCCCTGCAGGCTGCTGTCCTCTCCTGGGACCTCCTGCTGGTTTTGACATTATAATCTGCAACATGGGTGGAATAATAACGTTAAATCGAAAACATATTTAAAAATACATTACCCATTATCTCGTGCTTCAAATTCAGCAGTCCTATGTATATATATGATTTTAACAAATTAAATGTCAATGCAAGCAAGCATCAGCAGATTAATAGAAGGGTATACCTGGTCGACTCGAAGGACAGTACAAGCAGCATCAGCAGCGTACTTAAGAGCAAATAACCTAGAAAAGTAAAAAAGCCAGACAAAATCGCATGTCATCATGCGTTAGCATCCCTAATGACTTCTTTTTATATATAAAAAAAAAGAATAAAGTCAGCACCAGTAGCATGCATTTAACAGGACAGATTCATCGTATAATGAATGCCACATGACTACCTTACGGAAACTAATAACTAAATATCTCTGTGAAATGCAAGGCACTAACTATATATTGTAACATAATTATATACAAGTAAGAATTAAGCAAAATGCAACTCTACAAGAAAGATACACAATTATATATTGTATGAAGCACCGAACTAAGAGTTTCATGAGAATAATCATAATTTTTCACATTGTAAGAGAATGAAAACTGACTTGGTAATGTGAAGATCCCAGATATTCATCGTGGAAACATCCTTGCAAGTCCCTTCCTCCAAGTCTATACCCACTCTGGTAGTTCCGGATGCATGCTCAGCATACAATGAGGATATTATCTCCATTGCATTTAGCCCAGCATTTTCAGAAAGTGTTTTTGGTACCATCTCAAAACTTTCTGCAAATTTCGCAATGGCATACTGATCCAATCTACAGACAAAAGGAAAAGTCATCAGTGTTTCTTCAATAATAGAATAGAATGACTCTAGTCCTCATTTCAGCATCCCTAGGAAATAATTCAACACATTGACCAAATTAACGAACAAACATGCATTGATCTGAATCAAAAAGAAAAGTTAGAAATGATTAACGTGTTAAATGGGACATCTAGAGCTGACATTACGTGACTTCTCGTGACCTAAAAAGACCAAGGAGAAAATCTTAAACCAGCATGGGATAGGGAACTCCTTAAGAAAAGTAAGTAACCTCTTTGCTTCTTTCGTTTTTTTTTTCTTTTCCTAACTGGGTAATTATTCCTGCACATTAACGACTCAAGTTTGCATTCACGCTAGTTATGTCAGTTGTGTAAAAAAAATTCCTTTTCTTGCCAGAGAAATGATGCTGTTAACAAGCGACTCTGTTCAATAGTAAAAAAAGTGATCTTGACTTGTGCAATATTAAATTTAAAAGAAATAAAAAGAAATACCCAGTTTCTTTAAAAGAGAACTCCTTCACTCTTCTAGCCAACTCAATTTCAGTAGCAGCAGCACCAGGTACTATTCGGCTGTCCCTCGCCATTGCCTAACAAAGAAAATCATTACGCAAGCTCTAAATAATTCCAAAAACAAACAGTACATATGCAGAGAAATACTTTGTAGGTATTGACTCCATCATCAATTGCCCTTTCAAGATCATCCAGAATACTATCAGTACTTCCTCGTAACACAACTGTTGATATGGAGTTGCCCCCCTCTTCATTCTTCACAACTGTGACCTATTATACAATATCAAGGGAAAATAATGAGTAATGGTGCCACAAATCAAGAGGCAATCATGAAAAACTGTATAATATAAAAATAATTAAGCTCATACAGACAACATACCCTAGCACCACCAATTTCTTCAACTGAGACAGAGTCCACGTGACCCAAGTCATCTGGATTTGGCTGGCTAAGCTTCAACTGTCGTTTGGTGGGGGTGGGGGAACTATGTCAATAGCAATGAAGAAAACAATCTCACTTCATCAATAATAAAGCCAGAACATGCTTACCATGGCTACAGCACCAGTTGTGCGACAAAATCTCCGCAACTCAAACTTTGAGCTAATTTTTAACACCATAAGCCTGCAGTGCAACAGTAAATGAAACTAAAGAAAGAATCGAAGGGGAAAGAAAGAATCGAAGGGGAAAGAAAGATTGAATCTTGATAGTTCATCCATATCCAACACATAACAAACCAACTCTTCTCAACATGCATCACCAAAGCAAATTAGTACATAAAAATTCCTAATTATTAATTTTAAATTCTAAAATCATTCAGCCGCATCATAGACATAGATTTGTATATATACAAAGTTATAAACATGCTTGAACGTGATATGGAGTCAGTAAAAATATTTGGAAAATAATGGATATTGGCAGAAGGGACATTGGACACAAGTGGAAAAGAACAAAAACGATCAAAGATCAATTATGAGTTTAGTTCGATAGAAATGAGATTGCAGTGAATTACTACTAAATTATTTCCACACACAAAAAAACCCTTTTTCACTTTACCATCAAAACTTCATTCACTTTTCTCAAACTCCCATAACAGTTCTTTTTATAAAATTAAAAAAAAAAAAAAAAAACAAAAAAAAAAAAAGGTAAAACAAAAAGCTCTCAATAAGGTGAATGTAATAATACAAACAGGCAAGGAAAGAAAGAATGAAAATCCTTAAGACACTGAAGAGGCAGCTTAACAATCACAATCACTTAAAGGGCTCCATCACAAAGAATAAGAGAAAACTGGTAGTTACAAAAATCCTTAGACACTGACACCTAAAAGAAAGTGCGAGACATAGACCACAAAACCCACATACAATACTTTCAAGTCCCCCGAAAGATTCTCCAATCCTATTTAGCTAAACGAGTCATAGAATAGCAAATTATGTTCCACCCCGAAAGATCCCACCCTAATCCTAAAACAAAGAGATGGAACAACACCTTTTCCTCCATCATCACCCAACAGAATCTATTGTACATCAAACATACATTTCTATGAGTGCAATGAACAAGAAATAGAGCATTTTTATTCAGCAACCACATTTTTAAAACTTAACTGGAGACCAAAAAACAACAGAGAGAAGGAAAACTCAACATACTTGTAGCGCTCACAGAAATGTAGAGCCATTTCCCCAACAGCTGCTCCACTAACAATTACTTTAGCCCCTGAATCTGCAACTGCTTTTATCAGCTCCTCAACTTTAGCTTCCTCAGTTTTTGCATAGTTTTGTAGCTACAATTGATAAGCATGTGTATAAATTGGTATTTTAAAAAAAAAATACAAATGCAATTGCAAACAAAAACCTCACAAAGGCCCAAAAGTAAAAGAATTCCTTTTTTTCATTACGAAAAAGTAAGACAATATCTGAACCAAGCAAAACAAGAAGATAATTATAAGCAATAAAACAAGAAAATATCCAAAAATAAAATTTATAATTTCCAATCAAAATAATAACAAAACAAAAAAATCGCTAAAGAAGCAAGACTCCTTTTCTATTTTCCATGATTACTCCACAACCAACCAAAACTGCCTCAAATAAACGGAAAGACATCTAGTTAGATTAATACATTATTTATTGGAAATTCAAGCTGAGAGATATGACAGAATACAAGAGGGGCCTACAAAACAAGCAGCCCAACAAATGAAGCCAGCCAAAAAATGAGCTAAATATACAAAAAGAGTTCTAATTCAAAAGAATAAGGCCTGAAGAAGAATTATAAAACTTCTAGAAGAGAATGCCCAAATAGAAGCATTAAACATATCAATAGACCGAACCTCCTTCCAGACCTATCAACACCCCTAGAAGTTCTCCTGTCCCTCTCAAGAAAAATGCTCCATAAAACAGCCAAAAAAAGAAAATCTAAATACCGAAGAATTCAACCCTTCTCCCGAAACGGCAGGTGAAACAAAACCTCCTCCGTCATCATAAAACAACAACCTCTCATCTGGGTCAAACAAATATCAAAAGACGCCAAAGGAAAAGGAAGTGATCCAAATCTTCAAGTACTTCCCAAAAAAGAATATCTTGGTACAAGATTACCATTTGAAAATGGGAAAATTGAAACTAAAAAATAATATAAAATTTTTTGAGATCTACCTCCTCAGCAGTGTGAATCAATACTGTTCCTTTTGTTTCCGTTGCAGATGTATCAACGCCACCAACAAATACAGCAACCTTCATAAAAAAATGTTGAAGAAAATCAAGCCAAAATAACTAGGAGAAATAATTTCACATTAATATTTGAAAAGTACAACAAAATAAGAGTTTGAAATTCTTTTTAGTTATAAAAAATTATAATACAAATCAAAGTTTAATGCAACCAATATTCAAGCAATTTTACTTTGCAAAAACCAAAGGAATCCAAGTTAAAAACAGGTGAAGATTCCTCATCATCTGTCACAATCACCAAGACAGCATCCCCCAAAAAACCCACTTAAATAGCCAAGCCTATCATTAATCATATAATTTATGTATGCATACAGCTGACGTTTAAAACCACATAATGTAGAAGCGAAAGATAACAACACAGCTATCCCAGATGCAGATAAAAGTCTTAATTCTTTTTTTCCTCTCTCTTCTTAAATTTCATTTCTGCAAGCAGGAGGTTTTAGCACTTGGAATTAAAGAAATGCTAATTTCATTTCTTAAAGATGAAATGATCTGGATGCCATTTACAAGGATTGTATTAACATCCTCTAACATTTTTCTTCTTTTTGCTTGAAACAAAACTTATCCTAAGAGAATCACTGCTTTCTAATCTTGGTCAGCACATTAGCTGGGAACAACACATCATCGAGCAGTAATAATTACATATTTAAACCAGATGTAAGCATATGAAGAACTGATAAATTAAATTAAAAAGAAAAACATGTATAACCTGAAGAACATGAATCAACAATAGGCATGTACATAAGAAACACATTCATCATGATGGAAGTGTAAATAAATGGTTGTTCATACCTTGGCCTTCTCAATTCGCTTTATACTTCCCACAGCATCACTTTTCAAGACCATGCCGCGCACTACTGAAGAATTATGCAACCCACCTCCTAATAACTTTGCAACTCGAACATTGTCCACATTGAAATTTTGTGGATTCTTAGGACATACTTGAATGCATGCCTGCAACACAAAAAAAAATGTATATATAAATTGGCTAGGAAAGGATTTACAGGATAATTACTCAAATGTAACAAGAGTAGGAAAATATACATCAGCAACTAGAGAACAAATAAAATCTTCTTGTCCAAATTGCTTGCTAGCAACAGCAGCTTTCATTCGCAAAATAACTTGCTCTTTGTTTTGAACATCCATGTTCTCTGAACCCTTCTCCACTAGTTCATTCAAAACCTCAATAGTCTGAACCAAAGTGAAGACACGATATTAAAATGGCATGTTACAAAAGTTCATCTATGTATTCCATAATCATTGTAAAAGTGAGAAACCTTATTGATTCCTTTCGTGTAGCCACTGATTATTTCGCTAGGGTGCAGACCCATCCTGATGAGCTCTTCAGCGTTTTGTAAAAGCTCCCCAGCAAATGAAATTGTCAGGTTAGCTCCATCACCAATTTCTTCTTGCTGAGCTTTACCTGCTAAAACCAAAATTTTGGCTGCAGGATGCTGTACCTCTAGTTCATTAACAATTGTTGCAGCGTCATTTGTGATAAAAAGCTTGTCTAGATGATTAATTACCATCTTATTCATTCCTGAGAAAAGATACTTAAGAATAAGGGCATTGACATAGATAGTAGTTTGGAATATATTTCAAACAGCACAAAAACTCTGAAAAAAGAAAACATTAAAAAGTGCAGAGCCTATAGAAGCACTCCTTGAACAATACTGTCTTAATTATTCTCGCAAATTTCTACATTTAGCTCCAACCTTAGATGTTGAGTAAAAATTACCTATAGAGCTTTATTATACATGATGGCTTTCTAAAATTCTGATTGCACTGAAATATGTGGGTGGCCGGGATTTGAATCTCAGTTGAGCTATTCAGGTACTTACAAATAGCTCAATTCAGAATGAAGTTGAAATCTTTTCATCACAGCAGACGTACAATTGCAAATAAACTTAACCATTATTTGTCTCGCCTATCCAACCTTTGTCTTTATAACCGCAAGGTTAATCCTACAGTTCAGATTGGATTCATTGTCCGATCTGCAATGTAATGTATCTCCGTCTGTCTTGAAAGAAATTTCGCCTCTTGGAAGGGGAAACGATACCCTCCCATAGTTGGCGTACAAAGATAAACCGACAAAAAAATCATACTAAAAAACCGGTGACGCAAAGGAGGACGATTCATACTAATAAACCGGTGACGCAAATGTGCGTCACATTTTCGTTCGAAAAAACTCTAAATAACATAATATGAAACGAAATGGGGAAAAAAAGGAGCAGTGGGGTTGAGATCAGAGGAAACATACCATTGGGACCAAGAGATGTTCGAGTAATAGTGGAGAGCTGTTTGCAGGCGTCAATGTTCTTGAGAACGGCCTCATCCAAGCCGGAGAGATGCTTGTGACCCTCTTTAAGCATGGATTGAATTCCATGAGACGGCAGCTGGAAACCCATCTTCGAATTCCTGTGAAAAGCCTGAACTTAGAGAGTGAGAAACTAGAGGTGGGGCTGGAAATGGCACTGGAGATCAGCAGACGTCAAACCCCAGGAGTGCGAGCGAGTAAATGAATGGAATGGAGAGAGAAGGAGAAGCAAGAAAGCCCTAGAAGTTCAGTAAGTTGGAGTATGGCGGAGGGAGTGAAGGGTTTTAGGACCAAATGAAATGCTCTACTCACCAAGCTCACTTCCACAATGTGCCCTAATTTAAAACTCCATCATATTACTAAACTCCTCAACCTCGCATGCTAAATCTAAATTGAAAAAAAAGCCAATATTTTAAGTACATTATTATGATAATACATTTATTAAATATTTAAAATCTCGAAATATTTAGATGAAATTGGCAACGTTATGGTTTGTTTAAATTACGTTCTAGATTCCTAATTGACTATGTCAAATAATGTCGAATATGGGTCATAATTTACTTTTTAATAATCATGTCGAGCAAGAATATAATTTTTTTTTTTCAAAATTGATGCACCTAGAAACAAGAAAGATTATCCTTCAAAAAAGGAGAAACAAACATAAGCATGCTCAAATGGCCCCTAAATTCTTGATCCCAAGGCTCTCAGAATCAATAAAACAACAGATATTCTTTCACCATTCAAATTTACATCACAAAGATTCTTGCTGTACACATAAATATCTAAAATTCGTCGACGTTTTCACATTACTTGAACCGAACTACAATCAATTGATCTTGCACCTCCCATCGCCACATTTATGTGCAGGGTTCGAACACGACGCATTTGTACACCTTAGCTGCTTGCAGCTAAGTTTACAGTTCAGTTGAAATCAGCTTGAAGCTTGATGGACATGTAGAGAAGAGTGAGAACAGCCCCTTGAGGAAGTGGTGCATATCTTGCAAGATTTGATCCCACCCACATAGCCACTACCACAACAGCAACTACACTGCTGCTACTTTTCCCACACACCCAGCTTGCAAACGAGAGACATATGGCTAGTAAAACACCAGCTCTTCCACCCAACAGCCATGCCACTAGATGTCCCATCTTATACCCCGCGTCCAACTTCCAGTCGAACAACGCCATCAGGCCGCTAAAGGTGAGGGACAACTGGGAGCCGAACGTTTGAAGTAGAAACAAAGACAAAAATGTTGTTTTCAGCACTTCAACAAAGGGGCTTCTGAGTTCGCTGCTGCTTCCTTCCTCCTCCCCCTCCTCCTCCTCCTCCTCCTCCTCATCTTCATCAATGTGGGGAAAATCCTCTCGGAATCTATAATATTTCTGATCTCTCTCATATTGTCTCTTTTGCTTCAGTTCAGCCCATCTATAGCTTCTCGATCTTTCTTCAAAATCAGGACTATAATACCACTTTCCTCTGTATCGCCTGTCAGTACTTTCTTGAAGCTTCAATGTTTGGTCATACTGAGCTCTTGTCGCTTCATTAGCCAATACCTGGGCCGAAAGACAGCATAGAGTAGACGCTGAGGCTTCTGGTTATAAACCAAAAATGACATCAAATCTTTAGAATGACTAGCAGAGTGAGTTTCCATCTGAAAAGATTTGGTTTCAAGCTTAATTTATCGAGTGATTTACAGGTTCTTCATACTGACAAATCTATGGATTCATTTTTCCAAATACCAAAGTTACAACAATCCCAAGGAAGGGAGAACGCAAAAGAATATCGAATTCTTGCAACTTACCATCGATAAACACGGGAGAACACAAACATCTTCCACCAATCAGTGAACATAAATCATTAAATTCAAGGGAAAAGGAAAACATAAGTCATTCTTACATCAATAAATTATTGAAACTTGCCTCAATAAACATCGAAGGAACCAAACTCTTCCACTAAGCAGTGAGCACAAGCATATTTTATCAACTTAAGAACATATATTCTTGTTTTACCTCTAGGACCAATTGCGCGTTCAAGGACCAAAAAACTCCAACTAGCTTTCGATTCCCACGTACAAACAAGAGTGAATTCAATTAAGGGAGGTCAAGGAAGGAAAAATGAACAAAAGCTCTATACATGGTATTAGATAACGCCACAAGAAGAAAATGATGTAGTTTTATGCTAGGAAGCCGACTATTGTAATTTTTGCTAGCAAGATTTATTTGAGGTGTTTATGTTTGGGCCATTGTACGACTTTTGTTATATTATTATTATTTTGAGTTATGTGGAAAATCATACTTAGGGGTAGATTGCTCTTTTAGCTAATCAACTAAACGTACTAGGTTTAGGTTTAAATGATAAATGAGATGTTGTACATAACTGGTTGTTTTTGTGAATAAAACTGTTCTACATTTTGATGGCTGAGTCTCATCACCCCTTTGTAGTTCTTAAACTAAGGTTGCAAGTAAGTCAGATCAACTTGTTTGTGAAATGTTCAAACCTTAAGTAGTGAACGGGTTCTTCTTATTTCTTGGTTTTTGATCATAAGGTAGCTTTTTCTAACTCTCCTTGGGATTGTGTTCAATTGATTTGGGAGGTTTTAGTATTTGTAAACTAGGGGTTCACATAAGTAAAGGGTTCATATCATTTGGGTATCACTAGGGTTTTAGTATTTATGATTTGAAATTAGGAACGGTTTCGTTTGGCTATGTGAACCCCTAATTCACAAATACTAGAACCCCAAAATCAATTTAGCACAACCTCCGCGGAAAGTTAGACAAGATTACCTTGTATTGAACCTAAGACATTTAGACAAGATTACCTTGTATTGAACCCAAGACGTAAAGAGAACTAGTTCCCTACTCAGGGTTTGAACACTGTACAAGCTTAATTGCTTGAATTCTTCAGCATACAGCCTTAGTTTAAAAATTGCAAAGTGATAATGTGATAATGAGGCTGAGTCATTAAAATCTAAAAAAGTTTCATTCCCAAGAACAAATAACAACCAACTGCATACACCATCTCATTCATCATTTAAACCTAGAATATTTAATTGATTAGCCAAACGAACAATCTACCGTAGAGCATGGTGTCCTAAATAACTATAAACAAAATAATAAAAGAAAAATAACACCTAAAATACATCATTTAACACCACATATACAGATTTTGTTCATTTTTTCCTTGCTTGACCCTCCTTAATTGGGTCCATCTCCAATTATATGTGAGGAACAAAAGCTAGTTGTAGCTATTTGGCCGTTGAATGCGTGATTGGTCTTGGAGGTAAAGGAAGGACATCCTAGTTCATATAATATTCTCCTACCCTCTAATAATGGGACCACGCTTGCTTTTGTGTTCATCAATAGTTGTGGATTGTGAAATGAAATAATCTCAATCACAAAAAAAAGTTATAAAATAGAGTTGCATTATAAAGATACTCACTTCATATGCATGTCGTATGCTCTTGAAGGCATCAGCAGCTCGCAAATCCTTGCTAACATCGGGATGGTACTGTAGTTCATAATCAAAGTACATTAAGTGGGTGGCTATTGTTAGCAGGGGCACACAATAGAACATTTGTGACAAAGTGCCTAAGGAAACATTTGAGACAATGAATATTTCAAATCCCCACTGATAAGGATGGGGAGAAAAAAAATCTAACACTTGTAACTATCCAAGCAAGAACCATGCTCCTTTGGGCACTTTCACCTTCCACAACCTTGCTTTGCTTGAGAAGAGTGACACCCGAATTTACCATTGAATAATCTGTTGATTCTTTCCAACCAAATTGTAACGGCCCAGATCCATTGCTAGTTGATATTATCCTCTTTGGACTTTTCCTTTCAGGCTTCCCCTCAAGGCTTTAAAACGCGTCTGCTAGAGAAAGGTTTCCACACCCTTATAAAGGGTGTTTCCTACTCCTCTTCAACCAATGTGGGATATCACACTAATACACCAGCTTCTCTGCTTTTTTTCTTGAGAGAGTGACCAGAAAGCATTTGAGAGAAGTTATTTGAGAATTCCATGACAGCCCAATGGTCTGGATTTAGAAATTGACCAGCACGGGATTTACCACATCATCCAGATAACCATATCGAACCAAAACCCTTTTTCTAAATTACAATCTACATCCTTGGCCTTTCTCTAAATCAACCAAGAACACGGCATGGTTTGATACAAATTTAGAACATATAGGGAAAACCTAAATTTAACGAATTACAAAACACCAAATATTTTCCCAAACTGGTTCGACATACCACCATTGTTCTACAGTCGGTGAGATTCAAGAGCGTAAACAATTAAATTCGATAGCTAACACGAAGAATCAAGAGAATCTGAATATAGAGTTACCTTGCGAGCGAGGAGACGAAAAGCTTTCTTGATCTCGTTGGAGGAGGCAGCGCGAGGGACGCCGAGTACCTGGTAATGGTTGCGGTCGCCGTCAATGGCGGTGGACGAAGAAGCGACGATGGGAGTGGATCGAGGAAGGGGATTGGTTGATTTGGAATAGGGGTTGCATGAGTAAGTCCGGCGAAGGGAATCGGCGATGAGGGAGGAGTAGATACCGATGGCGGAGGAGGAAGAGGAAATGGGGAGGGGGATTGGCCCCAATACCAAATTCGCCTGCATTACGCTTGTGGCTCGATCATGGAGGCTGTAAGTAAACGGTGTTTGTGGACCTCTTTTATCAAATAGATAAATATATGAACCATTTATTCCAATAGGAACTGCAAATGGACCTCTTCAAAGGGCGTATAAATGCGTGGGAGATATGTGCTGTGGTGTTCATCAGCTAAAACACATACTTCACACAGTGAACTGACGGTGTGTGTCTGTAACCAATAGCATCCCTTACTGACCCTTCAATGTTGGTAACCAATAGGATCCGGCCACGTAAGGGAAGAAAGCTGAGGTTGATTTGCCCATCTCTGTGCCTGTAATCCATAGCGCTTCGGCAGCCACCACCACCGTGTTCTTTACCTCATCTTCCACCATTTCCGCCGCATCTCCCTTTCCCTCCTCTCCGATTCCGACGACCTTGATACCTGGTGTGACCCTTTTCATCTCCGTTTCTGATTTGTATTATAATGATTGTAAATTTCTGTGCTGTTCGTTCGCTCGTTCAATTGTGTTCTTAGTCTTCCTTCCATTATTGATTTCTTATATGCGAAGGAAATGGCCATTTTCTTCATATTCTCTACCCTCAAAATTTGACCTTTCCAACATAAAACAAACCCTTTAAACTCTCAACTTTCACATTATCTGAGTAAGAAATTTAAAATAAAAACACAATAAATTTGCACTGTAACTAATTCTGGACCATTTTTCATCACCCCCCAATACAGAATCCAATTTAAAATCCACCTTCCATTATAAAGAACAATCGCTTTCTTTTTTTTACATTACATTTTATACACAAAAAAAGACCAACTTTTTCTTTAATTTGGTAAACAACTCATCGCTTTTGCGGCTCTGCCTAATAAACTAAACCAACCCACAAAACTGGACTTGTTTAGCATCAAATCCAATACCAAACTCTGACCCACAACTCCAGAAGGGCACAGCAGAAGAAGCAGAGCCTTTGGATGACGTTGAAATTGAGATTGTGACTGAGAGATTATCCATCTCCTCTTCTTCTTTCAATTCAGCATTTTCCAGAAGAACAAAAAAAAATTCATTCTGAATCAGTCTCCATGCTTCCCATGGCTTTCAACCCAGTTGGCCTCTGCAAATTCAAAACCCACGAACAAAAAGAAAAGGGAAGGCATTTTCTTCAACTTCTACTTCAACCCAGAAGAAAAAACAAGCAATTTCATTTAACAGAGATGGTTTATGTTACCTTCTTTGTACTCTTCTTTTCCCTCACTTCATATCTCTCTTGGCTCATTTCACTCAGCCATGCCCCAGGGCTCACCAGCTGCCACAAACAAACAACCATTAACAACAAACAAACATACATACACAGAGATAGGAAAATGGGGGGGAAGGAAATATGGTGCTGTTGCAGTTGCTTACAAGTAAGCTTCTCTGAATCATCTTGGCCCTCTTTTTGGGCCTTTGAGGGAGCTTGCACCCCTTCATGGCCATGAAGTCTTCCTCCTTTTCTTTGCTTGACAGAGCTATAAACAGCTTCGGCCAAACAAACCCTCTTTCCTCCGCCTTGCTGTTGCTGTTGCCGTTGCTGTTGGTTGAGATTCTTCCATTCTCATCCACCACAGCAGCGCCGGCGGATCCTCTGGTGGCGTAATAACGGTCCTCCTTCTCCGGCGACGGGGATGTGCCTGCACCGTTACGCAGCGTAGTAACGCCCTCAGAATTCCTGTCACCAAACAGATCCACAACACACAAAATTGATTTACCTCGTATTTCTGGGAAAACACCTCTCTTCAATTGCCCTCTCTTTGGTAGCTGGGGGAGGAGGAGGAGGAGGAGAAAGACCGAAGAACACAACACAACCACAAATACATGAACCCAAGTAGCCCATAGAAACACAAATAATGAATGAATGGGAACATCCAAACCAGAAATTAACAGAGGAGAGAAAAGTCATAATCGTCCTTTTAATTTTTTTTTTTTTTAATCTGCTTTCTCGGGAATCAAAAAGAGTGTGGTGGAACAGGAAATAGGCGTGAATTTCTGACTGACCTCGTTAGGCGATTAGGTTGGAGTGGGGTTCTTTCTTTCTCGGAACCAGAAACCACACAGCGATCGGCCCGAGATGCGATTTTCTTCCGTAGGCCGCCGCACAATCGCTCGGAGATCTCAGGGTCTTTGATTCTAGCACATCGCAGTCGCTTCCTCTTTGCCCACTGTAAGAACACCTCCGGTTCTAAAGGCTTACAACCTCTCTGATTCTGATTCCTCACCTCCGTCTCCATACCTGCAAAGGGGAAAACAAAGAGAAATTCGTAAATTTGCAATTGAAACGACTATGGACACGGAATGAAGCAGACGACTAATCCAGATTCTCCCGGAACTATCCCTTTCTCAAGTTCTCAGAGAACTCCATCCAGAGAAAAGGAAAGCACATATGAGACTGAAGAAGTGGAAGAATCGATCTCTAATCACAAGATCTGGCGAAGAACATACCCTCATACAATCGAAGATTGTAATTGGTGACTGTTGAATCAAAACGCATGGGAGCAGAAGACGAAGATGAAGAAGGGAAGGGGAAATGAAGAAGAAGAAAACTTACAATGAGAACAGGAAGATTCTTCTCGACAATACAAGAAGGCTAATCCGATGGAAGAAAAACCAGATCTCCAAAGGAAATTGAAGCTCCGATCGTGTCAATCAATTTGATGGCTCGATGACCTGAAAAAATTATTGGAATAATCGGGTTTCAGGTGAGGGAATTTTCAGCATTACGAGAGAGAGCGCGTGGTTGAGTAAGTTTGGAGCAGCAGAGCTTATTGACGTCTTAGCTATGGCTATGCCGGTCGTCTTCTTTGTTGTTGCTGTTGCTGTTGCTGTTTCTGTTTCTCTCTCTTTCTCTTGTCTTTCTTCAATCTCGCTTATATACTGCACATTGCCTCGCCAGTGATGATATTAAAAGGGTAAGGAAAAAAAAAAAAAAGAAAAAAAAAATCCATCCTGTCCCTTGAGCAGTCCCTTCATGGGCTCAATAGGCCCAATTAAATGTTGCTCCTTTTGGGCTGCTTCTTCTGGTGAGAGCCCATGTTAGGCCCACGGGAATCATATGGGCGTATAGAATCATTTATATAACAAACGAACGGAAAATAATAATAATAATTAGCATAATTTTAAAATTTTAAAATTTTAATATATATATATGTGTGTGTGTTTGTTATAAAATGGAGAATTTTTATTATGTATATTTCTAAATATACGGTAAGAAAAAGGTATTTTGAAATACCTCAGAATGAAGGATTATTATTATTATCATTATTATGTGTACCCAAATGGATCGAACCTGGGAAGTGGTGAGTAGCAACGCGCCCTGCCAGCCCAGTTGCCCCACTAAGCCAACAAGCTACGAAACATTTGGGTAATAAGTATTTTATAAAATTAGTTAAAACTATAACCTTTTTTTTCGATTACATTACCCACAATCTTTGGTGTTTTCTTCGAAAAATTATTAATACGCCTACGAATTTAAAAATTTATATTTAATAATTTCCAAATTTATTCTATATAAAAATTATTTATAGATTAGACATAAATTTTAATTTTTTTATTTTTTTGAAATTAACAATTTTAATATATATATTTATTGTTGTCTGTGTCACTGACATTATTGTGTGTTCAAAGAGTATTAGTCACTTTTTATCGGCTTTTGTTCCAAATGATTTTTCAATTTTAAACGGTGGATCTAATTTGTTTCTACTGTTGTTGTGATTTTCTATCGTTTGTTTTATAGATATCCATTGAGGGAAATAATGGTGGCACAAACTAATGCCATCCAGTGTCGCATGAGCCCGTTTTCCATGTCAATAAGGTGAGTAGGGTTACCACGATGATGGAAGAAACTGATTCACATCGCTTCGTGGTTGGGTTCGACATTCTTGAACCAGAAAACTCCAATTTATATTATTTGGGCCAGCTGTCATCGGTTCATGTTTAGATCTTTATGATTGGACCGGTTTATAACTAGTTCTCAAAGTTTAAGTTGTTTTATTATCGTATGGCTTTCACTAATTTCAGATTAGTTTGATCGATTGAGTTTTCAAATAATTTCGTGTATAAAAATTTGTATTTGTTAATGTAGGTTAATTAAAATAAGTTAGAGGTGAATAGATTTGAGGGAATATTTTTGGAAGTTATTGAATTTTTTGAAGAGAGGGAAGGAAGCAAGACCATACTCCACAGGAAACAGATGGGCGTAGTGGAAACGAGATCGGACGGATGCAATTTGTTGGAACACGTCAGGTTTAGCCAGAATTAACCCTCCAAGGAAGGCCACCGGAGAGAGATCACTTCCGTCTTCGGTTGGCGCTGACGCCCACTTCGACTTCAAACTCACCGTCATCCTCCGCCTCTCAAAATGATGCCGCCGGAGCTCCAGTCCCGTTCGTTTCGTCCTCACATCTCCGCCTCCACTAGTGCCCCCTCCTTCTCCTCCATCAGCAATGGCAGCCCCTACGACCAAAACCCTAGTGCCTATCTCGATCGTCACGGTTTTTCTTCTTCCTCTTCTTCAGTTTCCTCTCCCTCCAGATCCTTCAAGAATTCTCGATTCTCGCCTTCTTCCTTCATCTACAACCCTCGTATTGCCATTGCCCTTGTCCCCTCTGCTGCCTTCCTTCTTGACCTTGGCGGCACCCCCGTTATTGTGACATTGACTATCGGCCTTATGATTTCTTATATCCTTGATTCCCTCAATTTCAAGCCTGGTGCGTTTTTTGGTGTTTGGTTTTCTCTTGTTTTTTCTCAGATTGCTTTCTTCTTCAGCTCCTCTTTTGATCTCACTTTCAACTCTATTCCTCTCGCGATCCTCGCTGCTTTCCTTTGCGCCGAGACCAATTTCTTGATTGGTGCCTGGGCTTCGCTTCAGTTCAAGTGGATTCAGATCGAAAACCCCTCTATCGTCCTTGCTCTCGAGCGCCTCTTGTTCGCTTGTGTGCCGTTTGCTGCTTCGGCTCTGTTTACTTGGGCGACCATATCGGCCGTTGGCATGCTCAATGCTTCTTATTATCTCATGGCCTTCAATTGCATCTTCTACTGGCTTTATTCTATTCCTCGCCTGTCGTCGTTCAAGAACAAGCAAGAAGCGAAGTTTCATGGTGGAGAGATCCCTGCCGATAATATGATACTTGGTCCTTTGGAGAGCTGCATTCACACCTTGAATCTTTTATTTGTCCCTCTACTCTTCCACATTGCATCTCATCACTCGGTGGTATTTTCTTCCGCTGCTTCCATTTGTGATTTGCTGCTTTTATTTTTCATTCCATTTGTCTTTCAACTGTATGCGTCGACGAGGGGTGCACTTTGGTGGGTCACTAAAAATGCCAATCAGCTGCATAGTATTCGGGTCGCTAATGGCGCTGTCGCATTAGTTGTTGTAGTTATCTGTTTGGAAATTAGAGTTGTTTTCCACTCCTTTGGGCGCTACATTCAGGTGCCACCGCCGTTGAATTACCTTCTTGTGACTACAACTATGCTTGGAGGGGCAGCAGGAGCTGGTGCTTATGTTATGGGTATGGTTTCGGATGCTTTTAGCACTGTGGCGTTCACTTCTTTGGCTGTGATAGTTAGTGCTGCCGGAGCAATTGTAGTGGGATTTCCAGTAATGGTACGTCGTTGACTTTCTATGATTTGAATACGTGGCATGTTTTTAATCCGCATCTATGGATGAACTATATTGCACGTTTTGTGGTTGCAGTGAACATATTGCTCCATTTTGTCCTGTAAACTGAACTCCGGTAGTAGAATTGCTTATGAAGATTTTTGGTAGAGGAGTATGTGTTGGATGGTTGATATATTTTTGCTTATGCTTTCACTGGAAAGATGAGCCAACTATCTAGTGGTTTCCGAATTTCTTTAGTTCTTTCTTTTTATTTTTAATTTTTGTAAGAAGCAAACCAAGCTGGTGTACAAAGATTTTCCGTTAGGGGTTATAACGTATCAGTGAACACGTTGAGATATTGCATTCTTAAGTTTGAGATCATTTTATACCTATGCGAGGATAAGTCAGTCAGGTCCTACCTCATATTGTTTTACTATGAATCAGGGTGGTCGATTTATCCCATTGTTTATTGGCTACTTCATGAGGGCATATTTCCTTTCCAAATTTGGTAACCAGGGTATGAATCAAGATATTGGACAAGTTTTATTTCTCTGTCAGCAATTGTTGATTACTTATCTATCACGCTCATGCGTCACTGTGGTGAACTTGTTTAAAGCTAAACTCTCCATCACAGTGGTCGCTTTTCCGCTAATTCTCTGGTTCCAACCCTCTCTATTAATCTTGCCTCTTTTCACTCAAGTTTGGGTGAGACACCATTTGGAAAGCTAAGGTGCCGAAGAAGGCGAAAGTATTTTGTTGGGTGTGTATTCAAAGGAAGTTCAACAAGAACCCTCATCTCTGCTTATCTTCTAGCTGGTGTGTGGACATTAAGTGCAGCTCTTTCCCCTTTGTGCCTTTTCTCGAGACATTTGGGCCAGATTATGGTTACATTTTGAAGGATTTGGCTCGAGAGAAAATAGAGGGTCTTCAAAGAGACTTGTTCTAGTTCGGAGGAGTTTTGGGGCTGAATTATCTCTTTGCATCCGTCTGGTGTTCTCTCTTGTAACTTCTTTTTTTTTTCTTTCTTTTTTTGTAATTATAACCCTGTACGTACCATGACCAATTAGGTCTCCTTTTTGTAACCCTTTGGTCTTTTTGGTCATCGTATCTTTCTTCAATATAGTCTCAGTTTCTTATCCCCAAAAAGGATTTTTTATTTCATAAAAAAGTAAAGAAATGGGGGGATTTTTTAAAATAAATTTTTTAATGTTAGAACACCAACAACGAAGTATGTTGTGTACGGTTACAAAGGAATTCCTCCAGAAACATCATGTCTTAAAAATCTTGTGATTCCTCTCTTTCCACTAAGTTAAGAGGCGAGTTCTAATCATCAGTTCTGAAGTAACTTAGCCTTGCCTTTGAATCTTATGCTTTCAAGAATCTTCAAAAGCAAAGCGTCCACCTGATTAGGTACACATACCAACAAACCAATTTCATTAAAGAGAAGGGAGAAATCCTTAAAAGACAAAGTGCAATGAAGAAAAACGTGATCTATGGATTCACCACCTGTCCTACAAAAGTAGCAACCCGAGGGTGCTACGCCAAGTAAGAAAATTTTCCCCGAAGTTTGAAGGTAGTATTGAGACTTCTATAGGAGAGCAACCAAAGAGATGCCTTAACTTTATTATGGATTTTGAATTTTCAAATACGGTTGGCCAAGGGGGTTCTCAAATGGAGTTAGACTTAGTAAGTGTATCATGTGCAGAAATCAAATTAGATGAGAATGTACCTCTATTCTCTAAGAGCCAAAAAATTATGTATTGACTCTCTTTTAATTGGACCAAATCAAACTTCTTAGTAAACTTATCACTACTGATTAGCTCTCTGTCAAAAAGTTTTCTTCTCACCCCGAATCCCAAACTTGGCACTCAACAGTCCTAGACGTTGCTATGGAAGCCCATTCTTAGATGAAGAAGCATCAACGTCGAGGAATAGGGAGGAGAATGAGGCCCAGTCAGCTCAGGCATCCTCCCAAAAATGAATATGTTGGTCGTTGCCTGCTTTGAAGTTCATAATATTATAGAATTGTGGATGTTTTATTTTTTGTGGATAATTAATTCTTTAATCTTCTTGGGAGTTCCTCGAACCATTGGAACATGGCCAAGGAGTTTTCTCCATTGTTTATCCTTGCACTTGATATTTGAATGCCAAATTTATGCTTTGCTCCTTATTCTATGGCAGGGGCTTTGGAATCTTTTTTTTTTTTTTTTTTTTTTTTGCAATGTGCAAAACTTCTATTCTGTTGTCTGTATGCTCAGGGAAAGAGGTTCATATCAACTTGCATTCAAGTTTTTTTTTTTTCTTCTTTTAGTAGGAATTAGGACATGTGAACATGGGGCAATAATATCGTCCTTTCTGCAGATTTTGATTATTTGACACACATTGCTTCTTTGTTGTTTATTATCTTGCAGTTCCTTCCACTGCCATCTGTGGCTGGTTTTTATCTGGCTCGGTTCTTTACAAGGAAGAGTTTGTCATCTTACTTTGCTTTTGTCTTCCTTGGGAGCTTAATGATCATGTGGTTTGTGATGCATAATTACTGGGATCTAAATATTTGGCTGGCTGGAATGTCCCTCAAGTCTTTCTGCAAACTCATTGTGGCTGATGCGGTGCTTGCCTTGGCTGTTCCTGGTCTAGCCATATTACCGTCAAAAGTTCAGTTTTTGACCGAAGCCTGTTTGATTGGCCATGCTTTATTACTATGTAACATTGAGAATCGTTTTCTAAGTTACTCCAGCATATATTATTATGGCCTTGAGGATGATGTGATTTTCCCAAGCTATATGGTTATTGTGACAACATTTGTAGGCTTGGTCCTGGTACGTAGACTCTCTGTTGATAACAGAATTGGACCAAAAGCTGTTTGGGTTCTCAGTTGCCTGTATGCTTCAAAGCTGGCAATGCTGTTTATTACTTCCAAGTCTGTTGTATGGGTGTCTGCTATTCTCCTTCTAGCAGTTTCACCCCCATTGCTCCTTTACAAGTAATTATAACAAACTTATTCTTATAGCTTTGTTCTAGTTTCCGTTAACCTTGATACTATTGAGACTTCAACTTTCACTTGGGATCTTACAGGGATAAATCAAGAACAGCCTCCAAAATGAAGGCTTGGCAAGGTTATGCACATGCTGGCGTGGTTGCTTTATCAGTGTGGTTTTTCCGTGAAACGATATTTGAAGCTCTTCAATGGTTCAACGGGAGGCCCCCATCAGATGGTTTGCTTTTAGGGTGCTGTATTTTTGTGGCAGGGTTGGCTTGCATACCTATAGTCGCTCTCCACTTTCCTCATGTCCTGGTATTTATTTCTTATTTATTTACTACTGTCTTCTCTGTCTTCTTTGTAATTTCTCAACGTGAACTTTATTATTCAAATGTCTATACAATGACTCAGTTTGATGCACCGTCTGTTCAGATGTGTATTACTTTTCCGTTATGAAGAACGTTAATCAATTAAATAATTATCTACTGAACTTGCATTTGGAAGTCTGTCATTACTGGGTATGAGGTTAACAACAACGTTCTTCAAAGTTTCACTAGTTAATTCAACAATAATAATTTTTGTGGCACTTTGCTATTTGCGTAAACCATTTGCTGCGTTTCTTCAAAACTCTCTGAAGATGCATATTGGAGTAGACAGTTTCTTTTTATTAGGAAAAAAAGCCTTATCAATTATTTTTTGCTTGATCTGTTTGCCAATTTATTTATCTTCAAGAGTCAATACACTTGTGCGAATTAATTACCCTTCTCTACTTCCTTTTTGCAGTCAGCGAAGAGATGCTTAGTGCTAGTTGTGGCAACTGGTTTGCTATTTATCATGATGCAGCCACCAATTCCCTTGTCTTGGACATACCGTTCTGATCTTATTAGAGCAGCTCGTCAGTCTTCTGATGATATTTCCATCTACGGCTTTGTTGCCTCAAAACCTACCTGGCCATCTTGGCTGCTTATTTTAGCAATTCTGCTCACTCTTGCAGCTATTACATCCGTATTGCCAATTAAGTATATTACTGAGTTTAGAGTATTATACTCCATAGCTATGGGTATTGCACTTGGCATTTACATATCTGCCGAGTACTTCCTTCAGGCAGCTGCCCTGCACATCCTTATAGTTGTCACCATGGTTTGTGCTTCGGTGTTTGTGGTCTTTGCTCATTTTCCATCTGCTTCAAGTACAAGGCTCTTACCTTGGGTGTTTGCGTTGCTTGTTGCTCTGTTCCCTGTGACATACCTTTTGGAAGGGCAAGTAAGGTTAAAAAGCATCTTAGGAGATGACAGTGTTAGAGATATGGGAGAGGAAGAGCAGATGATCTCAACACTATTAGCTGTTGAAGGAGCAAGGACGTCGCTGCTTGGCCTTTATGCAGCAATCTTTATGCTAATTGCCCTGGAAATAAAGTTTGAACTTGCATCTCTCATGCGAGAGAAAACTTCTGAAAGGGGTGGAATTAGACACACAAAATCCGGTGAAAGTGGCATTGGTAGTCTTAACACGAGAACTAGATTTATGCAACAACGACGGGCTTCTTCATTGTCGACATTCACCATCAAGCGAATGACAGCAGAAGGAGCATGGATGCCAGCGGTTGGAAATGTTGCTACAGTGATGTGTTTTGCTATATGCTTAATTTTGAATGTCAATCTCACAGGTGGTTCAAACTATGCTATATTTTTTCTGGCTCCGATCTTGCTGCTTTTGAACCAGGACTCAGATTTCGTTGCCGGATTTGGGGACAAGCAAAGGTATTTCCCTGTTACAGTAGTGATATCAGCATACTTGGTCCTCACTGCGATGTACAACATAGGAGAAGATGTTTGGCATGGAAATGCTGGATGGGGTCTTGATATCGGTGGGCCAGATTGGATATTTGCGGTTAAAAACTTAGCTCTCCTGGTTCTTACATTCCCGAGTCAGATCCTTTTTAACAGATTTGTATGGAGCTTCACAAAGCATACGGATTCAACGCCACTGCTAACAGTGCCCCTTAATCTACCATCTGCCATCATGACAGATGTGCTTAAGGTTAGAATATTGGGGATTTTAGGAATTATTTATTCCTTGGCCCAATATGTAATCTCCAGACAACAGTATGTGTCAGGATTAAAGTATATTTAGACAGAAGACTGTATTCTGTAGATTATGTGGTGCAAATTTTCAAACAAGCGGTGCAATTAAGGTTTGTTCCTCCGGTCTTTGCTGCTTCTGGTATTTAGTATTGCTTTAATAAGTAGTCCTTAACGCTTTGTTTTTCTTTCTTTCTGTCTATAGGAGGGTAGTGATTTAAGAATATTCCCAATTGTCTAACCTCCTCCACGAATCAATGGTATCTGTTACATTTGTCGGCACAGCAACACAAGTTTCGATTTTGATTGAGCATGCTATAAGATAACAATGTACTAGAGAATAGAACTGGCCATGTGTATTATGTCGAGAAATTTTGACATGAAGCGCTACTAGAGCCTGTCAATTTATCACCTGTACTTCCAGTGATTAACTGATCTTTATCACCATGGGACACTGAATTTTGTTTCATGTTAACACACACGATGCCTTTTGTCTACTTGTTTATTGGCCCAGCACGCATTAGTTATTCAATTCACCTTTTTTCCCTTCTGGAAGCCGCAAGGCGAGATTTCCCTCATGGTTAGTTCTAGGACGAGATGAGCCTTCATTTTTCAAGGAATAGTGACCATAATCTTGCAATTTGTATGACTGTAGCTGTTGTTAAAGAAAGGAAGGCACTCTTTGTCTTGGTTTGTTTTATTACTTTTATCTTGAAATAACGCCACACATAATGATTCTGAGTAACTCCTCCTCCAACAGTATGCAAGAGATGTTCAAATGAGGTTAACGGGGCTGGTTTCATCCAATTTCAATGTACAGTATATGCCTTTGTAGTAGTAAAACTCTGTGTAGTTTTCGCATATTGTAATGACAAAGTTTCAATTTACTCGGTTGAGTTGGTGTTTCTTGAAACTTCGGTCGCAATTTCAACAATTCTTCCCTCGAACAAAGTACAATCGAGCCTCTCTTCAAATATTCATTCCAATTGTTTAGCTCTATAACTTTACTGCAATGGATAACCTCATTTTCTTCGGAGTATACCATCTATTTGATATAGCTTCACCGTGGATCACATTGTGGATTATATAGTACCGACCACTCCTTATCGCACCCTTAGCAATCCTCTCTTTGAACCACACTTATTCTTAGCAATCCTCTCTTTGAACCACACTTATTCTACATACGAAGACTGACCCGCAGTTTTACATGACAATGTCTTCAAGAATCACTACTCCTTTGATCAATATGAAATTCTACTTATACAACTAATCTAAAGGTATGGTTATAATATCTCCATGATGGTAGGATATTGTTCATTTTGGACATACTCTTTGATGATTTTGTTTACGGAACTACCTCAAAACTTCATGATAGTGAGATATTGTTTATTTTAGACATACTCTCTGATGATTTTGTTTACGGAACTACCTCAAAACTCCATGATAGTAGGATATTGTTTATTTTGGACATACTCTTTGATGATTTTGTTTACGGAACTACCTCAAAACGATGAAGATAGGAATTATTGACCTTGGGGAAAGTTTTTGTGGCAATCCCAACCCAAAAGATCACTTTCTCCTGTATAATAGCCATCATGAAGGTCGCATTCTAAATCTCAAAGCTATGAGCTGTTTGAAACAAAACAAAATAAGAAAAAACAGACATTAAAGTTGAAAGAAACCCAACTACCATTTAAGTTCTTTACAGCAACTTCAAAAAAAAAAAATAATAAATAAATAAAGGTAACGTGTAGTCAACTGATGAGCATTTAGTTGCATCATAATTGCCAACTGCCCTTGGTTGGTAAATAGAATGACAAAAGAATCACAGCATTCAATTTATAATCTCCTTGTTTTAAAAATTAGAATTTCATTTTTAAGATAGAGAACGTGACAATTAGGTGTCACTATTTATTCATATGCCGATAAAGTGATATTTTATATTTAGTTGATCGTGAAGACTAAAATAACGGGATTAAAAATCGATCGAGAAATGAGATCTTAATATAGCTTCTTTCGATATTAAAAACTCGATTTCTCTTGTATGCGATGACACAATTAAATATCGAACTCTAAACTAACCAATTAAGTGGGTACAGAAATGGATCTCACATTGTACCATGCCCTCCATTTTCCATGATTCCTTCTCCAACCTCATGATCTTTCCTGTATTTGTACCTATGAGCTGAGTACAGAAAAATGCAGAAGTTGATGATACTCATGACTGTGAGAAGCCAATAGAAGTAATCGAATTGTCCCTTGTTGATATTTTGAGAAAGCCAAGATGGAGTTCCTTCCTTTGGGTTCCCCGTGACGGATTTGATAATACTGTTTAACAACGACGCCGCGAAGCAACCCAACCCGCCCGCGAGAGCGGCGTAGGACGATCCAATGCTCTTCATGGCGTCCGGGGCTTCCTCATATAAGAACTCAAGCAAACCAACAATGCAAAACACTTCTGCTATGCCAATGAGACAATACTGAATGAGCAGCCAGTAGGCACTCAAGTTGGGCATAGGGGTCAAAAAACTGGCCTCATATCCATTTTTTATAGCAAAGTTCCTTCGGTATCTCTCGAACACCCCGGCCCAAGCGACCGAGATTATCGAGATTGCTAGACCGATGCCGACCCTCTGGAGCTGAGAAGCCCCATGCGGGTGGCCGGTGATGCGCCGAGAGAGCGGAACGAATACCGAGTAGTAGAGAGAAAGTATGAGGAATATGCTGAGGCCAGGGAAGACTGGCATGCATGTGACAGGGAGCTTAAGACGGCCCATGTGAGTGTTCAAGGTGTATGCTTGTTGCACTGAAAGAGTGAGATATTCTGTGAGCACTAAATTGAGAATGATTGTGCAGGCTGGTATTGGAATCAGCTTCAAAAGAATCTTCACTTCCTCCACTTGAGTCACTGTGCAAAGCCTCCATGGGCTTGGATTTCCTCCATCATCCTTTAACTCAAGTGCTGCCTTGTCTAAACACCTGCGTAAATCACCGCTAAACTCAAAAACTTAACGTGCCTAAAATACTAATACGATCTCTTACTCTAATTCGACAGACCTGAAATCATTTGTGTGAAGGATCTTTCCGCTGCCTTTGATAGCGGAATGCTTGCCAGCGACCTCGTACAAGCCAACCATCTCGCTGCTAGAAAACGAGGCGTTTCTCTTCCTGAATGCAGCCACAAGGACTTGGGCAACCCTCGTGAGAGGGCTACCTCCGGGCAACCGATGTCGATACAAAGGAGTACCGAGAAAGAAGATGACGTTTGAGAAGCCCATGGCGATGGCTAGGGAGCCAAAAGCAGCTCCCCATCCATGCTTGATTTGAATGTAAACAACAGCAGTGAAGGCCACAATGGCTCCAGTGGTGACAGAAAGGTAAAAGAAGTTGAAAAAGCGATCCAAATGAGACTTGTAGTCTTTGCTTTTCTCATCAAACTGATCAGCCCCAAAAGAAGACACACATGGCCTAATACCTGCAGCCCCAAAGCCTGTCAAGTAAAGGACTGTGTAAAGGTAAGTCATTTGCCATGCCTTGGCTGGCTCACATTTGCCAAGAAGCAGTGATAACTCATCACATATCTCCTGGTTTGGTACAAATGCACTAATTGTGGCACATAGAGTTATTCCTGTTAAACCCTGCATTTAGTTCAAATCAAGCACCTCTTCAATATCATCATCAGCTTTGAATTGATAGGAGGAGCTTATAATAAGATCGAATCGTACCCCGAGATAGATTGTAGTAAAGATCGCAATCGTCCAATAACGACCGAGATATGCATCCGCGATGAAACCGCCAAGAACAGAGGATGCTTGTGAGATCCCAAGGAAATTGTTAACTGCATCTGATGAAGTTGTAAATGGCATATGCATCACATAGAACATAAAGGCTACCATGTTCACTGACAGCCCAAAGTAAGCCATTCTCTCTGCCATTTCATTCCCTTGTAAACAAAACCGACACAATTTTCAACTCCAAGTAGTAACAACAAGCAACAACAAACAAGGATGTTTTTCAGCTGCTTACCAAAAATGAAGAAGGCTGCTATCCAGCCGCCAGTCTTTGAAAGATCAGCAATCGGTTTACCACGGATATTAACCGGAGTCGTTCCTCCAGTGTAACCACGCCCGAACGCCGTCCTCCGATCGTCGGATTCAACGAAAAACATCCCAAGCTTCTTCCTCTGCTCATCCAATCTTGCAGGCAGTTCAACCATCTCCTGAGGTGATTTGATTTCTGTACTTCCCATACTTGTGAATTCCTGGAAACAAAAACAAAATCCACTCACTGTTTTCACAAAGAATTCAAAACAGAATTGTTGTCCATAGTGAGAAAGAAATATCTTTGGTTATAAGGCCATAATTTTGTGCAAGCTTTGTTGACTGTTAGTGAGTGATTTTGACTGCCTAATCAATAGGAATCCAACCAAACAGCATAGGCCCACTTAAGAAGATTACAAGCAATGAATTTCTTCACCACAAGACAAAGAAGTCCCAATAAATCACCTGCTGGATTATGGTTAGGAATTGATTTCTCCTTAATGGCAACAAACTTAGAATCAAAGCTTAAGCTGGGGGTAGCTGTTCATATCCTTTTTCTTATTTCTTAAACATTTTTTTCGAGATGGGGTCCCATTGAAGGTGTAAATTTATGAAACTAAAACAGGAAAAAGGAGGGATTGGACAGTGCATTTATGGTTTGAGACAGATTGGGTAAATGTGGGTGAAGAAATATGGGGTACCAACTAAACTAAATTTGAATATCCAAATTCTGAGGCCTATAGGCTGCCAATGTTCATTTAATACCGACTTGGCGGATAGCGTTATGAGCAAGCCTGGCCTCATTCAAACGTCTCTAACTAGACAGCTCTTATGGCTTTCAAACCTTGCCAACTTCACTTTAAATTCTTACCCATTCAAAATGGTCTATAAACTTTCCACTTTGTGGTTAATAGGCTTTCGGTCAATAAATTTTTACTTTTCAAACTTTTTTTTTTTTTAAGAGTAAATTTTGTGTTCAAGTACTTCTAAGACAGGAAATTGGAAGATTACGAAGTTACTATACATAAAAACGATGATTTAGAGATCTATCGAACATAAACCACAGTTTAGTGAATGCTTCATTCCCATTTCTCACACCCTTATAAAACAATGTTTTGTTCCTTTCTTCAACCGATGTGTGATCTCACAATCCACCACCTTTGGGGCTTAACGTTCTTGCTGGCACACCGCCCGGTGTCTACCTCCTTCGAGGCTTAGCGTCCTTACTGGCACATTGTCCGGTGTCCACCCCCTTCGGGGCATAGCGTCCTCGCTGACACACCGCACGGTGTCTGGCTCTAATACCATTTGTAACAGCCCAAACTTACCGCTTACAGATATTGTTCTTTTTGGGCTTTCCCTTTTGAGATTTTCCTCAAGGTAAACGTGTCTGCTACGTAGAGGTTTTTACACCCTTATATAAGAAATGCTTCGTTCCCCTGTCCAACCGATATGGGATCTCACAATTCATCCCTTTAGGGCTCAACGTCCTCGCTGGCACACTGTCCGGTGTCCACCCCCTTCGGGGATCAGCGTCCTTGCTGGCACACCGCCTGGTGTTCACCTCCCTTCGGGGCTTAGCGTCCTTGCTGACACACCGCCTGGTGTCCACCCCCTTTCGGGGCTCAGTGTCCTCGCTGACACACTGCCTGGTGTCCACCTCCCTTTGGGGCTTAACATCCTTGCTGACACACCGCCCGGTGTCTACCCCTTCGGGGCTTAGCGTCCTCGCTGGCACACCACCCGGTGTCCCCCCAATCGGGGCATAGCATCCTCGCTGACACACCTCTCAGGGTCCGGCTCTAATACCATTTGTAACAGCCCAAGCCTACCGATAGTAGATATTGTTCTCTTTGAGTTTTCCTTTTTGAGATTTTCCTCAAGGTAAACGTGTCTGCTACGTAGAGGTCACACCCTTATAAGAAATGTTTCGTTCCCCTGTCCAACCGATATGGGATCTCACAATCCACCCCCTTTGAAGTCCAACGTTTTTGCTGGCACTCATTCCTCTCTCTAATCGATGTGGGATCTTACATCAAGCGTTCCAATGGTTCACTTATATTGATAAATAATTTCTAATCCCTTGCATACAATTTGACTACTACATAAAAATAATAAAAATAATGGAAAAGATTGCCATCGAGATGGCTTATAGTATCATTCATTTTAAAAAATTCCACACCTTATTGGAAGGAAGGAAACATTCAAGAAATTAATTAACAAAAGTAGAGAGACTTCATGTGCCAAATCCAAACCAAGTAACTCCAACTACGTGATAACTAATCTAACTCAAATTAAATCGAAATTTGTTAAATTTTCCTATTGATTAACAATTAAATTTCCTTCAATTGCGTGGTAATTGAAACGACATCATAAATTTCAATATAACGTAGCGTAGCGTGTTAGAAATGCAAAGACTTGTATAAATTAGGAGGAGATAATGGGTTTTGATTCATAAGCAAATAGAGTATAAGGTTTAGAAGTGAGATATGAAATGGAAGCAGCAGCAATGAAGGTCGTGGCGTTGGCTGTGAGTTTGGTGTTGATACTCACTTACGCTCATGCAGACACAGGCACAGCAACATTCTACACGCCCTCTTACGTCCGTGAGTATCTAGACATGTCCTTTCTCTACGCTAATCCCAATAGTTTTGTATTGTCATGTTTTGTTTGGTTCATATGTGTAGCGTCTGCATGCTTCGGGTTCGAGGAGCAAGGGACAATGATAGCAGCCAGCCAGCCAAGGCATATACAACAATGGCGCAGCCTGTGGGAGAATGTACAGGGTGACATGCACTGGCCCAACCAACTTGGGCGTTCCACAGCCATGCACAGGCAACACTGTCACTGTCAAGGTCGTTGACCTCTGCCCATCCCCGGGCTGCCAAGCCACCATTGATCTCTCCCAGGAAGCTTTCTCCTCCATCGCCAATCCCGAGGCTGGAAAAGTCAACATCGAATTTACCGAGTAAGCTCTAAAATTTACTCTACTAATGTCCACGGGGCGGGGTAGGGACGCCCGCTTCTCCTTTGGTAGCCTAAGAACCTTTCTTCATTTGGATTATTTTGCAGGGTCTGATGAACAGGAGCCTTTATTTCCTATATATGTATGTTTGTTTCCAATAATCAATCGAGCGAAACTCCTTCGGCTCGTGAAGTCGTCTCTAGCGGGCTGCTAGACAGGACTTAAAGGCGTTCTATTTCTTATATATATATAGTGCTCAAGTCGATGTTGTAAAGTCTATTTGAAATGAAACAAAGACGGCTTGACGTCCACTCTAGAAACCATTTCAATTGGACTTAAACTCCTGAACTTATAATTTGACTAAATTCTAAATTACATATACATTAAAAGAAAACTGTTATAACGCTGATGATCGAAAAAATGAATGTGTTTGAATGTTGTTTAATCAGATTTAATCTACACAAACATTTTAGTCATTACCCGTCGTTTAGGTCATCATTGATGTTTTCATCGAATATTTAATAATTTTAGTTTTGAAACATAGTATTTTTAAAAATTATATATACGACATTCTAGAGTATATACTGGATTTTATTCTAATGATGTGATCTTAGAGCTCGCTTACATATCCCGGAGACACCGCTTTTCCATTTCCGGGCGGAGAAGATAACGAAAATAGGCCGCTCTCTCCTCAACCCACAACATAGTGTGAAATCGTACCAGAGTACAAGAGAATTCCAACCCAGAGCTAACGAAAATAATGGAATTGTGAAACTGAGTTGGAGTCGTGAATGAGTTTACGTTTCAGGGCCGGGTCGGCCGGGTCTTTCCTGTTCAACCAAATGAAAGACTTGACTGACGAGTTGGATCTCGTTTTCTTTTATATATATAAATTAAATGTTGGCGAAGGACCGTCGGAAACAGGTCGCGGGAAAAACCGGCCGTTTCACAACCCGCCAGGAGTACGGTACAAATATCTCGAGGGCTATATAAATACATCTACGTACCCTCATTTGAGACCGCCGCTTCATTTTTTCTCGTGCCGGCTCTCGTTGCCCTAATCGCCGCCGACGGAATCTTGGGAGGCTACGTTTACAGGTATTCCGAAGCTCTTTGTTAATCCTTCGTTATTTTTCTGAGGCCATGTTAATTTTAGGGGCCATGCTGTCGTTATAATCATGGCAGTCAGTTTCTCGTCTACTTTTTTTCATTTTAATATTCTAGTTTTGTCAAGGATCTTCAAATATTGTTTTTATTTTTTAAATTGACGAAGATTTCTCTTGAATTGTTGTTCATCTTCTTTCTGATACGTAGTGCCTATACCATAAACTTGACTCCGAAGGACAAACGTTAATAAGTTTTGGCAGAAATATACCTTCGCCTCCATGGCTATATTTGATTTTTCAAGATAGATTGTTGCATGAGACGTTTCAAGTTTGCTGGGCTTAGGTTTCAGAATCCCAAGTGAATGGACGCATATATGATATATGCTGATAGATTATTGGAAAATTTCAATGCATGCTTACATGAATACATAGGCATGTTTCTGTTTTTATGTTTGTCTTGGAGAATGGGGTTTTCATTATGTTTATACCAGTTGATGAGTCTGGAAAGTGGGATCTTATGTGACACTTATTTTTGGGCTGGAAAGTTGAGAGTTTTTGCACTTGGGATGGTAAGGAGACCATTTATACTCAATACAAGTTTTGGTTAACTCGGATGGTGGATAGGCTAACATTGGAGATATGAGCTTCTTCTACAAAGCTTAAATTTCCCCCAGCTTTGTGATGTGTTTGGAAATTGTTCATTTCCAAGGTGTTGCATTTGCAATAATGCTTGAAAAAGTCACAATGAGTTCTCTTCTTTTTTAAGGACAATTATGAATCATGGTGAACATTGCTGACTGTATGAAGATTATATTTTTTGAATTAACATAAAGGACCTGAAATTTGGGTAGTGCTTGTTTTTTAAAATTGGCTAGTAATATTTCAATTTCTATCCATCCTTTTTGAAAATCATTTATTTGTATTAAAAATCTTAAGTTGTTTAATTAACATGTCTTGATTTTAGTGGAATGTTTTGTTGAGTGGTTTATGGGGTTATGTGGTGTAATATTTATTAAGTGGTTTTAGCGGTCCTCGAGTTAGGAGATACATTTTAAATGGTACAAAAAGGTATATGATTTGGTAAGAACTTAGTATCATTGGCAAAGGAAGGGCCGACGTACACTAGATGAATTTAATTTCAAGCTTTCTTTTATCGACTCTCTATGCTCTATGGACTCACCAATTTCTCTCAAGTCAATTGAATTAAGGAAGGTAAGAAATTTAGCTTGCTAAAGTAAAAGTTCTTTGTCATGAAAGGAGGATGTGGGATTGTTTCCCGTCATACCATGACAATCAAGTATTGGGGCAATCCTCGCCCAAATATTTGCAAAAACTGGCTCCAAATATGTTTACGACTGGGAATCTTCAAAGAATGTTTTAAGCTCCTTGCTCCGCCATTTCTAAGAAGTACAAAGAAAAAGCTATAGCAAAATATTTGGACAGCACTCCCCAGTTTTCTTAAGTTTCTCAAAAGTTGTGACAAAAGTCAATAATAGTCTTTTTTTTTTTTTTTTGTAGGGGTGTGTTTTGTTAAGTCTATAAAAAGTTCTTGTTTATGGTTGTTCTCCATATGGTTGTCGTAACTGTTTTTAATTTTTGTTTTTTCACTTCCTTTAGGAGTTTGTATCCCTAGAATTTTTAATCCTTTTCATTATATCAATGAGAAGTTGTTTCTTGTTAAAGAAAATGCATCATCGTGGTCTAAACACTAGTAGAACTTTGGAAAACATGAAATGTTAATTCTCTCATTTATGAAAATCAAAGTATAAAATATTACCTTTTTTTGTGATATCTAAATCCAAGTGAAAAGAGGGAAAGGAAGACCACGAAGAGACAAGAGTAAGCAACTAAACGATGCCTTTTGAGAATGAGTGCTGAAAGGTTTAATAGACTAAAGACACTTGTTTGTGAGAACCCTTGGACACTGAACGAGATGAAACCTCAAGCACCGCCATTGATATTATATTACTGTTAAGGTCGATTGACAAAACATAATGTACTTTATATTACTTTTTAATGTGACTTGAGAGTTAATTGAAAATAAAACTTATAACTCTCAACCTCCTATCTCTCCCCTCCCCTCCTCACTTAGTCCCTCCCTCTCTCCCTCTCCCCCTGCTTACCCAACCGATCAAAGAAAAAGTTGTTTAGTGTTGCTATTTGGTCATGCTCTAGCTTGGTTGTTTGCTAAATGCTCATTGTTGTCTCTTATGTTGCTTTGTTCTCCAATATTGCTTCTTCTTGTTTCAAAGGGGTGGACAACTTAGATTTAGCAAGTAGGGAAGAGAGAGAGAGATAGGGAGGGGGTGGAGAGGGGTTCATGAGAAGAAGGGAAGGCGGAGAGAGACATGTAGGGTCGGTGAGGTTGCCAAGACAAGAAGCAAAGGGAGGGTGGCCCATGGAAATCCTTGTACATCGACCTTAGTGTAGAGTAAAATTATTTAAAAGTACCTCATCATCTTTCGGTTGAAGTAGTTAGCCCACAAAAAAGGAACGACCCATGATTTTGAAGCATTTTAGAAACCTTGAAGATTTTAGTTACAAGTTTTGAAACTCTAAACCTATTCATTATCAAAAACTTTGAAACAAGTTCGTTTGTGAAACCTCATGGGTTAATGATGAAACATCCGTAGAATTCTTATTCTACGAAAGGATTTGTTCTTGTAAATATGCAACCATATTGATTGTTTAAGCTATGGCAGTCATCCATGGCAAAGAGGAGAGGGAAAGCGTCAAAGGTTGAAGAACTTTTGAATCATTCTATCTCAAATATAGGTGTTAAGAAACATGTTAAGAAGAAGAAGTCAAGGAAGACAAATGAAACTTCGAATTCGAAAGTTTCCCGTTCTTCTTCAAGCCAAGAACCTGTTAGTGTTCCAACACATGACTCAGTTACAACTTTGATCCCTCCCAGCTATGATCATATGACTTATAAAGAAACGGAGGAAAAGAAACACGTCTCTGGATTCATTTTTATGTGCAATGGAAAAACGAAGCCGGAATGTTATGAATATCGCGTTTTTGGCTTACCGAAAGGGAAAATTGAAGTTGTGAAGAATATAGCTTCTGATGCCAAGCTATTTCTTTTCGACACCGACTTGAAGCTTCTCTATGGCATTTACCAAGCTACTAGTAAGGGTGCATTGGATTTGGAACCAAGAGCTTTCGATGGCCAATTTCAAGCACAGGTAAAAAAGATCGCCCTTATTGTTTATGTAGATTGAAAATAAGATGGATAGTTTCTCGTAAAGTGTAGATTTATGAAGCATTTATGTTGATTTTTGTTGTTGTCAAAATAGAGGTCTAAAAGCTCTAAACTTAAGTGTACAACTCAAGGGGATCGAAGTTATTCAATTATATATTCTTATTTAAAAATGAAGGCAAGTAGGGATTGGGACGAGGTCGTTTTCACTGTCCTTGTCCCCGTTCAACTTGGTAGGAACCCTCCACCCCCCATGGATATTCTTATGCATCATTCCAATATAAGGAGTATGGATAATTTAGCTTGGTTAATGTATTCGTGTTTAACACTTGGATACTTTGACACTTTTAGACACATATCACATACTTATTAACACATTAGAATATGTGTTAAACACTAAGTTGTACCAAGTGAATAAGGAGGACCAAACATTTGACACATAATAAATAGCACAAATAATAGCATAGGAAAAAATAATTAAATTTGGGAGAGATACAACAAACCTATTTTTTAAGCATTTTAAATGTATAAACTTATTGATTTTAAATTTCCTAGTATAAAATAGTGTATATATGTGTGTGTGTGTGCGCGCGCACATGTTTGTGTATGTATATATCATTGTCATGTCGTGTCCTAGATTTTTAGAAGATAATGTATCACAGTGTCCTTGTCATATCGTATCCATGCTGCTAATGCATGGAGTGAGGTCTTTGTTATCTTTGTTGAAGAATGGAGAGAGTAGAAGTGGAAAGAAAGAAAAGTTGAATACGACAACTTGGTACATAATTATAAATTTAGGTGTGTTTTTTATATGTGTGTGTCTGCGCGTGTGTGTTTGTGTATGTATATATCATTGTCATGTCGTGTCCCAGATTTTTAAAAGATAATGTATCACAGTGTCCTTGTCGTATCGTATCCATGCTGCTAATGCATGGAGTGAGGTCTTTGTTATCTCTGTTGTTGAAGAATGGAGAGAGTAGAAGTAGAAAGAAAGAAAAGTTGAATGTGACAACTTGGTACATAATTATAAATTTAGGTGTGTTTTTTATGTGTGTGTGCGCGCGTGTTTGAGTATGCATATGTCATTGTCATGTCGTGTCCCTAATTTTTAATAGATAATGTATCACAGTGTCTTGTCGTATCGTATCCATGCTGATATATGTCATTGAAGAATGCTGATAATGTATCGTATCCATGCTGATAATGTATATGTCATGTATCACATTATGGAAAGAAAGTTAAAAAGTTGGTAGAAGATAATAAACCCTATCCAAAGAACATTACAAAAAAAACTTTTCCCTCTTATGTAAGTTGTAGTTTCAAATTAAAATTGAAAATTGACACCAACTTAAAGCCAAATATGTGAGAGATTTAAAAATTAAATGAGTCTTGGATTGATTAGTTTTTTTTATCGGTTGATTAAATTGCCTGTTGAGGGTGAGCATCTTTTGAGGCATTGGAGTGAAGAATATTTCTTTCCTATGCTTTCTAATTAGTTCTTTGTTCAATTCATATAGGAACTCAATGTCATTAATTATTCCTATGGTTTGTAATGGATATCCTTTTATCTGATAAATGATATGATACTTGCTTTTATTTTTTATTGACGGTCGATGAGAAAAAGGCTATTTTAGTCCTGTTCATGGCTAAAGGTCTGACTATCTTCCTTTCCTTTTGTGCAAAAAACTGAAGCGAGTGCCTCCGCTTGTACATGCCTAAATGTGACTAACCATTATCTTGTTTAATGCCTTTAGTGGGCAGTGCCTTGAAGAGATTGTTTAATTTGATGCTTTAAGTGTTATTTTATATTTTGCATCACACGGTTATGTATATTCTTCTGATTTCTAGTTGGCTGGGACATATGCATCAAAATAGCAACTAGCTTAATCTAGCTTCCTCTTTCCATTGAGTTACTTTTTGATTCCTTTGTTTTTCTGATGTAGGTGAAATTTAAGATATTCAAGGATTGCTTACCTCTTCCCGAAAGTGCTTTCAAAAAGGCTATTAAAGACAATTATGATGGTCATCGGAAATTTAGACAGGAGCTCAATAGCACACAGGTTACAATGTCCTAAAACTTTATGTTGAATTGCCTTCAGTTCTATGTTTTGTATCATTTAAAAACAAATGCTCATTTTTAGTGAAGAACGCTGATTATAATTAGAGGCTGTCTTTTAATGTAGGTAAAACATCTAATTTCCTTGTTCCGCCCTATTGCCAAGAATAAAACATCTGCTAAGGAATCACGTGTTCGTCCAAATGTGGCAAATAGGCCATCATTTAGGTCTACTACACGAACTAAAGTGGTTAAATCATCTCCCCTTGAGAACTTGTCGTCTGGAGTGCACTACCTTCCAGACATTGAGACAAGGCCTCAACATGATCACTACCTTCCGGACATTGAGACAAGGCCTCAACATGATGTTCGTCATGGGCAGTATGATCCATTTGAACCAGGACTACATTTCTCTCATTCACAAGTGCAGCCTAGGCTTGTAAGAGTAGAAGCCCCTCCCCATCATGTTGAAGCTTATCATCCAGAGCATGCACATACAGCATATTTTCGTGAAAATTCTTTAAGATACCCTCCAAATTCATACGAAAGGTATATATATTTTTTTCTTCTATTTATCGTCTTAAATATATATCTCTTTTGTGTCATTCTGTGCTTTTCTTTCTGCAAGTTGTCCATGTTTTCCCTTTGGACTTCGGTGACAATCATTATTCATTTGGTCTTATTTTATTTGATTGAAGCCTCTTCTTTTAGTTGGATTTGTGGGCTTGGTTTTTTTTTTTTATGCAGTAGTATTCTACTTTAAGTGTGTTTGCAAGGTGTGTTTATGCAAGTGGCTGGCTTTTTTGGGAACTTTTCTTCTTACTGGGACTGGAGCTATATAAGTTGATAACCCATGATGTATCTTCCTTTGTACTTTGACAGTATTCACAATCCGATCGAGACCTATGATAATGGAGATCTCCGGGATGTGTATGGGCGGTGGTATCATGCACCACACTTGCAGTCTGATCGAGAAGAGGATGCTCGCATAGATTTTGTTCCTCATTACTACAGCCAACGGCTGTCTTCTACAGCTTCTCATGCTGCTCCTTTGTCACAAGCCAGATCATCTGCATATCATTCACAGAACAGGTTGCCATCTCCATATCGCTCACAGCACAGGTTTCCATCTCCGCATGGCTCTTACTATTCTCCGGTGGCCTCTCAGGATTGGGGGAGAGATTACGCTGGTTTGCTTCAAGGAGGACCAGCTTCTGGTAGTCTTAGCTATGGTGAAGCAAATTTGGCATTCTCTTATTATGACAATTCATCTGCTAATAGGCTAAGCTTTCGGTAAATTGTCAAGTTTGATTATGGTTTTGTTGACTGCTGTCGTCGTGGATGGTCTGTAAGGGAACCATACATTTGAATGCATACTATTCCTCTTAATTGCTTGTAATAACAAAACTTAAAAAGTTCCTTTTTGTGTGGAATTTGGTTTGATTAGTGCAATTGGGATTACTTTTAAACAACATACTCAGCGGTAATAACTAAAAGTTCCTTTAGTTGCAAGACAAAGGCACTATATTATATCATTACAATAGATTCTTAAGAAAACCGCCAGTTTCCTTCCAATACCCAATCATTTTATCACTTAACAACTAAGAATCTATAATTGAAAGGAGAAAATAATTATATCAATTTTGGAAACTCCTATACGTAATTAAATTACCTACCAAACCAAACCAAACCAAACATATCTTACACATAAATAGCAACCTCATTATACTTCAAGAAATACATTAATTTCCTTGAAAGGAAAACAAAAATATAACTTCCTTTGTAATGTTAAATGAATCAAAATTTAGTCTTAGGAATATCATATGATTAACCAAATACACATCGATAAAATATTATAAAATTTTCAAGGAATATTTATTACTTATTAAATTTAGAAAGCTTTCAATTTGTTCATTGCAGGCAAACACCTGACATGTGGATCAATTTTAACGGTAGGGAGCATTAGATATCACTCATAAAAATATCAAAAAATGTAGGTTAAATAATGGTTTTTGAAAAGTAATCTAGAGATATTAGATGATAATATAAGATTCTCCAATGGGAAAATGAATAAAAATGACCGTTTTTTTCAACTAACATATCACTTTTGGAGCTTGAAGAACAAGATTTAAAATGAAACTTAACTTTAGGAAAAGATGAACGAAGAATAAGTTGTCTTGTAATTCATTAACTTTCTGCGATAGAAGTTGTCTATAGAAGTTGTCTAATAGAGTTGTTTCCTGGGGGTAAAAGCTTATAGAGTATTAATTTTATTGAATATAGCGTTACCAACAACTAGAACACAAGTAGCAGAAAAGTTGAGAGGAGTGGTATGAGTATAACCGTAATTCAGCAGTCTTGGATTGGAACTAGCGAAAGTTTGCCACCATACACATCAGGGAGCTGGCTCTCATCAATGTCACTGAGCAGCGTGGAACTCAGCTTTTTGTCCTCCACAAACTTTATCTACGAACACCATATAACACAGTTCGAAAATGGTTAGAAAACAAAAACCAAGTACCATACAAATTCTGCAAATTACTTTTAATAGGTTAGGAGTACTTCCAACCACAGTGAATTTTAGGATGAAATTCTAAGGCACTTGCGGACACAAGAATCTGCTTCAGGGGAAACGCGATAGAAATTTTACCTTCTTCTTGGTGTTCTTGTCAATAAATGGGTAAACCATCTTCCATGCCGTCATGAAAATGTAAGGGACATGGACGATATATAACTTCCCCAGCCTCTCTGGGTAGCAATCCTGAAAGCAATCAAACAACTGTTACACTACTTGATATGCAATTCTATTATCTTACTAACGGTGGAATCACTTCGATTCTTATGGTCTTGAGAGTTACAAAAATAGTGAGGTGGTGCATTCCTTTAGCATCAATTATTTTTTAGTAAAGTTTTCAAGCAGTTTGTTCAAATGTCAAACCTGTAGGATTGATAGAGAGGCTCGATATCCCCGAATATCACTATTAGAGTATCCCCATCCTTGAAGGTCGCCAATACACACAAACTTTTCCTGTCCTCTTGGCATCCTAAAAGATAGAACAAATAAGAAATAAATCCCGGCATTTGAACATGTAGAATAATATTCATGAAGGTTTCGTCATTCACTCTGTAATCTATGCTGCTATAAAATGTTTGGGGATAATCATGGTGAATGAAGATTTAAACTTCTTGAAGATTCTCCCTAAAGCAACTCTCTAACAATTCCCAAGATATTCTATGGCTTTCCAGAATCCTTCTCTCTCCTTCAAGCGGTACCATTTTCTATTGGAACCAACTAAATAAAATGAAAACAACTGAAGTATTTGAGAAGCAGAAACTACCTGGAACATATTTTCTCTAGAGCAAAGATTACATAACCTGCAAAAGGATAAAAGATAAATAAGACAATTCATCTGTGATTTTTAAGTGAAGCAAATAAGAGAGGCTTCAAGTTTGGATACACATGAGCTCAAAGTCACAACATACGAATAAACTCTTCTATATTTCCTTGTTTGTGTCTGTTACCATAGCCGACTACAATTGGACGTCCCTTCTTATCAACACCTTGCATGAACAACTTGTTGTGAGACAGATTGTTCGATATCTCAGATGCTGATATAAATCCATTAGGAATAGCTGATTTTCTCCAGTTTAGGTACTTCAGAAACATGGCAGAAGCCTTCTCTACATCTAAATCACGAGCTCGGAGAAACCTTCGTATCATGAAGTCATCTACATCCTGCAAACACGATGCACCATGTGGAAGACGCTAAAAAAGTGTTATGTACATGAACATGATTTTCTTAAGTTGAAGCAAAGAGTAAAAAGCAACTGTGTCAAACCCCACATCCACTGTGCAGCCTGAAATCAGCTTGGTATGAAAAATTTTAAGTTTATCTCAAAATGGCAATTTATTCAATTACTCGCCACAGTTTCCATTTCACAAGATTTTCTTATATATGCCAAATTGCTCTTGCTTTAGATTTGGATATTTTTAAAATATGGATAATCCGCAAAGCTGCAAATTGTACCTGTATATCCAGTAAAAGTATGGTCAACTAATTGAAGAATAAAAGGACGATTCAAAGATTTAAAAGTTACTAGTAGATTTGAGGAATGCAAGAGCGTAATTCATAGTTACCTCTGAAATAAGTTAAAAGAGGCAAAAACATATTGATCCCCCCATGGAAAGGTTGAACGGAACCAGAGCAAAATGAATACAGAGTAACAGGAAATTAGAAAAGATCAAATCAGCAATTGGTTGCAAATTTTGACGAGAAAAATCCGCAAGATCTTTTCAGTAGGAGCCAAAATTCTCAAAAGAACCACAATAGCTTGGATTTGAGACAATGGCTAACATTATAACAGAGCAGACACAAATCAAAGCAACCGAACTTCAATGAAACAAAAGAAACGCAGGAAAGCGAAATTGTCTCCATCTTTATGGGATCAGTAAATCAAAGAGAAGTAAGTAACCTTAGCAGAGGAGTCTTCTCTTTCAACAAAAGCTCTCAAAATCACGACCTTCTGCTTCTCGACCTCATTGCTCTCCAAGCTATCTTCGAACACAGGCGTGAGAGAACCATTTGGTTCTTCAAGACACTCCTTGAACTCATCTTCTTCTTCCTCCTCCTCCGTCCACGCTGACTTTTCCATCGACGTTACGTTGCGCTCTTCGGACCTCGAAAGTGGAGTCGCCATGAACGAAGGCTGAGTGATGAGGAGGGGAGATTTTGTACTAGCAGATCTCTCTCCTTCGCTCCCTCGCCATTTACAGAGGTAGAAGAAGAGAGAGAAAGAGAGAGAGAGACGCGAAAATGGAGAGGAAAATGACGAGTCAATTTAATGCGTGTAGTTCAACGCGCCGTCGTCAGCGATTTAACCGGATTTCATATAGAAATGAACTGTCAAGCAGCATCAGCATATTGTCTTTTTTTTCTTTTCTTTTCTTTTTTTAATTAATTATCCCCAAAACGAAAAATAAATAAAAAGTATTTACTTAAAATGATTTATAATTGAATAAATTAAATTATTTATATGGTTTTTATAATTTTAAAAAATAAAATCCAACACCTTTAAATTCCATAACAATTTTATAAATAAATTATTTTTAAAAAAAATTCTGATTTATTACAAAGTCATGCCAACCGACTAACCAGCCGTGGGCACCGTAATCAATGATTCCCGCCACCGGTGCACTTCCAATAAATATATTTTCAAAATTTTAGATTAAATTATTATTTGAGATTTTATATTTTTCTGTTTTTCTATTGGAATATTAATAGAAATTAACCCCTCAAATAAAAAATAAAAACACATAATTTAATATAGCCAAATTATATTTAGATATATAAAAAATTGAAGTCAGAAATTCAAATTAATGCAGTATCTTATTAACCAACATTTTATCTCGTAATTTTTACCTTTAACCCTAAATTGGTAAAAGAATAAAAGTAACCGTAGTAGTGAAATAGAGGTAATTAGAAAAAGATGTGAGATGGTATATAGTTGGGAAGAAAATGATATTAATTTCTGCCATGCGACTATGACCTCAATATGCATTGTCATTATTATCATTATAGAAACGGTTACAACCGATTATTTATTTTATTTATTTTCTTTGTCGTAATATTTATTTTATTTTATTTATTGAAGTCAAAATAATAATAATAGATAGATAGATTTTTCCAATTTTGGTGGGATTTTGGCCACATGTCATCCTTAAGATCCTCTCTTCATGACACGTGTCCATCCACTTGTCGAAGTCCCATTCCCCTTTACTTCCATATGCAACAATCTATCGTATAAATAGACATGGTTTTTTTTTTAAATAATTATTTATAATCTAACTGTTATTAAGTTGAATTTAAAACTTAAATAGGAAGTGAAATTATATTTATATTTATATTTTTTAGTTTCTAAATAAGTGTGAATTAAAAACTTAAATGAGAGTAATTACGAGGATAAAATGAATAATAATATATATTTTTAATTTTATGAACTTACACCCCTTCTCTTAATTTGGCGGGGAGCTGATACAGAAAGCAGAACTGCGGAAGGTTGAAGGTCCATTTCTCGGAGCAGGAAAATCACTTTAGCTCTTGAGCCATCTTCCATGGCTTACGAGAGATTTGGACTTCGTAGCCACCAATGCAGCTCCAACTCTGCCCATTCCTTGAACCCTTTGCCATGCCAGTTTCTCAGTTCTTGATGTAATTTCACTGTTCTTCACCGAATCGACATTTGGCTTCTCTGTTTCTTCAAGCAATCTCCTCTATCTCTCTCTCTCTCTCTCCGTGTGTTGACAATGTTTATATTTCCTTTTTGGTCTCTAAACCAAATTTCTAAGAAACCCTTGTTCTTCCAACAACCTACCTCCCGACGTCCCAACCATTTGGGTCTCGTAGCCCTTCAAATTCACTCACCATTGTCCTCTCCCAAACGGAACACCCAAAATCCATTTCGGTTTTTGCTTGTTTCATCACTTCACTACTCCGATTTGGGTTCTTGAGGCCGGCAATGATGAAACTCCGGTTTTGGGTTTTCACTATTTCTCTGGTTTCGAGGATTGGCGCTGTTCCCAATGCCGTTCCCACCGAACGAATTTCAGGTATACCATTGTTCTTCTAAGCTTTTTATTTAACTTCTGATGCTCGTGGATTGGGCTGCTCTGTTTTGCTTTTCTGATGCGTATTGGGTTTATTCTTGACTCTCTCTTTTTTCCGTAGAGTATTCCTACTTTTCAGTATCTAATTATGCTTTGTTTCGGGGGTATTTGAGTTTATTTGAATCAGATTCTGGTCTAGTTCAGTGATTACATTGAACCTTTGAAATTAAAATGATAATGCACGCCCGGTTGAGGATTGTTGAGAGGGAGTTCCACGTTGGCTAGTTTAGGAGATGATCATGAGTTTATAAGTAAGAAATACATCTACATTGGTATGAGGTCTTTTGAGAAGCCCAAAGTAAAGCCATGAGAGCTTATGCTCAAAGTAGACAATATCGTGCCATTATGGAGAATCGTGATTCTTAACATGGTATCAGAGTCATGCCCTTAACTTAGTCATGTCAATAGAATCCTCAAATATCGAACAAAGAAGTTGTGAGCCTCGAAAGTGTAGTCAAAAGTGATTCATCGAACAAAAGGTGTACTTTGTTCGTGGACTCCAAAGAAGGAGTCGAGCCTCAATTAAGGGGAGGCTGTTCGAGGACTCCATAGGCCTCAGGGGAGGTTCTATGGTGTACTTTGTTCGAGGGGAGGATTGTTGAGGATGGTTGGAGGGAGTCCCACATTGGCTAATTTAGGGGATGATCATGGGTTTATAAGTAAGGAATACATCTCCATTGGTATGAGGCCTTTTGGAGAAACCCAAAACAAAACCATGAGAGCTTATGTTTAAATTGGACAATATCATACCATTATGGAGAGTCGTGATTCCTAACAGACCCCACTAGCAGAGCTATAATTGATCTGAAGTGTTGGGGTATGGATGCAGGGAGTGCTGGGGATGTGTTAGAAGACAACCCAATTGGAAGGTTGAAAGTGTATGTTTATGAACTTCCAAGCAAATACAATAAGAAGATTCTTCAAAAGGATCAAAGATGTCTAACTCATATGTTTGCTGCTGAGATATACATGCATAGGTTCCTGTTAAACAGTCCTGTAAGAACTCTCAACCCTGATGAAGCGGATTGGTTTTATACTCCGATTTATGTCACCTGTGACCTCACCCCCAATGGTTTGCCATTGCCCTTCAAATCCCCACGAATGATGCGAAGCGCCATTCAGCTTATCTCTTCCAACTGGCCTTATTGGAATAGAACTGAGGGTGCTGATCACTTCTTTGTTGTGCCTCATGACTTTGGAGCTTGCTTTCATTATCAGGTAACTTAACTTAACTTACCTTCTCATTCTCAATAACACCATATGTATACAAAATTACACATATCTTGGAATGTTGATAGTCACTTGTTGATCTTATACTCTTTTTCAAGCTCACAAGAATGGAATGTTAGGAAATGTATGAAAACCAAAATATATAATCCAATCCCACCGCTAACAGATATTGTCCTCTTTGGGCTTTCCCTTCCGGGCTTCCCCTCAAGGTTTTTAAAACGTGTCTGCTAGGTAGAGGTTTCCACACTTTTATAAAGAATGCTTCGTTCTCCTCCCCAACTGATGTGGGATCTCACAATCCACCCCCTTTCGGGGCCCAACGTCTTCGCTGGCACTCGTTCCCTTCTCCAATCGATGTGGGACCTCCCAATCCACTCTCTTTCGGGGTCTAACGTCCTTGCTGGCACACCGCCTCGTGTTCACCCCCCTTTGGGGCTCAGCCTCATCGCTCAGTGTCTGACTCTGATATCAACTGTAACACCCAAGCCCACCGCTAGCAGATATTGTCCTTTTTGGGGTTTCCCTTTCGAGTTTCCCCTCAAGGTTTTTAAAACATGTCTGCTAGGGAGAGGTTTCCACACCCTTATAAAGAATGTTCGCTCTCCTCCCCAACCGATGTGGGAATCTCACAATAAACTTAAGTTTTTTTAGTTTTTTTGGTATCGGAGCATGAGATCCAATGTTCGAATTCATTTCTTTCCCAATTCATATTCAATATTAATAATCACTTGTCGAGGCCTAAACCCACAAGTTAGTGCTTTACGATAGTATTTTCATATCATAATATATCTACTTAAAATTTTGGATCTAGCAATGATTTAATACTTGCCTGTTGAGCATATCAGTTCATAAGTATGCTAATAGTTTTTACTTTCTTCAAGCATATGAATCATCATCCCTCTTGATTGTTGTATTGTGTAGGAAGAGAAGGCTATTGATCGTGGAATTCTTCCCTTACTTCAGCGTGCAACTTTGGTTCAAACTTTTGGACAAAAGCATCATGTTTGCTTGAATGAAGGTTCCATCACTATTCCTCCATATTGTCCTCCCCAGAAAATGAAAACCCATCTGATCCCCCCCGAAACTCCTCGTTCTATCTTCGTCTATTTCCGGGGATTGTTTTACGATGTTAACAATGACCCAGAAGGTGGTTATTATGCAAGGTGCGTGTCTGTTCTGCCTTTCTTATCTTTTACATTCTTAATATGAAACGGGGTTGAAAATGGCACGAATAAGAAACCAAAACTCGACTCTGTGTTTGACGATTTAATGTAACTTGCAGAGGTGCAAGAGCAGCAGTGTGGGAGAACTTTAAAAACAATGCCCTCTTTGACATCTCTACCGATCATCCTACAACTTATTATGAAGATATGCAGCGAGCGATATTCTGTTTATGTCCTCTCGGGTGGGCGCCATGGAGTCCGAGGCTGGTGGAGGCAGTGGTGTTCGGTTGCATCCCTGTTATCATAGCTGATGACATTGTCTTACCTTTTGCTGATGCTATTCCGTGGGAAGAAATTGGTGTGTTTGTAGACGAAAAAGATGTCCCCAACCTCGACACGATCCTCACATCCATACCGCCCGATGTGATATTAAGGAAGCAAAGACTGCTGGCAAATCCGTCTATGGAACGAGCTATGATGTTCCCTCAACCAGCCCAGTCAGGGGATGCTTTCCATCAGATTCTGAATGGGTTGGCTCGAAAGTTGGTGCAGGATAGGAGAATTTACTTGAAGCCAGGTGAGAGGATTTTGAATTGGACTGCAGGGCCTGTGGGGGACCTGAAGCCTTGGTAGGTAAACTCACAAAGAGTTATTATTGGCTCTTACTCAGTCGACTCAAAGTCGGCTCACCAGTGGCACAAATGGTGTATGATTTAGCCTCCGCCTCTGAAACTCACAAGGGCTTATTATTGGTACTTACTCTCGTTTACGAGTAAGTCAGTCAACTTAAAGTCGGGTTGCCAATGACACAAATGATGTATGATTTAGCCTCCACTCGTTCTTGTAAAATTGTTTTATAAAATGAGGTTAAGGGTAATTTTCAAATATGGTATAGCTGCCAAGAATAACCCTGTTTTTTTTTCTTTCCTTTTTCCCTTCTTCCAATGGCTTTGGGGCATCCGAAGGGCTATGGTTCAAGCAATGCAAGTTATATCCGCCGCCAGCCCTTGGGGCATCTGAAGGGATACAAAACATTATGCCTCTTTCTCTCCTCCAGCAGCCCTTCAATCATTTGTCCTTCCATGGAAGCCTATTTCTTAGACCCTAAGCGACTGAATTGACATTGCTCGGTCGGGTTTACCCTATGTTTGGTTGGAGTCGATTTTGCAATGGCTAAACTGATGGTCGTCAGGTCGGACCATTTTAATAGAAAACAAATTATGGCTAAACCAAGATCTTGAACCACCAGTTTGAGTCATAGAACAAGACCTCCTATATATAATATAATAAATACTAAAGAAAAATAGATATAATATAAAAATTTTAAAATTTAATATATGAAAAAACTAAAAACAAAACTAGTTAGGAAAATTATGAAATGTAATCTTATTTCTATTTCTTAAACGCGAAGTAAGAAGGGGAATCATAAAAAAATAATAATAATAATAATGGAATAATAAAAAATCAAAAAAAAAAAAAAAAAAAATATACATATTTAAATAATTTGGTAGAATTTGGGGGTAGTTGGTTGGCACTGTGTCAGCTACTGGCCGCCACAACGGAAATCTGAAAACAGCTGCTGGTTTGGGTCAAACTCAAACCGGACTTGCAATGCAATTCAGCTCCATTCCAACTCTGAAGCATATATTTCATCCTCCCCTTTGATCTTTATCTATTCTTTAATTTCCCATCTCTGCTCCCTTTCCTCCGCGGTTCCTCTTCCTTCCATTGCTCCCTCGCTCGCTCGCATGGCTTCCATTTCTAAGCTCTCCACTCCCATCTCCGCTCCTTCTCCATTCTCTTCTCGCAACTCTCCATCTTCCCTCTCCTCCAACTCCTTTATTGCTTTCCGACCCTCTTCCGATTCCTGCCTCAACCTCTTCGCCTCTAGATTGTCCGTTCGGAGATCATCGCACTTGACGGGCTCCTTGGTGTATGTTTCTTTTCCCCCTTCTTTTGTGGATTTTTTTTAAGGGTTTTGTGTGATTTTGATCGGGGCTTTTTAGTTTTTGGCAATTGTGTTTTGGGATTCTTTCTGTTTTTACTACGAAGATCTGATGATGTTTTTGTTTTGTCTGTTTCTGCTTCGTTTTTTCATGTGTGGCGATGAATTCTTGATCATCTGCTTTCCATTTCGCACACTCTTTGTAGTGGTAGAACTGCATTTGTAGGATCTGTGTGTTTCTGTGGATTCTCTTAGATCTTATTGTTTGATTGTATTGTCATCATTGATTTGTTGTTTTTCTTTCATGTCTATTAATCTAGCATGCGGGAGGAGTGTTTGATTCTTCTCTAGAAGTTAGCTCTTAGCTATTTTTGTAGTTTTCTCAAATTCTTATCGAAGTAGGATTTCTAGCTAATTTCTTAACTCTGATTCAGTGCTCAGTTCTTGAAATGATAATGATCCAAGAAACATGGGCAGTTTGGACTGAAGTCATTCAAGTACTCTGAAGTTTCTGATAACTGGGATTGGATTTAGACATTGAAGTTGAACAGAAACCTTAACATTTTTTAGCTTATAATGGTTATTTCATTTTCATTAATGTTGTAAAAATTGACATGGGATTGTTGTAAGCCATCTGTGGACAATCCGTGCTTCCGAAGCGCGTTTGTCCGAATCCTTGAGATGCATTGACAGCAGCACTCTTAACCTTGGAGGATTTCACCCTATGCTTAACATTTGTTTGTGCGATGCTTGTTTGGGAACTAATGTGAGGCTATGAATTTCATGTTGTTATTACAGTGTCAAGTGTTCCCAAGGTGATGGAAATGGAATCCCGACGAAGAGAACCGTGCTTCATGATCTTTACGAAAAGGAAGGACAGTCTCCATGGTACGACAATCTCTGCCGCCCTGTCACCGACTTGCTTCCTCTTATTTCCAAAGGTGTAAGAGGTGTAACTAGCAACCCAGCAGTAAGTATTCAAAATCATGTAATGTTGTTATCAGCTATCCAGAATTCTTGAACTACTTTTATCCTCTTACAGATTTTCCAGAAAGCAATTTCATCTTCAAATGCTTATAACGACCAATTCAGGTATTTTTGTAATAAAAGGTTATTTATATCTGTCTCTTTGATCTTTTCTACATTTCATGGATGGTGATTGTATTTATTGAATTTTCAGAGAACTCGTTCAATCGGGAAAAGATATCGAAAGTGCATATTGGGAACTTGTGGTGAAGGATATTCAAGATGCGTGCAAACTTTTCGAGCCTATCTATGATCAAACAGATGCTGGTGATGGCTATGTTTCAGTCGAAGTATCTCCAAAGCTTGCTGATGACACCGAAGGAACTGTTGAGGCTGCGAAGTGGCTACACAAAGTTGTTAGCCGCCCGAACGTGTACATCAAGATCCCTGCTACTGCTGCTTGCATCCCATCAATTAAGGATACTATTGCAAATGGCATAAGTGTCAATGTCACTGTAAGTTCTCTCTCTATGCATCCTTGTTTCCTTTACGAATGACTGTTGCATACTACGATGTGTTTATCCGAGCTCCATTAACATTTGTTTCCTGATTTCTCCCACAGCTCATATTCTCCGTTTCTCGATATGAGGCAGTCATTGATGCTTACTTGGATGGACTTGAGGCCTCGGGTTTGAGCGACCTATCTAGAGTCACAAGTGTAGCTTCCTTCTTTGTAAGTCGGGTGGACAGCCTTATCGACAAATTGCTCGAGAAGGTTGGAACACCGGAGGCCCTTGATCTGCGAGGAAAGGTGACTGCATCATCATTTCCAGAGTTTAATTTTTCACATATGGAAGTTTACTATAACGTTTGCTGACCGATATATTGAACGATGAATATCTTAGGCTGCAGTTGCTCAAGCAGCCCTGGCTTATCAGCTCTACCAGAAGAAGTTCTCAGGCCCAAGATGGGAGGCTCTGGTGAAGAAGGGTGCAAAGAAGCAAAGGCTTCTCTGGGCATCTACAAGTGTGAAGAACCCCGCATACCTCGACACCTTATACGTTGCTCCGCTCATTGGACCCGACACTGTAAGTCATGTGATCACATATCCGCTGTATCAAATTGATTAAACAGGGCATTCATGGCTCCACCCTCTTCAGGTTTCGACCATGCCGGACCAAGCTCTTGAAGCATTTATAGACCATGGAACTGTTTCGAGGACAATCGACTCAAACGTATCAGAGGCGGAAGGGATATACAGTGCACTTGAGAAGCTGGGAATAAAGTGGAGTGAAGTTGGGAATCAGCTAGAAGTTGAAGGAGTGGATTCTTTCAAGAAGAGCTTTGACAGCCTGCTTAATACTCTCCAAGACAAGGCCAACTCCCTTAAATCGGCCAGCAGCCATTAAAACTCTTCCCAGTTGAACATCATCAAAGTGTGATGGTGGCCGATGAGAAAGCTAATAAAAACTGGGGGAGCCTGTTTTTCCTGTTTTTAAATGTTTTATTCAGACTCTTATGATGTAATATATGTCGCCTACTGCGAGTTCTTAGGGATTGAAATTTTGACGGGTCCTTTAGTAGGCTTCAATTATGTCGTAAGATAAGCATTTTAGTCACTATCATGTCGGTTTGATTTTGAAATTTTTATGAAAAGTCAACAATAATATTTAAATCTTTTATGACGATGAATATATAAATAATTTACCGTAAAAAAAGTTATATGAAAAAATTAAAAAAAGGAGGCATAAAAATAACAGATAGAAGGCGGAGAGGCAGTGGTGAGGTACAAAGGTGAGGCCGTTATCTTCCCGCGGAGCGCTTTTGGGGCGTTTGTTCCACTGTTCAACCATGGCGTCCATTTCCGCTACTGGGTCTCTTCTCAAATTCCCCACTCTCTTCCTTGGGAGGAACTCTCTGAACACGGTACGTTCTCCACTTCGTTCCCAATCTCGATTGATTTAACTGTTCGGTTCCTTGTGCTGCGTAAAGCGTTTTGCTATTTTGATTTAGAGCTGGCGCGGACCTCATTTCGTTCACTTTCCCCACGATTCTGAGCCTTCTTCTTCTTCTTCCGGTATTTGCTTCATTTCAGACTTTCTTAACGCTGCAAACTTTTAACTTGTTGGTACTTTTGAGTAATTGTTTGTATTTCTTATGTAGGGGACAGTACTGAAGGATGTTTCAAGCTAGTATTTGACCGGAGGGCTGTGGTTTTCTCATCTTTCGCCCTGCTCGCTGGAGCCTTGTTGAATGTCGCAGATGATGGACTGGCGGTTGCATCTGAATTTGCTGATAGTAATTTCCTGTATTCTTATCATTGCTTCCTTTCTATTTAGAACTAGAGTAGAATGGTTGTTCAGGTTATCGGTAACCTGTTCATTCACATTTCAGTTGCTTACGTCTTGAAACTTCGTGATCAACTTTCCCCAGTCCACGCTCACTGATCCCATGACAACTTCTGTAATCTTAGGATAATGTGAGTGTTGCGCTGCCAAGTGGTAGGGATAAATAGGACGTCCTTCAAATTGTTAGTTCTTGTAGCACAGCACCAACATCACCCCTTGGAACATACCCTTTCCTTTAACCAAAAGTTGGGTTACCATGATCGCTCCATAATGGATAATCTTAGTAGTTGGTAGTTGAAACTTCTTCACTACTTTTTCAGATGTGAATTTGAAGTGGCCCACTACTCATTAGTCCTAACATCACCCCTCAACTTCATGATGAAAACAGAGTCCAATCCAGCTAAGTTTAAAGGCCGGTGATTCTCCTGTGAGTGAAACCAAAAAATTGAGTCTACTGACCGTGGTTTAGAGACTTGCTGGGAAATTTGATTTGTTTGGTCATACAAACTTGACATTACCATTGCCTTAGGAATAGTAGTTCAATTTATACCTAGTTAAAAGGAAGGTTCTACGAATGTTTTCTATAGAATGTTCAAGTACATGAAAGGAATAGTTGGGACATGTATTTTTACTTCTAAGGGTAATAATCGTATCATTACTGTTGTCAAATAACTCGGTTTAATTAGGGGTAGAAGATCTATAGGTACTTTACCCTGGTAGTCTTTTTCGATATTATGTACATTGAAGTACTTTTTGGTGGTTTTGTCTTTGTCTCATTCTCTTTTGGTATATTTGATGAGATTATGTAAGTTTTTCATTAAGAATGGAGATTGGAGCTCCAAGATATGTTAACAGTTGGCATATTTGAACACATACAGTGCCCGCTCTTAGGGGAAAGGATTATGGCAAGACTAAAATGAAATATCCGGACTATACAGAGACAGAATCAGGTCTTCAATATAAGGTCACCCATTATGAAGTTTATAGTAAAATAGTCATCAATATTTTTCTGTCCATGTTCTCTTAAGTCTTATTTGTTTTAATTTACATGACAAGGCTGCAGGATCTGAGAATGGGGGAAGGACCCTCACCAAAAGTGGGAGATACCGTTGTGGTAAGACCATAGTGCAGTTTATAGATAGCCAAATAATCTGGGAAGAAATTATTTCTCAAATGTATCAAGTTGTATGGCTTTCATTCCATGTTTAAAGCCCAATGGAGTTGTTCTTATCTAGACTCTTATTATTTTATTTTTGATTTAGGAATAAATGATTCTCACGAACTTAAAATTGATATGTTACACATTTTGAGTGGGAGTTTCTAATTGATGATTAAGCAAAGAAGTACAGCCAAACTGAAAATTGATGTTGCCTGCACTTTTTCAAGGTTATATGTCTATTTTAGGTCGATTGGGATGGCTATACAATTGGGTATTATGGCCGTATTTTTGAAGCCAGAAATAAGACAAAGGGTGGTTCTTTCGAGGTAGGCAATGCTTTGGCTTCACATATCGAGGATATCCCTAAGCATTTAATTCAATCTTATTATTTTTATCACACAGGGTGATGACAAAGACTACTTCAAATTTAGGTTAGGATCGCAACAGGTGAGACATCTGTTATCATTAGAAAAGATTCACCTTTCTTAATGATGATCAATTAAAAAAATGGACTTTACTGTTTCTATGACTAATGTTCTATGTCGGTGTGATGAGTTGAGCGGTAGCTTTTTTTCTCTCCTGTAGAAAGTCCAATGGTTGTTTTTGAGTTCAAGATGTTAAATATTTTGGGTTTGTTAATTTGCACGGTGCAATCATTGGTCATGCTAATTCTTCTTAACAGGTTTTGATTTAGCTTCAAGTTTTATTGACTTTTTTTTATAAATAATTTAAGCTTGTTTCGGTGTTCCTTGATATCAGGTGATTCAAGCATTTGAGGAAGCTGTTTCAGGCATGGCTTTGGGTGGTATTAGAAGGTGCTGCATTTTCTTTTCTTAAACTTGGATTTGTTTTTCCAATGTGGATGCCTTAACTGACACATTTTTAAAATAAAATTAATATTGGTTATACTTCATAGCTTATTGATTGGCAAAGTCCTTGATGTAATTTTTCTTTACTGAGGTAAGATTGTGTGGCCTCTGACATGTTTGAACAAGCTCTATGCAATTTGATCCAAAGCAAGTTGATGCAAAATTTAAAAGAAATGAACTGTGCATAAAAATCCACATTCATGTGCAATTTTTTTTTTTTTGAACATATGTGCGACATTTATAATCTATTTAGAGCATGATTATAGTGCCACCAGAGTTGGGATATCCTGAGAATGACTTTAATAAAAAGGGTCCAAGACCAACGACGTTCTCGGTAACATTACATTTTTCCTTAGTCAATATACATTTGCATAGGTTTTTGCATTTTTGATATCAGCAGTTTCAGGGCCAACGAGCATTGGACTTTGTGCTGAGGAACCAAGGGTTGATAGACAAGACTCTTTTGTTTGATATTGAGCTTCTAAAAATCATACCAAACTCATCAGATTAACGTTGGTTGATCATTCTGCTGAGCAAACATGGAGGTTTCCTTTTGGTTCTTTTGTGTATATATACTTGTAGTATCACAATCTGATTGGCACAGGCTCTTATAGCCTTCTCATTTACTGGGTTCCTTATTTTTTTACAGGGCTTCAGAGGCAGAAAGATTGCTACCAGGAAGCTGCGATCTCTGCTTGATGGTATTATAGTTTATTTCCCTTTAAGAATATATAGAGGATTCAAACGTCTACTTGGTCTGTATTATCACAATTTTCAATTGATTCTTCATTTTCTGATATGGAAGAAGAAAGAAAGAAAGAAAGATAAAGAAACAGATAAATTTGCAATGCAATCCAGTATGATTGTCTCTCCATTAAACTGGTTCTGAATGGCAATAATTATTGATCTTCATTGACAGAGAGCTGCTGAAGTCCTAAAAATTGATTGAACTATAACCACTGTTTTTTTAGCTTAGAGCATGGAGAAACGTAGAGGTCGAATAAACTTAGAACGTGCAGAAACACCCATTTCAAACGGTTCCAACAATAACAAAACTTAAGATATTACAAACTAACATAAATTGGATTAAACACTGAACGTGACCTGAGGTCAAACTCGATGACAAAAACCTCCTGGAAGCACAAATGATTGAAGTATTGTATAAATGAAGTTGGTGAAGGCAGGTGGAAAGCAAACTATCCCAGCAATAATTAGAAACTGTTAAGCTTACAAAGACTTCTAAACCTTCTTCCAATTAACTAACTGAAAGCTTCCTCCTCTTGTACCTGACCATAACTTTCCCTTTGACACCCACAACCATGGCATTCCAATCAATTTCAGGAAAAGGAGATATTAGCTCCAGTTCAAAATTCCTTAACAACCGACTCCAAATTGCCTTTATCTGTAGATAAGCGAAGGGCTCACCGAGACACCCGTGCCTACCGCCTCCAAACGAGATGTAGGAGAATGGCCCAGCTGCCTTGTCTTCATCTCGTTCAGGGGAAAACCTGTCTGGATCGTACCTGTCCGGATCCTTATAGACATGAGGAAGTCGATTAGCGAAAGCTGGAGATGTAGCAATTATATGACCCTTTGGGATATCATATTCTTTCCCCTCTTTAGTGGTCACACTAAAATCAGTATGTGAACTGCGCATCAACATAATCAATGGAGGGTGGAGTCTGAGAGCTTCTTTGATACACCTATGGAGATTGTCCATTTCAGACAAGACATCATGATCAGTCTTATCTCCATGTTTCTCCATCAGCTTTTGCTGCTCCTCTGTAACAGCAGACATGTACTCTTTGTGGCGTAGAAGATAAGCCCCAGTCCAAGTAGAGGTAATAGAGCTAGTGTGTTGACCTGCAAAAAGAGCAGCTATGAGCAAACCAGTGACCTCTGTATCTGTGGTTGGTCGACCATCTTTGTACTTTGAGTCAATAAAACATTGCAACATGTCATTCTCTGAACTTCCATTGCATTTTCTGGAAGCTATGATCTGAGCAAAGATACCCGCAAGCTTGCTGCGGGCTCGATCACGACGACGATGAGCCGGGATAGGCAGGTAGGGGAACATTACACTGATTGGGAGCATTCCATTGTCAAGGTCATGAAACAAAGCAGAAACGTCCGCAAAAAGCTTATCACGAACCTCTCTACCCAATAGACATCTACTAGCTGTTAAGATGATTAGATGCTCCAACTCATACTTGAGGTCCACTTCCCCACTGTCTCCCCACTTAGAGAAGTAATCCTGCTCAATACCCCACCACATTCCATTGTTACAAACAGATTTTGCAGAAAAACAATGGAAATCGAAGATTTGGACTCAAGCATCAGGAACAAGAAATGAAGTTGAGCCATAGATTATGAAGAACAACATTTAAGGATGGTTGTTAAAGTTGAAAACTAGATTTTTATAGCTGAATTACTGACCTCTGCTTCTTTGACCATCTGATCCACATAGCCCTTCAATTTAGTGACTCTGAGAGCCTCAGTGAAGAACCTGAACTGTTCTTGGCGAATGGAGTAATCCACATCAAACACAACGCCAGGCCCAAAAGTAGGCACATTAAACTGGTAAACTTCCTGCTGGCTAAGATCAGACTCAGATGCCTTGAAGAAATGTGCAGAAACCTCAGGCCCAATCAAGAAGGTGATTTTCTTGTGCAATAGGTTCAAGGTGAAGACACTCCCAAGCTTAGGGTACTCCTCCCTCAGCATCACAATCGGACCCTTGAGAAAACGGACCATTCCCCCAACCAAGGGCAACCCTCTCACAGTGGGAGGAGCCCGTTTCTTAGATCTGGATTTCAGAACAGAAGAAATGACCTTCGCGAGGACTAAAGTGGCCACTACGAGCAGACCGACATTGAAGAAATTGTTATCCGGTTCCATCGCACACAGCCTGCAAAAGATTCAACAGAACTGGGATTGAGATTAAACAACGCACAAACAGAGAATCGAAACGAAAATGAGAGGCACAGAAATGGAAGATGAAGGAGACCAAATGCTAAGAAAACTCCAAACGAACGGAAATGGGCGGGCGGCGCTGGAGTTGGAATCGGAAAGGTGTGAGGGACCTGAATTCTGAGATTGAAGGTGGAGATCAGGGAGGCATTTGAAGAGGAAGAAGAGGACAGAAACAGCGCGGAGAGAGAGTTTGGCGAGTCCAGAGAGGGCAATGCAATGGGTTTATCCCTGGGAATCCTCTGGCATCACGTGCAAAACAGTGGGTTTAATGGTTTTCTCACTTAAAAAAAAAAGAAGATAAAATCTTGTTTGATTTAGAACCTTAATGGGTACAAAATTCAAATAATTTGGTAAACTAAGAGACTCTTGAATTGCTGCCTCAATTTTCTAAAACTTCTAACGTTTAATGTTCGAGAGAGAAATCGAGTCTGATTTACCTTACATTCAACGGTTGGGACTAGATTATGTATGAACAATAGTTATAATAGATTAAATTACTGATTTAATTTTCGGTATAATTGGACTCTGAAAAGTATATGTACTTTTGGTATTGAGAGATTATGCCTTTAGAATAACTTTTAAACAAAATTGATTGTTGCATGAGCATCTGGACAAGAACATTTTTCTTGAATCTTCTTCTTCTTCTTTGTGTTGCCTTCGCCTTCGGATGTTGATCTGCCTCTACACTTCTGTCATTTTTTTGTTTTACAATCATGCTTGTTTCAACGAACATGGCAAATATTATATTAGAATTTAACTCAAACAATACACTCATTTTCCATGACAACAAAGAACGAGGCATGTAGCTCAAGGAAGAACGCGTACCATGAAGGTGCAAGATCCATTCCTTCCCACTATGATAAACATGACAATTATGGCCCAAAAGGAATAAGACAATTCTTTTTTTTTTTTTAATTTATTTATTTATTATTATAAAATTAGACACACCCCAAAAGGCTCACCAAATCCCTAAGTAGGCACGATTTAGATTCAGATTCAGGGATTCAGATTTTTCAGTTTCAGTTTCAGTTTCACCATTGTCGACCTCTTTTTATCTTCTTCTGCAGCCCTAACCCGTCTTGCCAGCGTCCAGTCCCACTCCCCTCTCGCTTTCTCTCTTTCGATTCGAATGCTTCCTCCTTTTTTTCACTGACGGCGGCAATGGTGATCTCTTTCGTCCACGCCAGCCTTTCGCCTGTGCCCTTTTAGTGTCTGCCCTCCCAAGCACCGAACAGTGAGCGCCCTTCATTGCCGTCCAGCTCTTCAATCTCCGTTCTCTATTCTGCCTCTTAATCTGTAAGATTTTTTTTTCTTTTTCTTTTTCTTTTTCTCTCTTATTCGGTCGTTGCTTAGTATAATTTTGTTGGATGATTATCGGATCTGGATTCTGATTAAGTAGCTAATAGAATGGGTGGAGCCTCTGTGCATGCAAAGTATTTTCATGTCTCCGAGTTTGTATGTTCGCGGAATAGGTTGAGAGAATTTAATAATATTGAATTTGTTTCAACAAAATCAAATTCGAATTAAGGATTTTATGCTTTCATTTCGAAGTTGTGGGGAAATTGAAGAAGTAATTCTAAGGTCCTGTTGTTTACCCTAATTTCTGATGCAAAGTGCTCAGTCTAATCACAAATGCACAGTGACAAGCAATGTCGCATGATATGGAGTTTCTATTTGGATGTTATGTTTCAGTTGATGAGTGAAACGGAACATGTATCTCTTATCTTCTTTAAAACTTTCTACTTCTTCAATGCATGCTGTATACCGGTGCTTATTTTTTGCATCATGGTCTTTAGCAACTTGGCTAAGAAATTGGATGCCGACCATGTAAGGTTTAAGCATGGAATCCATAGATGGGCCTGTTTAACGTGTGCAATAAGTATTGCATTGGTTTGATATTGATATGCAATATTCCTTTGACAACTGCCATGTTCTATATTCACTGGCATTCAATTATCCATATCATATGGTTTGAAATCGATCAAGTTATTAACTTCAAAGATGAGAGAAGATATGCTACCACTAATATGCTACCACTACACATTTTATTACGAGATAATGTTTTACAAACGCTCAGCAGGTCGTCTCGAAGCAAACAAGTTTATGAGCTGGTTGGATCATTACAGTGAACTTACCAGGGGAATTCTTTGAATAGGTTTTTCATATCCGGTTTCAAAAATTGAGGAAACAAAGCGTTCCTTTTAAAAGAATGCAGAATCAGGAAAATCTTGATGCTGATGGGAAAGTGGAGTCTGTGATATCAATTCAAACACCAGACTATGATAGTTGGGACACTTTTGGTGACGATGAAATCATGCAGCAGAAATCTGCAATTTTTGTTCAGGAGGCTGAGAAAGTTCCATTTGTTGGTGACAAGGCAGGTTCACCTATTTAAGTTTAATATCCTGCATTTTTTAGTCTTGATGTTGCCACACTTTTACCTCTTTTTCTTCCGTGTGTTTGTGTTTTTGGTTCCTTTTTTTTTTTGTTTGGTACATGTTTCATCTTATACTGTTGCATCTGGTGTTCTGTTGTGTTCCTGGATTTTTATTATCCATTTTTTCATCCTTATTTGCATTCAAGGACCATGCTTCATCCACCTATGCAAGTAGGAAACCAAGTTTTAATCTTTATTCTTCCCTTCTTTTTCCATATTATGCTAGGAAGTAGATACACTTATTTTATCAATCATACCATGTTTGGAAAAATCATAAAACATTGTTTACCTACACAGTTTCTAAGCATAGATTTAGAAATTATTTGAAGGGATTCTGCACCGTTGTTTGCTTCAAAAGTTGAACTTTATGTATGTTTATTGACATTTTTTGGTGTTTAGCTTTTGGCCTTATGTCTCTAACCCTCTTATGGAGCTTGGGGTAGGGTTGGTTGTTTGTTGTTGGATGAGGTGCTTTTGAATTCCTCTTTGTGGTTTCATAGCTCTAAGATGGTCTAATCAATTGATCTTTCTTTTACTCCCTAATGAATCTTAATGGCAATGGAGCTGCAGGAACCACTTTCTTCTTTAGAAGCTGAATATAAATCCGGAAGTCCCATTTTGCTGGAGAAAATTAAGGTTTTATTTATTGCCTTTATTCTATTGTTATTTTTGGGAGAGTAGTTTTTCGTAGAATATATTTATATTACATGTTATGCAGGTGCTCAGTGGCCAATATGCTGCCATTCGTCGAACACGCGGTGATGGGAATTGCTTTCTCCGCAGCTTCATGTTTTCGTATCTTGTAAGTCTAAATACTTTTAATGTATCTCAGCAGATTGGTTATTGTACTTTTGGTGCATCATCGGACTTCAGCTGCTACTGACTTGGCCTCTCTAACCAGGAACATATTTTAGAGTCACAAGACACCGCTGAAGTTGATCGGATCAAAATAAATGTGGAAAATTGTAGGAAAACACTTCGAAGTCTGGGATATACAGAAATTACTTTCGAAGATTTTTTTGAGGTAAATTGTTTCTATGCCCATTTTTTTAAAAAATTAGTTTATTATTTGAATGTCTATCCCTGCTCTAAGCAATATTGGCTTATTTCTCCCATTTAACTCAAGTCGGTGGAAGTTTAGAAGCAACTGTTCTTACAATCTCAAAATGTGCTATCGAACATACCAGATAGAAATAGTGCTACATCAATTTTACTGTTACCGAGATGTTTTCCTTGCAATTTGTGATGCTATAGTATGTTTTTGGCTTGAATAGCGGCTTGTCAAGGACTTATACTGAGGATGTTTTTAATAATTAATCCATTATGCCTCTATCTCATAGTTCATGCTAATTCTTAATTTGAACATTTTATGTACCGAGTGCTTCACCTCATTGAAGTCCTCACTTCGTTTTGTACCTTGCACATGAACCCTAAAGAGCTGTTCTGTTTCATCGTGCTTCCTACTTTTAAAAACATTGTCCTGAATTTATACCACCTGAAAGAATTGAGATGTCTAGACTCATCCTTATTTATTATTTTTGTCTTTATTTCCTTTCGGTATAAACTAGCTAAATATCCTTGGTTAATGGTGGTTGCCTTAAATATAATTTCTGATTAGTAGGTATGTTTAAAATATCTTTTCAGCTATTCCTTGAGCAGCTGGAAAGTGCTCTTCAAGGAAATGAAAATTCTATAAGGTGTCAATGACCTGCCCTTCTACCTTGGAATTTCAATTCTCGAATTTTATTTTATAGTGGATATTCTGTTGCTTTCAGCTGTGAAATCGGTCATTCATGATTGCATTTGACTCTTAGTTTTCTTGAATGCAGTCATGATGAACTTGTTCTTAGGAGTCGAGACCAATCTATCTCTGATTATGGTCGGTGATGTTTGTAAATTCAATATTCAGTCGCCTTGCTCTTTCTGTTTCTTCTGACAAATTTGTTTTGCTAGTTGTTATGTTTTTCAGGTTTGTTACATCAGGTGAAATACAAAAGCGTTCAGAATTTTTTGAGCCTTTTATTATGGGATTGACACATGGAACGGTTGATCAGGTTTCTTAAATTTGTAAAACTTCAAACAAGTTTTACATTATTTGTTGGCCTTTATTATATTTAGATTTATGTTGCAAATTGGACCATACAAATTATGTTGAAACCTAAGTTGATTGGTTTGGGTAGCGAGTTTTAAGTGTAGTTTCTAGCAGAAACAGATTATCCTTAGTATGCAATAATGATGATTTTAGATCATGTTACCTTGGACAGGAATAATATTGGATCTTTCACATTCCCTTGTTGTTTACTTCGAGTGGGGAATAGAATAAGTGCAACCCACTTAAAAAGGAAGAATTGTGTTCGTATTTTGGAGAAGCATCATTACATCATAAATGATTATCAATCGCCTACTCCTATTCTCTGGGTCCAATTTTTTTAAAAAAATCTCTACCATTTTGTGGGTCCTACATATATTGAACTTCTGACTCGTTCTAAGAATCTAATTGTCAACAAACAATATCTACCACAATTTTCTTTTTCCTGATCCAGATTTAATTTTAGTAAACAAAACCACCTTGAGTAACCTAGTTGTCAATAAAGGCTATGTAAATAATAAAGAGTGCAAAGGGTATGGGTTCAAGGCTTCAAGTCATGGTAGCACCTACCCAGGTTTTAATTTCCTGTGAATTGCTTTGCTATCTAATGCAGTAGGGTAGACAGTTGTCCTGTAAGAATAGTTGAGGTGTGTAAAAATTGATCCAAACATTTACGGATTTAAACAAAAATATTCTGTCCCATTAGTCAGGATTTTGGTTCTCACTGTTTGTTTGCATTAAATATACAAGACCTTAGGTCCATTGTTTTATCTGGATTAAAATGAAATTTCTTTGGTCTTATTATTCCATATTTTTGTGCATCAGAATCCTTTTATTCTCTTATTTAAGAAGATAGAATAACCTTTATATCATGATTTTCAATCTCGTTCTTATTTTATCTTTTCTGGCACAGTTCTGCAAATCAGCAGTTGAACCAATGGGTGAAGAGAGTGATCATGTACACATAATTGCGTTATCTGATGCATTGGGTGTGCCAATCCGTGTTCTGTACCTCGATCGGAGCTCTTGTGATTCTGGTGGCATCAGTGTAAATCACCATGATTTTGTTCCTGCTTCTAGTGATGTCTCAGGTGCTAGTGTTGGCTCTGAGATAAAGATCCCTTTCATTACTTTGCTCTATCGTCCTGGTCACTATGATATTCTCTATCCAAAGTGATGCGCATTGGTAAGCGTTTCTCATGAACTTGTTCGAAAAATTCAGTCATAGAAATGTCTCTTCCCGCCCACCTTTTATATTGCAAGAGATTAACTGTATAGTCTGTATGTATAAAAGGATGATGTTTTAACAGTGTATTACTGCTACATCCTCATTCATCATGCAAAATATGTTTGAAGTCTTTGATTTACTCGGGAATTTTATAGGATTACTGAAGGATTTTTTCTGGGTTCATGTTAAGTTTTATGTCATGTATTTCAGGCCACTGGCGAACCCAGGTGGGGCTCTCAAAGATGAACTGCATTGGCACGGCAGACATGGATCCAAAGTTTCGATGAGATAAAGGTTGGATCTTTATAATTGATGCTTGCCAGATGCTCTGTACTGATTTTTAAATATATTGTTGAGCTGTTTGAGTTTTCTTTTTAAAAAAAACTATATTCGCCTGGTTAACTGAAATTTGGAATATATGTGATCAGTCGTTGAGATACAAATAGATTTCCTTGTGCCAAAACTTGATCTCGATCGAAAATAGTAGGTTTCTTAGGGATTTTCCCCTCTTTTTTTTTTTTGGAGTGAATTAGCCTAAATTGCAATACTATAAAGTGTAGTATTAAATTTGATGAAATTAAAATTTTGGGTGAAAATTGATACATCTTGCTAGGGGTAACAGCATTCCCCTATAATATTGTTTAGGGTGATAGATAGGAAGACATTTTAGTTCTTGGAGTCATCAACGTTTGAAATTATTAGTCAAGCGTGCTATGCATATTGAAGGAAGGAGAAAAGAGGTCTCTTTCCTTGCTTGATGGTAGAGGTCAATCCTGTTTCACTTTTTGTGCCTCCTTGTAGTCCTTAGGGTCGAGTGTCTATTATGAAACCTCAGGGACCAAATAAACATCTAACTCTAAATCTTGGATCAATGTGTATTCTGTCCTCCCAAAAAAAAAAAAAAAAAAAAAAAAAAAAAACAACTATCTCAACAGAATCCAAAATTCCAAAAGTAGTTCATATGGAATCTCTATCTAACCTCCCCTCGTTGGCTTTCCTTGAGCCTTAAATCAAGGAAAGAAAGCTGAAAGAATAGTTGAGGAAGGAAATGAGACTCAGCTGTAAAACTGTACTTTGAGATTTACCATGAGAAAATCAGATATTAACATTTCTATGAAGTCTATTTAAGCTTCGTACTGTAAGCATTCATACCTCTTAACGTCTTGTTTTTGTTTAAAGTATAATGTCTTAATCAACTGAACTATTGTGTGTAGCATTATTTAGGTAGTGAAAGTTTTATACAAAGTTGAGACATCAAGGAATTATCCATATTAATATCAGTCCTTGATTTTGGTAGTGTTTATTTATTAGATTGAGTTACATTATTAAGGAAGTTCTTACCCCAACTGTTGAACTCATAATCACTATTAAGCTTAAGCTTGTTCATCTTTTCTCTCTCCTTAGTGTCTCTCTCTCTTTCTTGTTATCAACAACTGAATGTCGAGGACAAAGAGTCGAGTATTGTTTTAAAAAAATATTCCACATGAAAAATCATTAGCATTTGAGGCTTTCGAGATGTGACTAGAGGAACGTTGCACCATGTATAGGATAGGAGTTAAAAATGAGTATTGAATAAGAGTGAAAAGAAAGGAAAGTGGGTTTGGGAGATGGTAGAAGCAACGGTGGTATGGGGCTTAAAAAGCAAAAGGTTTGATCCAATTTTCATAGAAAGAGATGCAAATTGGTCAAAAAAGTGGAAGGACATAGGCCATAGCATAGTCTCTTCTCTTCTCTTCTCTTCATCATAAAGTAAAGTTCCACTCCCATTCTTCTTTTCCTCATTTTCTTATAACTTTCCATCTATTCTCAACACTATTTTTGGCCTACGTGGAAAATCATGTCTAAAAACTTTATTGGGATCATCAAAATAAAAACATAGAAGAATTTTTTATTTCGTCTTTTTTTCTCGTCTTTCTCTGAACTTCTCGCTCGGACTCTTGGAATTCCTTAACATCTGTGTTAACCGAGTCAAGATAGGTATTCTCCTAGGTTACACCCAACAAGAACACATTGGAATTCCTTAATATCTGTTTAGGTAGGATAGAATTTTAGAAACAATTTGATTAAGAAAAAAAAAACATAGATTTTGTTGTTTCCATATGTTTTCTTTCTTGTTATGATTAAATTAATTGTTTGTATGTGACTTTTGTTTGTACCAATGATTTTTCAAATTAATTGGAATTTCACCCAACTTAATACATATGGATAGTTTATCATTATTATGTACTCTTTTTTCCATGCATGAGAAAGAAAAAAAAATAGAAAAAAGAAGAAGGAAATGCTTTATTATGGTAAGCATAAGGGCATATGATTGAAACAAAAATATTCCTCAATCATGGTGGAGACTTGATGAAGAAGCTTAAGCACTTTACCCCACAATAATCATCTTTGTCCCCTCCCCCAACAACTTCATTCATTTCTCAATATTTCCCTTTACTCTCTTCCCCCCTCTCTTTTATAGAGGTGTAGAAGGGTCAAGTTGAACAAAATTAATTTTGAATTAGGTTGTTCATTTTTTAATTATTAAAAAAACTATACTTTTTTTTCGTAATACCTATTATATTAATAACTACTCAGCTCTTAGATTGTAAGATAGTCACAAGTCGTAATGTTTGTTTTACTTATACATGTTTCAAATATCAAATATTTGTCTGTTTTACTTATACATGTTTCAAATATCAAATATTTGTCTGTTTTACTTATACATGTTTCAAATATCAAATATTTGTCTGTTTTACTTATACATGTTTCAAATATCAAATATTTGTCTGTTTTACTTATACATGTTTCAAATATCAAATATTTGTCTGTTTTACTTATACATGTTTCAAATATCAAATATTTGTCTGTTTTACTTATACATGTTTCAAATATCAAATATTTGTCTGTTTTACTTATACATGTTTCAAATATCAAATATTTGTCTGTTTTACTTATACATGTTTCAAATATCAAATATTTGTCTGTTTTACTTATACATGTTTCAAATATCAAATATTTGTCTGTTTTACTTATACATGTTTCAAATATCAAATATTTGTCTGTTTTACTTATACATGTTTCAAATATCAAATATTTGTCTGTTTTACTTATACATGTTTCAAATATCAAATATTTGTCTGTTTTACTTATACATGTTTCAAATATCAAATATTTGTCTGTTTTACTTATACATGTTTCAAATATCAAATATTTGTCTGTTTTACTTATACATGTTTCAAATATCAAATATTTGTCTTAAAAGTAGGGTTAAGGTTAAAATGGTTTAAATGATCTAACCTCATTTTCGGGTTGGGTGGACCAAAAAAGCTCGAACCCACAAACTTAAACGAATGTTTGGATTTTTCAAAAAATTAACCACAACTCAAATCGAGAAAAAATCTAATCCAATCAAACAACTATAAGATCATCAAATCTTAATTCATCATCCATTATTCAGTTCAAAGAAGAAAAAAAAGAATACAAACATAGTTTAGAGTGTGCTTGATTTGTACCATCTTCTTCTTTTACAAAAAACCCTCGGATAACGGTGGAGATCATTTTGAACATTAACGGGTGGCCCCTCACATAATTTTGGTTTTTTCTTTTTCTTTTTCGTATATCCTTTCTCTCTATTGGATCATTCGTTTCCGATTTCTTCCAAAAAGAAAAAAGAAAAGGAGGGAAATTTATTTTATTTTTTAAAAAATGGGCCCCACTTTGGGTGGGACATGACACATTTGTGTGCCACATTAGATTCTAAGATGGTAAAACTCTTTCCTCTACCATCTACACGCGCTTCTGCAGCACGTGTCCACCAGTCACCTCCTTTAATAACTTGTAGATATATATATATATATATATAGTCTTTCATTCATATTCTTGTTGTAAATGTGTCTTAAACATTTGGGTATAAATAATATATTTAAATATTTAAATAATATATTTAAATAATTAAATAATATATTTAAATAATTAAGTTGTCCAAATATTATCCGTTAATCATTTATAATCATCCAAAATAAAGAATTTAAAAACCATAGTTAGTAATAAATACGAATAAAATAAAATACAATTTTAATAAGACGAGAATATTAATGATGGTTAATTACACAAATTATATATACATATTAGTTGAATTGCCTGCCATGTCATTTAGTTTAGAAGAATATAGCAATATTCTTTCAAAATTATTATATTTATAAAAAAAGTATTAAATAATAATATTATTAAAAATAAAGTACAAAAGATACCTATTTTTGTTATTACTCGAAAGGAGTTTGAATAAATGATAAATGATAAATTGGGGAATTTGTTTTGTTTTGTTATCTTTTAAAACGACACCGCTCTGGGCGTATGGTGGTCGTCTGGGATTGGCAGACACGCGCCCTCAAAAGGCGGTGGCTTGTCTCACTTCTACTTCTGTCACTTCCTACTCTAAACAAAACGACGTCGTTCCTCTCACCCTCCTAAAACGACGCTGTTTCTTCCCTCCCCTGTTCGTTTCTCTTGCCTTTGCCTCCATTTCTATTTAAAATGGGGGGGAAAATAAAATTCATTTTCTTTATATTATGTTCCGACCCGTTTGCACGTACCTGGACGAATATCATCGGATAATCGCCGATCCGGCTACATTTCGTTTAAAAAAAAAAAGAAAAAAACATATTTTAATATCTAAATTTAGAACTTATAAAGAAAATAACAATTTTAATACTCAATCAATATTATTTTTTTAATTTGAGGTTCTAATTTCGAGACGCAGATTTATTTTACTAAAAAAAACCCTAAAACCGAAAATAATTAAGGTTATAAATTTTGAGGAAATATAAATATGAAATTGGAACAATAAAGTTTGAAAATGAAAAAAAATGAAAAAAAAGGAAAAAAGAAAAGAGGAGAGAGAAAGAGAGGGAAAAAAAGGGAGGGGCCAAAGACAGAGAAAAAAGCTCTGTTTTTTCGCTTTAATCAATGACTGTGCCCTGTCTCTCCTCGTCTCTCACACACATTGTTTCCCTTTCAACATTTTCAGGTTTTAATGTTCATGAGAAGAGAAGAAGAGATTAGAGATTCTGAAAATCTCCTCAGCTTATCAAACTTTCATTCAATTCCCAATACAATGAAGATCACCGTAACCCACATCCATTAATGCCCCCCTCCTTTTCTTTCTTCATCTCTTCCTTCTCAATCCCATTCCCCGTTCTTTTCTTCCCACTCATTCCCCCTCTTCTAGGGTTTTGAAACCAAATCATTCCCATTCCCCCACCAGTTTCAGCTGATTACATCATTAACTTCCCTTCCTAATCCTTCTCTTCTTTTTGGGAGCTGTAAAAAAAGTCCCCTCTCTCTGTTCATCATCTTCTGTACCCCTCTGGCTTAATAATTCTTCCCTTTCTTTTCTGGGTTTTCTCTTTTTTTCCCCTATTCTGCCTTCTTCTTCTTCTTCTTAGGTTTATTTTCTCGTTCTGTTCATAGTGTGGTCGTTTCTTGCGTTTCTTTTTCTGGGGTTTTCTTGTTGTTCATCATGGACTAGAATGTGGAAGATCTGATTCTGTTTTTCACGTTTTTTGGGGGATCCATGTCTTGGTTTGCTCCCCTTTTACCCTGATCGACTTTTAATGGCGCCTTCTGATTGACATTTGGTTTTCCCTCTTGGCTGCAACTATATTTGTTGTCTCTCAAAATGCCTTTTTCGAAGCTTGATGATTCCCCTATGTTCCGCAAGCAGGTCAGCTCCTCCTCTCCTTTTCAACTTTATAATTCATGTGTCTGTGCTTGTTTCTTAATTTCATCTTCTCTATTGAGTTCAATTTTTCTGGGTATTAATTATCATCCGGTTTCCGAGACATACAAGGAAACTAGAGGAAGAAGTTTTAGGGTGTTAATAAATTCGGTGAACCCGTCTGTGAATCCTGCAAACCGTCCTTTTTTTTTTAATGAACACTTTCCATATTTGTTTCATGGCCAAGCAAGCAGTCAATATCATTTTGGAAAAGTTCCTTTAATGAACGGATATGCCACTTATATCCATCGTCCTTCAGTAAATTACTAGATAGCTTGGTCGTCATTTATATGGTTTGATGTTGGTTTAATGAGCCTATTCCAAGAAAATCTATTATTCCCAAATTTAAAATTTACTTGCCCTGGAAAATTGGATTGCTACCTGTTCTTAGGCGGGAATTTAAGTGTATAGTTTTTGAAATTTAGGCATTGACAGTCCCTATTAGAATTTTGAAATTTCTGTATGTGTATGCATTCGAGTGCGTGTCTATATGTATATCTTTGAAAGGAAAGTTCCTATAATTTGAATGCTTGAGTTCTTATCCCGAGCAAGGTTTTCCAGTTTGCTATCTTCTTTATGTCACAGTTCCCAAGTTTGTTTGGTTGTTTCTTATTTTTTATTTCTAACATCTTTAAATTGGTAAAAGGATATGAACAAATAGTTACAGACTGTAAAGGACAATGACCACCACCATCACTAATCCCCATGCCTTTGAAGGTTACCATAAAAAGAAAAAATTGATAACAGATCAACCGTGCAGAAAACGTATAAACATTGTTGATTTGTATGTAATAATTGACCAAAGAGATACCATAAATCTGTCTCATTTCCAGATCTCTCTGTACTATCTCCATTTCAATCCTAAACAATCTAGTTACTAGTCTTTCCTTTACTGTCTGAGATTGTTAAGATAAAGCCTTACCATATGATTACTGCTGTTTTCTTTAAACTGAGTGCTGGACTGCCAGTCAATTGATCTTAAAAGTTTACCCACCAAAAAAAACAGAGCTTTCCAAGATAGATCATCTCCCGAAGATATCATGAATATATAGCGAACACTCAAAAAAGGAAGATGGAAGTGATTTTGGCTGGCGTGTTCCCAAATGGACAGTGCCTTGGTTTCTCCATGTCACTTAATCCTATATGACTTGATTTTCTAATGAAACAGAGACAACTTTTTCTCCGATGTAGAGAAGAGTAGGAACGAATATTAGCACTCCCAGGAGCATACCCGAAAGGCACTCCAATTTGAGTTGATCAAGAAAAGAGTATAACCCGAAAGGCACTCCAATTTGAGTTGATCAAGAAAAGAGTATAACCCGAAAGGCACTCCAATTTGAGTTGATCAAGAAAAGAGTATAACCCAAACAATTATTCTAAGGAACATTAACTGGATGATTTAATCCCTGCCTTCTTAACAACATACCTTCATGTCCCTGGTTTGTCTATAAAAATTACGTAATTGCTCTGTACATGACCGCCACGTGATACATGCATCTTGTCCTCCAATTATGCTTGAAACAAAATATTGATATAGGAAGGTACTTGAGTGGATCCCAGATGTTCGGAAGGTAAATCTTTGAAAATATCTAATAATGTAAGTAGCAAGCGCATGTAAAAGAGAGTAAAAATGGATACAAGACGGTCTTCAAGCTTGCAATTGGAAGAAGTTAGAACCATTACCTTTAGATTTTAAGCATATGCTGGTAAATGATTTAACTACAGCCAGAGGATTGAGATTTTGTAAATGATTTAACTACAGAGATGCTATTGTAAATTTTGTAAATTCTGATTTGGTTCTCTTCATGCGGTTAAATACATATTGAGATTCATTTATCTACAAATATGCAGGTTTTGCTAGGTTACTCTTACACTAGTTATAAAGATGAGTGTATTATTGTGGCACCCATGAATCAAAAGTTTGCGTGCTTGTACCAATTGGAATGTTTTTCATATGAAAGTTGTTTTTTGTCGTCAATAATGTTTGTGATACAGATACAATGCTTGGAGGAAAGTGCTGAATTATTGAGGGAGAGGAGTTTGAAGTTTTTTAAAGGATGTCGAAAGTACACGTACGTCTATTTTGGCATTTTTGATTCTTCATTTTGTTTGTTGTTTAGAAAATATGTGTATCCTTCCAATAAGGAGTTTCGGTATCAATACAGTTGTGCTTCTACATGAAGTCAGAATCTTCTTTAGAGGACTTTAGTCACTCACAAAAGGATTTTCTTTGATATTCAATGCAGTTTCCGTTAGATAGGTTTCGACAACTTTTACTCTCAAGGCCAAGATTCTGCAAGAATTTTCTAATGGCCCTTTCTTTTTTTTATTTTGCAGTGAAGGGCTTGGTGAGGGATATGATGGTGATATTGCTTTTGCAAGTTCTCTGGAAACTTTTGGGGGAGGGCATAATGACCCAATCAGTGTTGCTTTTGGTGGTATGCTTGTTTATTTTAAACTTTATTTGGTTATAGACGTGTTCATGAGCTCAAGACGTTAGACACCACATAATTTTGAGTAACACTTGTATCGAAGGTTGTGATTGCTTAGTGACGTTTTGTTGTTTGCGAAGTGCAGTCATATTGATTTCTCTTTATTTTCACAACTCTTTCTCTATATGTTTTCTTTCTTCAAATGATCATTGAATGTATGACTTCTTATATCAAGTTTAGCTAAATCTTCTAGACGAGCTGATGGTTCAATATTGCTCGGTCAATTAACATGTAGACGATATTTCAGGACCTGTCATGACCAAATTTACAATTGCATTGAGGGAAATTGGGACGTACAAGGAAGTCCTTCGTTCCCAGGTAGACTTGGTCTCTTGTGTAAATGTGCTGTGAATATGGTGTATCTTCCATGGTTTTTTCTTTAATCATTGTTCATTGTAGTTTTGTCTGGTAAAAGCTGGATGAAATTTATATTTTACTTCATGGACCACTAATCCGTTTCCATGATTTAAATTTTCCTTCATACGATATTCTCTCTCTGTAATTCGAAATTTTTCGGTGGTGGGCACCAAAAAGTTTATGGATGCATAATATTCTGCTAGAATACATTTGATATCTTTCTTCATTTTCTATTCGACAGGTGGAGCATATGCTTAACGACAGATTAATGCAGTTTGTCAACTTCGATTTGCTTGAAGTCAAGGTACTACAAATTACAAATTGCTTAGTTTCATTCTTGCTCGATAATCAGAACTTTTTTTAAAAAAATTTAAAATTAATGATTTCAAGGAAATTTCTGTAATCCTTGGCTCCTTGAAGTTGATTTCTTATCGCCTTCTGTTCCATATTTCTTAAAAGACTATATATATATATATAAGGAACCGAATATGCAGCTTGTCTGTTTGTTGTCGAGCACCTCTTTTAAGGGATCTATTGTTAGTGCAGGAAGCAAGGAAGCGCTTTGACAAGGCTAGCCTTCTCTATGACCAGGTGTGTGATTGTTGGAACTTCTGTATGAAATATATAGCTAAAGTTCATGTAGAATCGACCGAAGCAACTGAAAGAGCTTGATTTTAGTAATTTCAGTTGTTTTGAAGGTTTTTTTTTTTTTTTAGTATGTTCTAATATTTAAGTTCCTATGCCTTGTTGGATATTGTTGTTAGTTAACTTCAGAAAAATATGACATTGCAGGCTCGTGAAAAATTCCTGTCACTGAGAAAAGGGACTAAAAACGACGTTGCTAGTCTATTGGAAGAGGTATTATGCTTAAGCCAAAGTTTTGAAGTTTCTCATCCTAATATTTTTAGAACATAGTTAAGTGGTATTGAATTCGCTCGTTAGATCTAATTTGATCTTACACATTCCAGGAACTTCATAACGCTAGATCTGCATTTGAGCAAGCGCGCTTTATTCTAGTAATTTCTGCACTATTGTCTGCTCATTGTTATATGATTCTAATTACATTTCAAATAACTTAACTCATAGCATTTTATACTGTTATCGATCTTTGTAGGTGACTGCTCTTTCTAACGTCGAGGCCAAAAAAAGGTTCGAATTCTTAGAGGCAGTGAGTGGGACAATGGATGCGCATCTTCGTTACTTCAAACAGGTGAATTCTTGTAAATTATTTTTGGCATATTCGTAAACTGTATCGGCATATTCCTACTCATCTTTTACCTCTTCCATGCAGGGTTATGAATTGTTGCATCAGATGGAGCCATATATTAATCAGGTTGTCTTCTATTTTGTTTTCGGCTAAACTGGGTATTCATTAACGAGTATCGGTTATTATTTTGGTTGGGCGGCTTGTTGTATTCTCTGCATGATGGCTATGAAGAATTTCGATTGTTGTATTCTTTGAGGCGTTTGACTATTCAATGTTACATGACTCTGATCAACTGTGGATTTATATAACTATTGGAGTTAAAATAACACGATGTGGTTTTGTTTGGCAGGTTTTGACGTATGCCCAGCAATCAAGAGAAAGGTCGAACTATGAGCAGGCTGCTCTTAGCGAACGGATGCAAGAGTACAAGAGGCAGGTTGATCGGGAGAGTAGGTGGTCATCCAATGGTTCTAATGGATCACCTAATGGAGGAGATGGTATTCAAGCCATTGGTAGAAGCTCACATAAAATGATAGAAGAAGTCATGCAATCTGCTGCCAAAGGAAAGGTCAGGAGGAAATATTGCATCTTTGTGTGTCCATTTGCACTATATCACTGTTCCCCTAAGGTGCATTAGGCAGTAGGTTCCTTCTTTCATGGCCATATTTTTATAGTTCAACCATAATTTAGGTTCAAACCATTCGACAAGGTTATCTCTCAAAGCGTTCTTCGAACTTGAGGGGTGACTGGAAAAGACGATTTTTCGTTCTTGATAGCCGGGGATTGCTGTATTATTACCGCAAGCAGTGCAGCAAATCATCTGTGAGTAATTAAATCATGTTAACCTTGTCATGAGTAGGAATTTCTTTTTCTCCTTCTCTATTATAATTATGTGTATGATGGCTTTATTTTAGGCAACTACAGGGCAGCTATCTGGTCAGAGGAATAGCTCAGAGCTTGGTTCTGGCCTTTTGAGCCGCTGGCTTTCTTCCCATAATCAAAGTGGGGTGCATGATGAGAAATCTGTAGCTCATCATACTGTGAACCTGCTCACTTCAACGATCAAAGTTGATGCGGACCAGTCCGATCTTCGGTTTTGCTTTCGCATCATTTCACCAACCAAGAGTTATACGTTGCAGGTTTGATTTAGGGGCTGGTTTTGGCTGTAAATTAATGCTTCACTTCTAGAATCTTTGTATGAAACAAGATTCTATAACTTTAAGGTTCCCTATAAATCTATTTCTGCATGTTAGTGCAGGCAGAGAGTGCACTTGATCAAATGGATTGGATCGAAAAAATAACGGGAGTTATCGCTTCGTTACTAAGTTCTCAGGCTCCAGAGAGGGTATTACTCTGCCTTTCTTTTTGCTCGACTCGGGATGTTTTTCTAATATTAATGTTAACATTTATTTGTGTAACGTTTTGATCAGTGTCTTGCGGGTAGTCCCATGGGAAGTGGTCACAACAGGTCTACCAGTGAGAGTAGTTCTTTTGAAAGTTCTGACTTTGATCAGACAGGGGTTGACGAATATACATCTGAAAGAAATCTTAGCTCCTCTCATTTGGAACGCCCTTCTAGAATCTTGCAGCAGCAACGTTCGACTATGAAAATTGAGAAGCCAATAGACATACTTCGTAGAGTATGCGGGAACGATAAGTGCGCGGATTGTGGTGCTCCTGAACCTGACTGGGCATCTTTGAATCTCGGTGTTCTTGTTTGTATTGAATGTTCTGGCGTTCACCGTAATCTCGGTGTTCACATATCAAAGGTGAATATCTCGAACTCGGGGCAAAATATGCGTGTCGTATTATGTAATGATTTGTTGAAAATGTGAAATCTTACTTCATTGCATTGAAAATATTGTGTGTAGGTGAGATCCCTTACATTAGATGTGAAAGTGTGGGAACCTTCAGTGATCAGTTTGTTTCAATCTCTTGGAAATACGTTTGCGAACTCGGTTTGGGAGGAGATGCTGCAATCCAGAAGTTCCTTTCAGGTCGATCTCGTTACGACAGGGTAAATGAACTTCACTATTGAGTCCAAAGTTTGTGAACACAATGTTCAATATCTAATTCATTCAATTTGGTTTTGCTAACATTCATCCCTTATGTTTATGGTGAAGCTTGTACAGGTTTGATAAACAGCAAATGCATTTTATCAGCAAACCCAGCCATTCTGATCCAATATCAGTGAAGGAGAAGTTCATTCATGCAAAGGTGTGATATCATTTATCTCCTAGTTTATATAAATGTTTGATGTTTTTCACTACAGCAATATTCCTCCCCTCTTAGTAGATTTTCGAAAGCCACTAATATCGACATGTGACAGCCCAAGCCCATCACTGGTGTTTAGCTTTGATACCATTTGTAACAGCCTAAGTCCACCGCTAGCAAATATTGTCCTCTTTAGTCTTTTCCTTTCGGGCATCCCCTCAGTTTTGAAATACGTCTACTAGGGAGAGGTTTCCACGTCCTTATAAGGAATGCTTCATTCCTCTCTCCAACCGATGTGAGATCTCACACGATAACTCAGCGAACAAACTTTGGAAAGGGAGAAGGAAGAAGGATATGACCTTTAAATATATAAATATATAGACTTCCTAGTTGGATGTGACCTTGACATGTGAAAAATTATGTCAATTTTCCATTAGTGACTCTAATCACTGTTTTTATAGAATGATCTGCATCTGTGTTCCAAGTATGAGAAAATCAACATGAAACTTGAATGTTTTTTATCTGGAAAGTTCATGAACTGACCATTAGCTGTGGGACGGGTCGAGTTAATCTCGGAGTAAATAAAAGAAACAGCTTGTTTAATTTCTGAAGAGTAAACATTTGTTCAACATATGCTTGATTAGCTCCTGAGATGTCAAATGGCAACAAATTCTCTAATCTTATTCATGGTTGTTGCTTCTTTTTGAATGTCAGTATGCAGAGAAGGCTTTCGTTCGGAAACCAAAGGAAAACCAGTACCCTCATTTAGTAGCACAACAGATTTGGGATGGTGTACGCTCGAACGACAAGAAAGCCGTTTATCGTCACATTATAAACTCGGAAGCAGACGTAAATGCGGTTTATAAGCAAGTGGCGTGTGGCTCTTTGACTCTTGCTAAAGTAATGTTAATGCAGGAGACGACTAGCCTTGAACATAATAACAAATCCAGTGATTTTGCGGAGAGATCTACAAGCTCTTCGAACTCAGGAGGAACGAGCGAAGGCCAGCCAATGGAGGATCTAGATGGCTGCACACTCCTGCATCTCGCTTGCGAAACCGGAGACATCAGTATGCTCGAGCTCCTTTTACAATGTGGTGCGAACATTAACGCCATTGATTCTCGACGTCAATCAGCTCTTCACCGTTGTATCGTTAAAGGCAGAACTGGGTTTGCCAAGTTGCTTCTTTCCAGGTTAGATAGTGATAAAAGAGATTAATTCAACATTTTCACCCGATTTCCCTGTCGTTAATGGTTGGGTGTATACGTTGCAGGGGAGCCGACCCACGAGCAGTGAACGGGGACGGTAAAACCCCTCTAGAGCTGGCAGTAGAGTTAAAACTGAATGATGTGGAGCTGGTTGCTATACTAGCTGATTCAAATGGATGAGGAGGTTGTTGTGGTGAAATTCCAGACAAGGAAGAAGGATGTTTTTTTTGTTTTGTTTTGGTTTTTGAGAAGGTGAAAGAGAGTGGTAGGTCAGCTTGCCTGCCCCCTTGGGCAATATTTGCAAGTTAGTCCAACAGAGTTGTATTATTGTAAAATGGCCACAGTTAGTTTGGCTTTTGGAGTTGCCTGCCCCTTTTGTTTTTTGTTTTTTTTTTTTTTAATTTTATTTTATAATATTTATTAATGAAAGCCTTAGCTGTTTGTTGTATCAATAATCAGTATCTTTTTTTAAATATATATATAGTTATGGGCCGTTTTTGCATTATTGGGCATGGAGCCTCTTTAATGAGATTTTCTGGGGCCCAATGGAAGATGGGTCTATTTGGGCCCAATGCCCCCACCACAGAATTATTATTATTTTTATATAAATTAATAATAAAAAAAAGATAAAGGGGTGGGGCCTGGGGGGGGGGTATAATTATATATGATTATATGTAATAAATATGAATAATAATTAAATAAAAAAAAGGGAAAAAGAAAGGGTAATTATTATTGGAGGAGGGAAACAAAAAAAGAAGAGAAGCTTTAGCAGTCGGACATACTCAAACCCTTAAATTAATCATTTTTTATTTTCTTAAATACGAATTGGGGAAAGCCCAAATTCCAAGGAGTACCCCACCAACGGTCATGATCTCGTCCCGACAGAAACCAACGGATGGGATTCAATACCTCGCTCTGGAGGTGATCGGTGCTTTCGGCTGTTCCTAGGTGAAAGCGACTCTAGGAGTGATGTGGCAGTGGGACCCACTTCGTCACTCTCAAAAGGCGGGAAGAGGAGCTCTGTTCTGTCTTTGCAAATGGGGTCCTTCCCCTTCGCCTCCCTCCCTCTCTCTCTCTCTTCATTGGCTCTTCATTTCCTTTCTCTCTTTCTTTGAATTCCTTTCACAACATTACAATTTTCAACAAACTGCTTGGCCTCGTGTTTTTGTTTGTCTGTTTCTCTTCCTTCTTCTTCTGGTTATTTGAGTTTTTTAGTCAATTCTTTCATTTGGGTACCTCTAACCTTCCATTTTTACACCCTTCTTCCCTCCTTTTCATCGTTTTTCTTTCTGGGTCTCTCTGTTTTTTAGCTTTTCTTGATGCAAAAACCTTGAGTGTTGTTTATTCAATGGCGAGTGCAGCCGATTCCCAATTTGAATGAATCGTTCGAGATTTGAATGTGGGCTGACAAAGTTTGAGCGTAGAAATATGTAGCTATTCAATGATTGTTGGAAATTTTGCTCTTCAAATGGGGAAGAAATCGAAAGAACCCTGCGTTAAGGTTATAATCCTTTTGCTATTGGTATTCTCTTTACACGATTCCTCCGATGCTAAATGCCAAGAAAGAACAACCCAACACCTCGCTTCCTCAGGGCCATTTCCAACATCATCAACATCATCAACGCCAATAATCTCTCCGCCGTTTAAAAATGGCGTTAGAAGAATCATCCTCAGCGTGCTGTTGGGCGTAGCAACAGGGTTAATGGGTGCCCTTCTTTTCGCTTGTTTAATCCGCAGCTTCGTCAGATACCTTAACAAAACCCCAATTCTGAAAGGCCCTGTAATATTCTCCCCCATTATCCACCCCAAAACACTCCATCTCGCCCTCAGAAACGAAAATCAGCTTCTGGGTTCCAACCCTCATGGAAAGTACTACAGGACAGTTCTGGACAATGGGCTGACCATTGCTGTAAAGCGGCTCGAGGGGTTCACGAACACGGCAGCGAGGAAGTCGGAGAAGAGGCAGTCACAGAAGCAGCTAGAGAGGCTGGCTAGGTTAAGGCATAGGAATTTGATGAGCTTAAGGGCTTATGTTGGGGAAGGGGAAGGGGTGTGGTTGGTTTATGATTATGTGGGAACAGGGAGCCTTGAGGATGTGATGAAGAGAGTTAGAGAGAATGAGGTGAGGTTGGGTTGGGAAGTGAGGCTTGGAATTGCTGTTGGGGTTATAAAAGGGCTTCAGTATCTTCATTTTGAGTGTGATCCTCAGATTCTTCACTACAATTTGAAGCCTTCCAATGTGATGTTGGATGCTGAGTTTGAACCCAGGTTGGCTGATTGTGGCTTGGCTAAGCTATTCTCCAAGTTGGATATGGCTGCTGCCTCTGCCTATACCTCCCCTGAGTGCTTCCAGGACTGCAGGTTTGGATTCTAAAACCTACAGGCTGTTTGATAATGATTTGTTCAAGTTTGTATGGGTTAAATTATTGCTAAACTTTTGAACAACTGAAGAAGAAATGGTTTTAGTACTTGATCTTTTATATATCTTCTTAGGGAAGAACATGGTTTCAGTAGTCCAGGATAGCTTGTTAAATTGGCCTCTAGTATAAGAAAACTAATGTGGAAACTACACCCATTAGCTGAAAGTGTTCTTGTGAATCAATTTAGTATTCTTTGTTTTAGTCTGTTTAGAAATGTGAGATCCCACATCGGTTGGAGGGAAGAACGAAGCATTTCTTACAAGGGTGTAGAAACCTCTCCCTGGTATACGCGTTTTAAAACTGTGAGGCTGATGATGATACGTAATAGGCCAAAGCGGACAATATCTGCTAGAAGTGAGATTAGGCTGTTATAAATGGTATCAGAGTCAGGCACCAAACGGTGTGCCAGCAAGGGGTGGATTGTGAGATCCCACATTGGTTGGAGAGAAGAACGAAACATTCCTTATAAGAGTGTAGAAACCTCTCCCTACTAGACGCGTTTTAAAATCGGGAGGCTGATGGTGATAAGTAACGGGCCAAAGCGGACAATATTTGATAGCAATGGGCTTAGGTTGTTACAAATGGTATTAAAACCAGGCACTGAGCGGTGTGCCAGTGAAGACGCTGGCCCCCAAGGGAGGTGAATTGTGAGATCCCACATCGGTTTGAGAGGAGAACGAAACATTCCTTATAAGGATGTGGAAACCTCTCCCTAGCGGACACGTTTTAAAACCGTGAGGCTGACGGTAATACGTAACGAGCCAAAGCGGACAATATCTGCTAGAAGTGGGGTTGAGCCGTTACAAATTGTATCAGAGCCAGACAACGAGCGGTGTGTCAGCGAGGACGTTGGGTCCCCAAGGGGGGTGGATTGTGAGATCCCACATGGGTAGAGAGGAGAACAAAACATCCCTTACAAGGGTGTAGAAACCTCTCTCTAGTTGACACGTAATGGGCCAAAGCTGATAATATTTTCGAATAGTGGGCTTGGACTGTTACAAGAAGCTTCATTAATAAGCATTTTCCTCGGAAAGTAGTTCTAAGCAGATTCGACGTTTGTCGTTTCCAGTTTCAACAGGTACAGCGACAAGAGCGACATCTTCAGCTTCGGGATGATATTGGCTGTTCTACTAACAGGTAGAGATCCAGCAGATCCATTCTTCAGAGAAGCAGGGAGTGGAGGAAGTTTAGGACAATGGCTACAACAGTTGCAGCTGGCGGGGGAGGGTCGAGAAGCGCTCGACAAGAGTATCGTAGGGGAAGAAGGGGAAGAAGATGAAATGGTAATGGCAGTGAGGATAGCTGTTGTGTGCTTATCAGATGAGCCAGCAGACAGACCTTCAAGTGACGAGTTGGTACACATGCTAACCCAATTGCACAGCTTCTAAAAACTCATCCATTTCATTCGGTGTTTGAATTTGTTACTTAATTTCAATCATTTTTGGAATCTTAAAAGAAGAATTAGAAGCTTATTACTGTAAAGAGGTGTTGACCTGTCCTGTCTTGTTGATGATGTAAAAGAAAGAAGCTTTTGTCCAAAGGAAATTACATTTTAAGAGTATGATTGACCCCATGAGATGACCACTTAACAAACGCCTTAGCGGTGGGGTTCTCTTGCCATCTCGTTCTTTTTTTCACCACGTGCTTTCAATGATCCATGACCCTAACGCTCATCTTGTCCTCGACCACACAACCAAGGGCAATCGTTGCGACTTACCTAAGTTTCAAGGCCAACTCAATTAGATTTGAGTCTCAAATTGTAGAGAGTCCACGTGTAATAGGGATGATAATTGGACCCTCGAACAAAGTTTAGGGCATGGCTCTGATACCATGTTAGGAATCAGAGATATCCACAATGGTATGATATTGTCTACTTTGAGCATAAACTCTCATGACTTTGCTGTGTGTTTCTCCAAAAGGCCTCATACCAATGAACTCATAATCTTCCACTAAATTAGGCAACGTGGGACTCACTCCCAACAATCTTCAACATGTGGCATATCACCATATGACCTCTATTTTATTCGTAAGGCACTGGTTCGATCACCATACATATAAATTCATTGTTGAATCAAAGAAGACATGTAAATAAATAAAATGTTTGTCATAATTTGATTTGATTTATTGAAAGAAGAACAAAAACATATAAGAAAAAAAGAAAATAAATATTGAAAGAAAAGTTAGAGAAGGGGGAAGGGGAATGATTAAGGCTTTCTCCCATAGTGAAGGAGCATTAGATGATGAGTGGGTGAGGAGTGAGGAAGCAAAGTGAAGAGTGAGTCTGATGAAGATGAAGAAGTTGTCCAAATGCTATCTCTTACATGCTGCAATGTCCAAAATGGTTCCACTTCTTGCCCTCTACATCTTATCTCTATCTGCATCCCATCCAAATCCAACCATTATTTAACAACATATATATACTATAAAACACCAAACAAATTCCTACACAAGTTCGTTTGAACCAACCCGAAATTTCAAGTTGATTGGGTTGGTGACTCGAACAACCCTAATAGAGTTTACAACCCAACCCTGGATTTGACTGGGTTGTCAGGTTACATTACATATTATATTAACAACTAAAATCTCATAAAATTCAAATATCAAACATGCACAAGTCACAACGTATCATTAACATCGGTTACAAACATCAAATATTCTTAATCCTTTTAAAAGTACGGTAGAATAGGGTTGGGTTGGATTGGGATTGTAACCCTATTTTCGGGTTGATCGAGTTAACCCAAACAAAAAAAAATGTCAACTTGCAAACTGAAATGAATCTTTAATTTTTCAAAAAATTCAACTCAATCCAACCTTTATGGTTTAGGTGAGGTAATAAGTCTAGGTTGGTCAGATTATGAAGCCATACAAACACCCCTAATTACGACTAAGATTTAAGGACCATAATAGGATTAAACCCTAACCATGTCAAATGGGGGAGTTAATAAGATAGTTTAGGAGTTCTAAAGGTCAAATGTTATAATCCCTACTTAGTTACACTAAAAATAATGGTCGGGGAAGTGACGGAACGTTCACATTGTTCTAAAAGTCATATCAAACTCTTAGGTTTAGGATGGTATTAAGAAAGGCGAAGGCTGCATTTAAGTTCGTTAAATGCTTGAAAAAACCCACGAGCACACTTAAGCTGCTTCTAAAGGAGGCACTTAAATTATCATTCCGTACATGGATAGAAGGGTATAAGGCATGGATTAGGTGAAGAAGTGGCTGTATGAAAAGCAAAAGTGATCTGAAACCCACATAAAGCATTTAAACTAGAACTTCCTTAACAACAATATCAAAAGAAAAGACCAAAAGAAAAAGTGTTGAAGTAGTGGGAAAGGTATAATAGATTGAAAGGAGAGGGTACCCAATATCATTCAAGAACTGGCAAAAAGATTATTAATCATAATGGGACCCAAACAAGACTTTGCTCCTAAGCCAAAATCTCATCATAACAATCATCCCTTTTATACTTTATACTTTATACTTTATTATTAACATTATTATAATTAAATTAATCAAACCCATAATGCTCGCCCATGAATAAGCATATAGGAACCAGAAGAAGAAATAAAACTTTATTATAAAAGTAAAAGATACACATTTCTCCTCCACGTTACAAGAGAAAACCCTATTTTATTATTTTATTAAGGTCAATACATATTGTTTAATTTTATTATATAGTTTTTATTCACCCAGCCGCCCTATAATCTTCTTCTTACTAATCTCCCTCTCTCTCTCTATCCAATCATTGTCAAAGGCTCTGATCTGTCCTTTTATCCTTAATTTTCTTTTTTCCCTTTTTTCAACCACTTGGAATCATTCTGTTCCACACATTATCCTCTTTATTTTCATGCACAACAATTTTTTTTTTTTAATATATTTTTTAACCATATATATGAATTTAAAATATGGACAAAAATAGAGTATACTTTTGTTTACACAATCATGGATTGTTTCTTTTAGAGATGATTTCAAAAGTAAATATTTTTTTTTTACCTATGTGTATTATTTTGGTTCAGAGGGGTAATTATTACAAAAGATGAAAAATATGATCACTCAAAATTAAAGCATTCTGACATACAAAAAAAATAATAATAAAGTTTCAAACTTTATAGTATAAATATCATAAAAATAAAATGTTTTTACAACATCAAATTTACCAAAAACTAACAATTTCTAATTAAAAAAATTATATATTTCGAATAAAGGTGGATAAATAGGAGAATTAGGGTTGTAATGTGGTTGGTGGTATGGATATGTAAACATCAAAAGTGCAGCACTTAAAGAGAAAAGGGTTTTGATGAGGCATTTGAATATCAATCAATGGCCCTACCTTCCAACATAATATCTTCTTTAGAAAAATTAAAAATTAAAATTCCGAACAATTCCCTTGCTGACCTAAATCATTCCCAAGCATGACGACACAAACTCCATGTATTCTAATACCATTCTCGGGTCCACGTGTCGTTTTCTCGATTTAACACCTCATTTTCTTTTAATTTAATCAAATTGTATGTTAAAGACTGCATGCTAACCCAATACTACTTTTATGCATGCTACATACAGTTTTGGAGTCGATTTCTACCGAGTTTATCTCAATTGGTTAAGATATTATAATTCTAACTAAAAAAATTAAAAGAAATAAATATATATATATATATTACTATTCAATAGAAATATTCTTTTTATTTTTAAGTGTTTAGTATTAGGGTTGACTTGAAATGGTAAATTATTTTTCTATTTATTTGAAAAAGAAAAGGAAAAATTCCAATAGTACCCATTTTCTTAATTTGGAAAGAGTTTTTTTAGTGCCCATGGGTATAATTTTCTTATTAAAAAAAATAATTTTTTAACAATAATTAGTGAAGAACTATTGATATTAAATAATTAAGTGTGAGGATGAAAAGCAAAATGATTAGTGTTAGAAATAATGTTTTTATGAAATTATATTACTATGAATAATTTGAGTTATTAATTCATCCATGTTAACCAGTACTTTTTATAATGCAAGCAATCATAATTTCTTTTCTTTTTTTTCTTTTTTTTTAAACATTTTAGCAATCATAGCCTATTAAATTCTTATTTGTACTTTCAACTTTCATTTACTAAATGCATTTAATTCTCTCTAATTATAGTATTTATAGGTTTTTATTTTCACATATTTGAATATCTATATCAAGACTTATTTAAAATATTTTATTTTGAAAAGTGACATAATGGTAAACTATCCTATTTCTTTTATTTCGAAATTAATAATTCATAGTATAAATATTAAATGAATGACATATGACAAGCTACCAAATTAGTAAGTTCCTTTCTTTTTCCCCTTTTATTTTTTCATTCTATATTATTTATAACATTATTGTAATTTTAATTTTTAATTTTTAAATTTGATCAAGATTTAAAAACAAAAACATTTAAAATAAATAAATAAAAATTGAAACTATTATGTGTATAGAACATTAAAACACAGTCTTCTGGTCCAAGAAATGCTAAAAAAAACATGGAAACCTTAAAAGCTAACATTAAAAGAGACAAGCAAGCTAGCATTCTTAAAGCTAAAGACTTATAAAATATTTAATTCTCCAAATTCTTGTCTAATTATTTGGTTTAATATTCATAATCTTTAAGGTTTCTAATCAAAGGGATTAATTGGTTTCTTAATTGTAATTAATTAATAGCTTAAGTAACTAAGTAATGGATTATTAGTAGTTAATTAGCGAAGGGCAAATCCAAATAATAGCTTTAAATGAGAAATATGATTTAATTTCTGTTAATTATGATAATAAAGAAATTAATGAAGTTAATTGAGTGATAAATACCTCTGATTCGCTATCCAGATGCAGCTTAGAAACCAAATATTTCATAACCAAACGAACCGTCATCTTTTCATCCCTATAGATTAAAATAAAAAATTAAAATAAGAAAAATGAGAAAAATAAAAAGTTATTTAATTAAAGAGAAAAAAAAAATCTGACTTGATTCTGAGATAATTTTTTGAAATTTGAGGCAAGAATGGCTGTTTTGATCTGCATTAACAAAACCCAGAAATTCAAAGCTTTAGAGAACAATTTGATTATGATATGTAATTAAGAACAAGATTAAGGAGAAATCTTTTTGTTTTTTATTTGTATTTTTTTTACTTACTGATTTTCTAAGGCTTTTAATGTAAACCAAATACCAGAATGTGGCCGCCGGGGAGGATTTATGATTCTGACGTCGGAGCTCGGCCCGGCAGCGGCGGAGGTTTGGAATTGGATAAACGGCCCACCCAAGTAAGAACTCCGCCGACCGCCAACCGGTAGAAAGGAAGAAGACGAGGACGCTGCCGACATCGGCCTAAATGCCCAATTAATCTCTTGCTGTACAAAGTTGGAAGAGGTAGGAGTTCCAAAAAACAACTGCATTCCCGTCTCCGTCCGAGCTGTCGTAGCAGCTTCAGGGGTCAAGAAATCAATATCCCGGCTGGTGGTGGCGGCGGCGTTGTCAGCATCTCCGCAGGGTAATAGATCTAGCTCCACCAAATTGGAGGTTCTTCCAGGTCTCCCGCGGCCGATACTTAATTGAAGCCACCCATCATCTCTATTAGAAGGGGGTTCTTCATTAAAATTGTTAGTTGTTGAGTCATCTTCCGCCATGGGAGGATCAAGAGCAATTAGATAAGGATGAGAATAATAATAGTAATAATTTTCACAAATAAGTGGAGGAGCAGCATTCATGAGATGGTCGCCGCCGCAGCCGCCGCCAACATAACTGCCGCCGGAAGGATGGTGTTTGGAGAGACGGGTATGGGCAGGAACCATTGTCATGGCCGGCGAGCCGGAAAGGCGAGCGCTTGGACCGTGGCTGAACCGTCGATTAGGGGGATGTTTTGGTGAGGGGAGGGAGCCATGGAGGGAGGGAAATAGGTGAAGAAAGGTGGCTAATTTGAGGAGCCATGGAAGAGGGGTTTGTATGAAGGGAGAAAAAAAGAGAGAGCCATTAAGAAAAAGATTAGGGTTGTTGGTTGTGGTGCTTGAGTGATCATATGGATGAGTCCATGGGATTGGAGAAGTAGATGATGATGATAATCACACCTAAAAATTCTTGCTTTCCATTATTCTTTCTTTATCTTTGGAACCTTGGAGATGATGAAATAGTTGCAGAAGAGAGAGAAAGAGATTGGGTCAGTTGGTGGGTATATATATATATATATATATATACACACACAATATATATATTAGGTTAAAAAAAGGATTTCTAGTCTCCTAGTTTGCCACTTCCAACTTTTTTGATGTTCATGTATTTTTTTTTAAGAGGGGACCTATTGAATTTGGAATCTAGATTCGATGCGGGGAGATGGAGTGTGAGATTCCACATTAGTTGAAGACAGAAACGAAACATTTCTTATAAAGATGTGGAATTTAAGGGGAATTAAAGCCCAAAGAAGACAATATCAAATAGTATCAGAGCTAGACATCGGGCGGTGTATCAGCGAGGACGTTGTGCCCCCAAGGGGGTGGATTGTGAGATCCCACATCGGTTGGAGAGGGGAGCGCAACATTTCTTGTAAGGGTGTGAAAACTTCTCCCTAGTAGACGTGGTTTAAAACCGTGAGATTGATGATGATACGTAATGAGCCAAAGCAGACAATATCTACTAGTTGTGGCCTTGGGCTGTTACAAATGATGACCCCGACATTCTCCGGCGACAAGACCACGTTACTACTTGTCTTAAAATACTTCTAAGAGTGAAAACTATCCTCACAGATCTAGGTTCTTTGAACATGTTTTGTCCTTACTCATACATTCTTAAAAAAATTGCTTCAAGCTAAACACGCTTAACTTATCGTCTCATTAGGATATAAATTTATTTCATATCCAATCATATTATAAAAGAAAGAAAGAATGAAAAGTAAATGACCGTAAGAGCCAAAATAAAATAATATGCTTCTCTTTTTAAATTTTATATTACAACGTTGAACATTATATTAAATAGCTTTTTGTTTTTTTTTTTTATTTATTTTATATTCTTAAAAATGAAATAAGTATAAATGTCTTTTCTTTTTTTTGCAATGTCACCAAAATGGTCCTTTTTATCCTTAAAACTGGATGTGTGATGTGTGATGGTTAAACTAAAATTCATTAATGTTAATTATAAGGATTTAAAAAATATATATTTTTTAAGGCTTTGATGTAATAATAATAGTAATTATCTAAATTATTTCATCAAAAGTTGGTCCCAATAAACTTTTATTGAAATGCTAGCCATTGCATGGCTTCCTAAATTCCTTTTTTTTTTTTTTTTTGTAAAAAAAATAAATAAATAGGACAAAAATGGAAAAAGTTAGTGGTCCCTTGTAATTAGAGCTATGGTTGAAAAATGGTTATAATTTTTTATTCTGAAAAAAAAAAATTGGTGAAACAAATAGAATAATAATAATAATAACGGTTATAAATTTTTCTTTTTGAAAAAAAAAATATTGAGGAAACAAATAGAATAATAATAAAAAAATTTATTATATAGGGAAATTTTGTTAAAATGTATAATATATACTTTTTAATGGTCGAAAGATTTTCTTTTAATTTCAAAATATACAATCCCATGTACATGATTACTATTAAGAAAAAAAATTGAAATTTTAATTTTCAAATTCTCAACTACTACTATAAATTAATTATTATATCGAACTCACGTGTTGAAAAACAAATATTGAAGGGTGGAAGGACATGCATTGTCAAGCTAGAACGACATTTGTCAGATTGAAAACAAAGCTGATCTATTACGTATCGACATCAGCCTCACTGTTTTAAAATGCGTCTTTAGGGAGAAGTTTCTATACCCTTATAAGAAATGTTTAATTCTCCTCTCCGATCTTCGTGGGATCTCACAATCCACCCTTTTGGATCCTAGCATTCTCACTGGCACACCACCCCTAATTTTGACATCATTTGTAACAGCCCAAGTCCATCGCTAACAGATATTGTCCGTTTTGGCTCATTACGTATTACCATCAGACTCACGGTTTTAAAACGCTTATGTTAGAAAGAAGTTTCCACACCATTGTAAGAAATGTTTTATTCTCCTCTCCAACCGATGTGGAATCTCAACTCAACGTCTCCGCTGACACACCGCCCAGTGTCTGATTTTGATACGATTTGTAACAACCTAAGTCCACCACTGACTGATATTAAACATTTCGCCGCCTCACGATTTTAAAACATGTATGCTCATTCTCTTCTTCAACCGATATGAGATCTCACATCAGAATATTAAGAGTAAAGTAAAATGAGAGTAAAGTGATGTGAAAAGGGATTAAAGTGATGAAGGGAGATTAGCAAGAGAGAAAGTATAAAGAGTAGTTTTGGTTACATGATTATGTTTTGTGAATGAGATTATAAATTGATTAATGAAAAGGGTGAGAGATGTGGCAAGGCGTTGGCATGTGCTTCCCACTCTCTGTTTCACCACTGTGTTCCCTTTGTTAATCTTTGGTTGTTCCCGAAAGCATAATTTAAGAATGTGTGTAAGAGAAGAGTTTAAAGGAAGAAGCAGAAGACAGACATGTTGGTTTTTGAATAAAAGTTGAGCCATTGGGATGTCTGCACTTCTCCATCGGATGTTTCTTCTTCCTTCTCATAAAACCTCACCCTTTTTCTTAAACCCATCAATTCAACATTCTCTGCAACTCTCTCTCTCTCTCTCATGAGTGAACTTTCTTCCTCTCTCTCCTCATGCTTGGTTTTCTGTCCCAACCCATTTAATATTCCTGTCACATCCCACCTCGATTTCAGAGGAGAACGAAACATTCTTTATAAGGGTGTGAAAACCTCTCTCCACACATGTTTTAAGACCATGAATCTTACTGTGATGTGTAACAGGCTAAAGTGGACAATTTCTATTAGCGGTGGGCTTGAGTTGTTATAAATGGTATTAGAGTTGGCCCCCTAGGAGAGTGGATTGTGAGATCTTACATCGGTTGGAGAGGAGAACGAAACATTTCTTAATAAGGGTGTGGAAATCTTTCACTAGTAGACTCGTTTTAAAACAGTGAGACTAACGGCGATATATAACAGACTAAAGCAGATAATATATGTTAGCGGTGGGCTTTGATTGTTACAAATGGTATCAGAGTCACACATCGTGCGGTGTGCTAACGAAAACGCTAACCCCCTAGAGGTGGATTGTGAGATCTCATATCAGTTCTAGAGAGGAATGAAGCATTCCTTAATAAGGGTGTGGAAACCTCTCCCTAGCAAACATGTTTTGAAACCGCGAGGTGATGATATGTAATGAGTCGAAACAGACAATATCTGTTAGCGGTGTACTTGGTGTTACAAATGGTATCAAAGCCACAGATGAAACGATGTGCTAGCAAGGACATTGGGACTCCTAAAGGAATGGATTGTGAGATCTCACATCGATTGGAGAGAGAAACGAAACATTCCTTAATAAGGTGTAGAAACCTCTCCCTAATAGACACGTTTTAAAACTGTGAGTCAAAATTTTCTTTAGAATACTTTGATATTTTTTATTTAAAGATCTTGTTTTTCGACACGTTGCTTTAAGTTTGGTATATTTGGAGTTAAAGATCTTGTTTTTCGACACGTTGCTTTAAGTTTGGTATATTTGGAGTTATAGCCGCAACTACTCAATTGTAGGAATGGAGAGTTCTAGTTGACTTGGGGCTTCCACTTTAGCCTTTGGCGTTTACTAAACTTGATCATCAGCCTTGGCCATTCCATTCCTAGGCGTCAGAAAGAGCCAGCTGCTAGCTGCCATGGCTAGACCAGACGCCCACTACAAAGCCAATGCAATGACCAAAGTCCAACCCAATGGCCAACTTTCATTGTTCAGTCACCCACTACAGTCCGACTCACGCCTGATGGCTAAAAGACACAGCCCTTTGTAATCTCACCCTCATGCCTCACAAACAATCATATAAGTCAGAAGGTACTGAGACTAGTGTCTATGTTCTTTTTGTTTTTAAGAAAAGGCCTGCGGTTACTGAGGAGAATGATGCTTTAGAAGAGCTTGTTCAGAAGCTACTACCATCCATCCGCGTTTTATCTGAGGAGAATGATGCTTTAGAAGAGCTTGTTCAGAAACTACTACCATCCATCCGCGTTTTATCTGAGGAGAATGATGCTTTAGAAGAGCTTGTTCAGAAGCTACTACCATCCATCCGCGTTTTATCTGCATCTTCCTAACCAAGATCCAGAAAGAGGAGGCGGCATCGTCGTATACTCGACATTTGTTGCACCCAGTGCCACGAAATGATTGAGAACTACGACGGGTCGAAATGCATTTTGTTCTTTGAATCTTAATGGCAAAGCAAAAAAAGGAGGAATTCACGAGACTGCATGAAAGAATCAAGAAGATACATGACCTAAGTGCAATGGCATATTATCTTTTCTAAGTACTAAAATGGAGAGTACTCTAAGTACCGAATCTCGAGGAAATGGGATTAAATAAGTATGCATTTAAAAGTAAAGACGTCCCCTACAAATGAATTTTGAAACGAGCCAAGGGTTTTGAAAATAATGCGAGCGATTTTAGCCCTTGTGGAAGCATACATTAAAAAATTAGGAATGAGCGTATGGTAAGTCTGAATTATGAGATTGAAATTACATTCTTGATTATATATGTCAAATTCATCCGATTTGAGCGTTCCTCACAAATATTGTTGAAAAATATTGACGGTGTATAATTTTTTTTTAAATGAGATACATTAATTTTTTTCGTGGTTGTAACCTTATGATTTAGAGTGTGACATTTATTGATGAAGATTGGCACTTTCACCTATTCAGCAGAGTGGACCATTACTATAATTACTCTCACCAACTTGGACTTCTACATACTCAACCTCATCAATTTAGCTTTAAAGGGCAGTGAATAAGGGTAATTAATTGCATAATAAGCATTGGTAATGGGTTCATGCCTCCCAGAGGTCTCGAATACTCGAATATGAAGTTAATTTAAAGGTCGATTCTCAATAAACATGTTTGAGCGAACAATAAACACAGATGACATCTCAATGCTTAGGGTGACATCATGAAGCATCAATGGGCTCAATAGTTCTTGGTTGACATAGTACTAACCTATGACTATGTGTAAGTCATGGTCTCACCCAGTTGGAAGAGTACGGTTTAAATGCCTAACCACTTGATTGACGGGTTAGCGTTTGAACCAATTAAAATGTGTTAGGGATGGATTCTTACCCATTTCTTTATAAAATTATAAAATCAATTTTTAAAAAAAATAAAAACGTATTTATTTATCACTTATTTAGAAAATAAAATTTAATCATTTTTTTTATTTTAATATAAGGAAGGCTACGGCGGAAACAAAAACAAAAACGCGTTTTATTTGACACAAGAGTCGTAGTAGTGGAGCTGAGAGTTGGATGGGTTCGCTTCACATAATTATGATCTGAGCGCCAACTGCCCTTCTTCACCGCGCGCGCTCTCTCCCTCTCTCTCTCTTCGCCCACCGATCTCGATCTTCTCTTCTTGGTGAAGACGAAGATGCAGATGATGATCTCCAAGGCCTCCTCTGCCATGGCCTCCTTGCCTTGCACTAGGGTTCGTTTTCTTACTCCTCTTTTTACTCTGCACATTTTTGTTTCGCAATTGCTGTGGCACATGTTTTGTATGAATTTTCTTCTTGTTTTGTTCGAATGTTTTGTATGTGATCGGGTTTAACCTGTGGCAACTGTCGAATGTAGCTTAAGCAGCGTAATCTGTGATTCTGTGAGGGGAGGATACTGTTTGTTTTGTTGCGAGTCTTAGTTCGTTGGCTTGTTGTATTTCTATCGCTACTTTCTGCCTGTATGACGATGAATCTATAACGGATTTTGTTGCTTTTTTTGTTTGAATTTTTTGTGATACTGAAATTGTTTTCGTGGAAGCTCTGTTATCTTCGTACGTGCTCCTGTAATTGTTACTGCTAATTTTGTTGCTAAGATCTGTACATCATGATTTATGCCCTTCCTTCTCGCGTCTCGTATCATGTCATTGTGGGTAGTGAGTCTGTAATGTTGTCATGGTTTATTGACGAATGGGAGTTTCAGGTGAGAAGCGTATGTGTCTGGCCGAGCGTTAAACAACTTTCGTTCAGAAAAGACCTTTTATATGGGGTTATGCGACTCTTATCTACTCCATTGAAAACGTTGCGTGGAGCTAGTCGTTCACTTAAAGTTGCTCAGTTTTGCAGTGTCGTCAATATGTCCTCCACTTTGCAAATTGAACTGGTAAGTTATTAGATCTGGAAATTGTTTATGTGCTGTCTATCATATTAGTTATTTTTCCACACGATGGTCTTGTGGTGGTGATTTTATGATATACTTCCTGCTTTATTATTTTCCTTTATCAATTCATGATTTGATTCTAAAAAAATTTTCTCGAGGGAATTTCTATTTGATAGGAAGAGGCCTTATCTTCATTTCATTTTTTTGGTTGCGTTTATTTCCAAAGTTTGATTACTTCAAAGATTGCAACACATGATTTATCACTTTAAAACCTTCTCAGCTACACAACATATAATTCTTGTTCTGTGTCCATGTGATTTAGGTGGCTGCAGATTATATTGAACTAGATATTAGCCAATGCTCTTTCTGCGCTCCCACCCCTAGTTAATCCTTGTTTAGGATGCTGGCTGTCCACTATCAATCTAGGTTCTACATCTCACAATAATTTCTTAGACACTTCCAGCATGCACATTAATTGCATACCTCTCTTTTCCTCTACTCCACTTCGTAGGTACCTTGTCTTCGTGATAACTACGCATACCTCTTACATGATGTTGACACGGGCACAGTTGGCGTTGTTGATCCTTCCGAAGCTCTACCAGTTATAGATGCTTTAAGCAAGAAAAACAGAAATTTGACATATATACTTAATACTCACCATCATGATGATCACACAGGTGGAAATGAAGAATTAAAAGCAAGGTACGGAGCGAAGGTATGATTATTTATTATTATTATTATTTTGCGTTGTACCAATATTCTAGTTGGCACTATCCTGTATATATTGTATGTTTGAACCCTAAAAGTTGGTAATTGAGGCGTTTTCCATGGATTCAACCTAAAGGCCACGAGTCCCTGGTCATTTTGTGATTATTCCCTTAGTCTCATTTTACTTGACTAGAATCCCTTCCTTTACTGGGGTCCCTTTTGTGGGCTTCGATTTTTCTATGGTTGTGTATTCTTTCATTTTTTTTCTCAATGAAAGTTAGGTTTTTTATTTATATATATAAAAAAAAAAAAACTAGAGGCCATGAGCCCTTTTTTGAGGCAATTATGTGAGAAATTAAATAATTCTAAATTTATTGATACCAAAAGCATGTAGGCTTATATGGTATTCTATTCTTTGTCCAAACATAGTGAGGTGGATATTTTTTTAATATGAAACACAAGTATCTAGCCATGAGAACGCCATACCTTGTGATATGCAAGAAATGTTACATACTTCAGTACTGATGAGAGTATTCTGAGTTTTTTTTACTTGTTTTGAAATAAAGACTTCACTAACCTTTCCTTTAAATCAAGGCCAGGATTTAAAGCATTAAGGATTTGATGCTGACATATGTTATTTGAAAGTCTTTGAGATATTTCTTATTCAAATTTTTATACCCTTTTCACTGGTTGTAGGTGATTGGCTCTGGAATAGACCGTGACAGGATTCCTGGAATTGATATAACCTTAAGAGATGGAGACAAGTGGATGTTTGCTGGCCATGAAGTGCACGTAATGGAAACTCCTGGTCATACTCGAGGTGTTTGTTACTACTTGTTGCTTTTAGATTGGTTTCTCTTATGATAATAGGTACAGTAGATTTGTTTCTTGTATGATAACTCTCTCCTCTCTCTGATGTGCATGAAAAGTGAGGGAATAAAAGAACAGTGATTCCTTCATCTGTCTCAAGAGAGTGATAATAGATTCTTTCATATGATTTAGCCATGCTTCTCTATCCATATTGTATTATAACTTTCTTTATCATTCTTCATAATTATTATGCTTTCTCTTAGCTAATTTTTCTTCAAAAACTTACTGTTTGTTTGTTCTAGTTTCATACATCTTTTGTATATCTTCTTCACACAGCCGATCTTTTCTTTGATCATTCTAGTTAAAAGAAGTCTTGCAATATTTGATATGTAGTATAGATGCATTGACTAGAAGAGTCTTTATTGGGAATTGGACATGCTGCTTCTGTAGGCTTTTGCTTGGTTTCCATTCCTCAAACTTGCATCTCATCGAGGAAAAAGAAAAGCAAAATTAATGATGTGGGTTTTGTTGTACCTATGTAACTCAAATATGTGTCTGGGAAAAATTCAAGAACACAGTGTGGGTTTGTTGTGCCCACTAAACGTCTCAAGTAGGAGTCTGAGAGAAATTCGAGACCAGACTTTTTGAAAATTATGCTACCTTGGTTTCATCTGGCTTGTATCTTGTATAGTATCTTAGATAAATTCATCATTGTTCTGCTTCTTAGTTCTTGTGGATTTGTTTGTGCCTATGGAATTCTGGCTCACCATTATATACTCTTTGGCCTGATTTTTTGTTTTTAATTTTAACTGAATTCAGGTCATATTAGTTTCTACTTTCCTGGATCAGCAGCAATTTTTACTGGTGATACATTATTCAGCTTATCTTGTGGCAAGCTTTTTGAAGGAACTCCTGAACAGGTTTGTTTGCCTTGCATTTTTCATTTAATTGGATGTTACCTTAATGTAGTACCATGTCCAAACAGTTTCTTCTTGCTAGACCTGCTTATGGTTTTTGCCTCTCTGTGCTTGATTTCATACACTTTTTACCCTTTTTGTTGTCCAATCAAGTTGAGTGCCATTTTGTGGGAGTTTCTCTGCTGTTCCTTTTTTTCTCATTCCATGCACCCTGTTCTGTGTTCTCTCATGAACAAAATGGCACTCAACTTCAGTATGCTTAGGTCACTCATTAAGTATCGATGTAATGGAAAAACAATTGTTGTGAAAAGTGAACTTGATGCTGAATGCTAATCTACTGAATGTGAATTAAGCTCAGAGACTTAATTGCTTCTAGTTATTCAGATTCTAATGCTAAGTAGTAATTGCTATGAGGTTATTATTTTATTTGCAGTATTCTAATTGTTTAGTATGCATGATACAGATGCTATCTTCCCTCAAAAAGATCACTTCTTTGCCAGATGATACAAACATATTTTGCGGTCATGAGTATACTTTGGTCAGTAACTTATTGCTTTTATTTTATTTTATTATGACACTACATTTTCTGAAGGTCGAATGCCATATGCCTAATGATACGTTTACCATTTGGCAGAGTAACTCTAAATTTGCTTTGTCCATTGAACCTAAGAACGAGGCTCTCAAATCTTTTGCAACCCAGGTTGCCAATCTACGAAGCAAGGGCTTGCCAACGGTAACTCCTTGGCCATTATTTTATGGGTGATTATTTGGAGTTTAATTCAGCATGGTTTGTGGTTTGTGTATAGTGGCTGAGAATATTTGTTAAAACCACCCCACCTAAAACCATCCCACCTAAATGGTGGGAAAGTTTCTCTATTTATAATCAAATAAATTACAAGAATATGAAAAGAGTAATAAATGGAAAGAGTAATAAATGGAAAGATACCTCTGGGGAATGGAAGACAAATATCTAGATATTTGCCTATAATAAAAGATCAACTATGATATATATGGTAAAGTATAATTTAGTACTAAATATCCTTAACATACCCCCAAGCTGACGTCGGATTTGAATGAATGTGAAGCTTGGATCTGAAAAATTCAAAGAGAGGTTGAGAAGATGTCAACAACCTGGTTCGGAGGAGACATAGAAAAATACTTTCTTGGCCATCGAAAACTGCAGAGGGATCGTCGCTCAGCGGCGATGCTACCTTGGCTCCGGCGAGAATATGTCCAACCCACGAAGTAGAAGGGGGAAATCCAGAGGAAGAAGGAGAATAGAGAGAGAGGGTTTGATGGTGACTATGAAGAAGAGAGGAACAAGAGAGGAAGAAGAGGGCAGAAACTGAGAATGTGGACTCTAGGTGTATTTTAGACGAAGAAAGAGAGGGGCGAAGATGGAGTGGGGTCTGCGCCTTGTGGACTGGTTTGCTATCGAGCAAATGAGCACGAGTAAGAATATCTCGAGCATATTTTAACTTACTGATAAAGAGACCATCAGAAGTGGGTGAAGAGCCACAATGATAGATCCAAAGATGGTGATTTTGTTCACAACACCTAAATGGTCAGGAGTGGAGGCCGACGACGGTGCAATAGGCAAAGTTGGTGGAGAAGTAGTCGGCGCCATAGCAGGTGGTGAAGTTCCAATGGACAGAGAGGGAGTCACGTCCCCTGGAGCAAAGGACGAAGACGGTGTTGAAGCCGGAAGAGTCGCCACAGTGGGCGAAGGAGTCGATTTTGATGAGGAAGCTAGCGGGGACTTGGTTGGCGAAGAGGCCAGTGCGCGCCCGAATTCCGAAGGTAAATCTCTGTCGTAGGTCGATGGGCTTGTAGAGATTCCGTATATTTCCGGTGAGAAAGCTGATGAGGATCCTAAGGTTAGTGTTTTTGTGAAGGATGAAGGGATGATTGGGAAGAAAATGAAAGAGGCTATGTTGGCTAAGGGAAAACCGATTGTGTTGGAAAAGGTGAGGTTGTATGTATAGAGTATGGCGAAGGGTGATTGAGGTCAAAAGGGTGGAGCCGAAGAGTAATCAATCGGCTCCGCCTACGGCAGCCATGGAAACTGCCCCTGCGGCGTCAAAGCCAACAGTGGTTGTGGAGAAGAATAGTAGAGGATTCAGAAGCCATTGAAAAGAAAGGATCGGGGTTGTTAAACCGAAAAAGAGCTATGATACTATGAGAATATTTGTTAACCACCACATCTAAATGGTGTCAAATAAATATCCTGTAATAAAAGATCTAGATAAAATACTAAATATTTAGATATTTGCCTATAATAAAAGATCAAATATCAAATATATATGGTAAACTATAATTTAGTACTAAATATCATTAACAGTAGCACCATAGCAGTATGCAGCTTAATTTATTGTTTCGTAATAACTTTTTTCCGAATAAAAAAGACTAGAAAGCATGAAATATACAAAAGGAGAAACTTTCCTCCCAAGTTGAGTTTACATGAAGCACTTCTAGTTGATGCCTTGCAGTGTATTGAATATGAGCTTGCGAAGTAAAAAATTTGATTTCTTTTTGTGGATCCTAGGGAGATTTATTTGTAATGTTGTGAGCTCCTCAGTAAATTCGACTGTCACTATAAAAACAATGATTTTGGTAGGCTGAGACACACAAGCACCTCAACCTTTAACCTAGGAATGGCATGAACAGGCCATTTGGTATTGTACTTCCATTGCCCCTTAAGTGTTTTTAACTCTATGATTCTAATATCACAGATTCCAACAACATTAAAGATGGAGAAAATGTGCAATCCGTTCCTCCGTACTTCAAGTACAGAAATTCGGCAGTCGTTAAAAGTTCGAAATACAGCGGATGATGCAGAGGTCTTGGGTATCATTCGCAAAGCTAAGGATAAATTTTAGCACCCTCTATAAAACAGAAAGGGGTTGGAAGAGTTCATTTTCATGTATAGGATGATAGATTAGCAGTTGCCTGTGTAAAATAAGTTAACGGGATGTTTGCATTCATGATTTCCTATTGAGTTCCATTATTATCAGTTCAGTTCTGAAGTTTAATTTGCACATCTCTTGACACGAAGAATCGATATTCTTTCCCTTTCGTTTTATACGATGAAAAAAGCAGCACAAGATGATTTTCGTGGTGTGTTTGATATTAGGTTTAGATGTTGGAAACGGTGGTCAAGCCATAGTAGTTGTGCCTAGAATTCAATTGAATATACTATGAGTTATGTTGGAATTTAAGTTGGTTAAGAGGAGAAACATTGGAGAATGTAAAGAGAGTCTGGTTGAGGAAGAGGATGTTTCTTCTCCAATTTCTTATTGGTTGTGGGTGTGGATTGGTGTCCCATGCATCTGTGAGAGAATATTGATATGGACTCTCCTGTTTTGCTTGAAATAATTTAGTTGAAAGGTGAGGTTTTTTGATGCAATAGATCAACACAAGGGCCTTGGGTTTGATGGTTTTGCCATGACTTTTTTCAGCACAATTGGATAGTAACTTCAATGAATTATTTGTTTGTCTCCTCCCTACAAATGAAAATGGCAAACAAAGTTCAGTCTCCATATACTCTTTTGCTCAATCTATATAATTAGACCAACTCATGTTATCAAATAACAACAAATTAGTAGCCATGTAACATTACTTAGTTATATATATATATATATGTTTCTTTAGACCTTTTTTTTAAAAAAAAGAAAGTATTAAAAAAAATTGAAAAGATAAGAGTTTTGGTCATTACTATTATCTTGTCCTATAATATATTCATAAATGCTTGCCTCGACTAGCCTATCTTAAATACATATCTACATTCCTGCATACTCAGAGTTGGTATTATCTATTTATCTATTTGTTAGAAGGAAACAATTGCATGCATGCAGCTATAACTTGTCTTATTAAAAATTTCATTTTCGACCTTGATATGGTTGAACTAAAAAACTTGATGAAAGTTTGTATCCTATCTCTATAACTCATCTCGTTAAACTATTATAACCTCAACCAAATGATTAAGAATTCCATTCTTGACCTTGACATATTTGAACTAAAAAACGTGATGAAAGTTTGTACCGAACCAATGTGTGTATATATAACTCATCTCGTCAAACAATTATACCTTCAACCAAATGATTAAAAATTTCATTCTCGACCGTGATATGGTTAAACTAAAAAAAACCAATGAAAGTTTGTACCCGACCAAGAACAAACAAAACTACCTTGAATGAATACAAAACTTTAAATGAATATATTATTACTTGTTTATGTTTGATTCATTTCTTGAAATTCTATTTCCATTAAACTAAGGTTTGTCTGCAATTCAACACCCATTCACATGATTAGAGTTGAAAAAGAAGAACAAAAAATGAAGAAATTTATAAAACCAAAGCCAAAACTAAAACCAAAACCAAAACCCATTGGCCTCCTTTTCTGACAAATACAAATACACATGGAAACAATTTGAAAGGCAAAAATGAAAAGGGTTTCTCTCTCTGTTCTTCTTCCTCTCTTTCCCCCATGAATCAAAGCAAAGAAAGAAAAAAAAACCCAGAAAGAAAAGGCAAGGGGAAAGTTGTGTCATTCATGGAATCTCATTTTCAGAGCGATCAAAATGAAGAAGCTGACCATTACTGCATTTTGGACAATCTTCAACAAGCTTTGGCACCATAAAATACATTAGGCAGCTCTTGCAACCTGCCACCACCAACACATCCTCCTCCTCTTCCTCTTCTTCCTGTTCTTCCATGGCCGCAAAGTTCTTGTTGTTGTTGTTATTGTTCGATGACTCCGTCGACGACTCTTCGCTATCGTCATCGGAGTCGGAGTAATAGTATTCTTCACTATAATGATCTTCTGTGATAGACCTCGGATCTTCCTTTGCCTTCATTCCATTCCTCCAGTTTATGTAGTAAATCTCCCCCGTCTGCCAAAAAAACACAAAAAAAATCTCCATATTCTCTTCAAATTATAAGCAACCCTTGACATTTAAACAAAACCCATTAAACAAAATTTCAAAAAACCCCTTAAAGTTCCTTCCTTTCAATGAATTCTATACCCAAACAGGAAACCCTAATAAGTTTTTGCAGGAATAACAACTCTCCACAATGGTATAATATTGTCTACTTTGAACATAAGCTCTCATGGATGACCTCTCGTACCAATAGAGATGTATTCCTTACTTATAAACTTATGATCATTTCTCAACCTGAGGCTCCCTTCTAACAATACTCAACGGAATCCAGAAGAAAAAAATGAACCTTTAAATCGAGACACTGCTCCCAGTGGTAAGGGAGAGAGATATGGGAGTTGAGATCCAAAGTGGTGGGAGGTTGAAGAAGATCAGAAGAAGAGGAATTTGGGGCTTGTTCTTGATGATGATGATGATCATGATGGCGGCGGCGGCGGCGGCGGCTTAAGGAACAGTTTTGAAGAGAGCGTTCTAAGGCGGCTGTGATTGTTGCCATATTTGGAGGTGTATTCATTACTAACCCACCAAAGCTTAAGAACATGAACAACAAATGAAGGAACCAGAAGGAAAGAAAGAAAATGGGAGATGGAAATTAACTACTTTTTTTTAAAAAATAAATAATTAATTAATTAATGTGTGGGCGTGAAGAGGAGGCTTACGCGCGTGGGAATCTTACCGGAACAACTCAGTTGGGGTCCAGGACGTCTTGTCGACCATATCGGTGGACGCATTATGTGATCATGGGAATTGCACGTCCACGCGCGGTGAGACCGCGTGGATTTTGTTTATTTTTTTCGGGAAAAGTGATTGGAAAAAATTAACGCATTTACCAAAAAGAATGCCGCAGCTTTCTCCAACATTGTTCTCTCTCCTCTTCTTTTCTTATCATATTGACCATGATTTTCTATTAAATATTTTTAATTAAATTAATAAAAATATTTTTAAATTTTCTATTTTAATTTGAAGAAGGAAAGAAGTTGAAAAATAAAAGAGATGAGAAATACGAAATTGTTGAGCTATAGATTGAAACAAGAAAGAGAGAATCACAGAGAGATGTTCTGTGAAGTGTAGATAACGATTCTTAATGATAAATTTTTTTTAAATAAAGAGAAAAAATAGGGATGCAATGTGATGATCACTTGGGAGAGTTAGGGTCGAGTTGGAGATGACACGAATAAAATGTTCATCCTACAACAAGAGACTGTTTAGGAGAGTGAGACGATTTGATGAAGTTAAATTTTAATCTTGAATGCGCTATGAACATCTTAGAGAAGGTCAAGTGGGCATTCTTGAACAATTTATGAAGGAAAAGGAGATGTCTACATTTGTTGTTGATACGAGTCAAAAGGTAGAGTGTAACAGCCCAAGCCCACTTTGTAAGGGTGTGGAAACCTCTCCCTATGAAGCTGATAGCAATATGTAATGGCTAAAGCGAATAATATTTGTTAGCGGTGTGTTTGGGCTCTTGCAAATGGTATCAAAGTCATACATCGAGCGGTGTGTCAGCGAGGACGTTGGGCTCCCAACTGGGGTGGATTGTGAGATCTCACATCGGCTGGAGAGAAGAAAAAAACATTCTTTATAAGCGTGTGGAAACCTCTCCCTAACAGACGCGTTTTAAAAACCTTGAGGAGAAGCCGAAAGGGAAAGCCCAAAGAAGACAATATCTGCTAGTGGTGGGCTTGGGCTGTTACAAATGGTATAAGAGCCAAACATCGGGTTGTGTGTCAGCGAGGACACTGGACCCCCAAGGGGTGGTTTGTGAGATCCCACATTGGTTAGAGAGGGGAACGAAATATTCTTTGTAAGGGTGTGGAAACCTCTCCCTAGCAGACGCGTTTTAAAACCGTGAAACTGATAGCGATATCTAACGGACTAAAAGAGACAATATTTGGTAACGGTGTGCTTAGGCTCTTACATTGAAGAGTTCTACAAATACTTGTAAACACGACCAAAATCACTCCAAAACATGATTTTGATTACAAACTTCATAATAAGCTCTATTATTGTTCCAATCACAATGATATTATTGAGTCAGAAACAGTTCCAAACATCACTCTCAAACATAATGTTATAGAATATGATCAATTTCCCCACTTGAGAGAGAGAGAGAGAGAGAGAGGGGGGGAGAGGGAGAGAGAGAGAGAGAGAGAGAGAGAATAGTTTCAGAGAAAGATTCGAAGTCAGATTCTTAGAGAGAGTGAGTTTTGGGAGCATGTTAATGGCAGAAGGAATATTAGGGAGAGAGAGGGGGAGAGAGAGAGAGAGATAATGTCGGAGTCACAGAGAATAGTTTCAGAGAAAAGATTCCAAAAGCAGAAGAAAAAGGAAGAGAAACACCCAACTCTGCCACTCATATTCATGTTCATCTTGCTTTCTCGTGATTATTACAATAAATTTACCATCCCTTTTCCCCTCTCTTTCTTACCGTTTCTCTGTCCCAAACTTAATTCTTTCTTTCTTATCCCATTTCAATTTCACCTTTTTAACCCATCATTATTATTTCTCCCTTCCTGTTTTCTTCTTGTTTTTTTGTCTCTTTCTTCACTTCCCAACTGTTCTTTTCACTGTTCTTCTGTTAAAAAAAACATATAGCAATGAGTGAAGAGTTATAATGATAGGAGCAATGACAAATTTGGTCAAAGGAAAAGGTCGAGAAAGTGAAACAACCCATTCATCTCTTGGATATATCAGTTTCTTTTTTTTAAGGCAAGATAGAACATTGTGTGTTTGTGTTTGAGATTGATAAAAGAATGTAACTGCTCAACCGGGGTCGATTGTGGGATCCCATATTGGTTGGAGAGGGGAACGAATCATTCCTTATAAGGGTGTGGAAACCCTCCGTTTTAAAACCATGAGGCTGATGGTCATACGTAACATGCCAAAACGGACAATATTTGCTAGTGGTGAACTTGAGTTGTTACAAATGGTATCAAAGCTAGGCATCGAGCAGTGTGCCAACGAGCACACTGGACCACCAAGGGAGGTGGATTGTGAGATCCCACATCGGTTGGAGAGGGAAATGAAGCACTCCTTGTAAGGGTGTATAAACCTATGAGATCCCACGTCGGTTGGGGAGGAGAACGAAGCATTATTTATAAGGGTGTGGAAACCTCTATCTAGCAGACGCGTTTTAAAATCCTTGAGGGGAAACCCGAAAAGAAAAGTCCAAAGAGGACAATATCTACAAGCGGTGGGCTTGAGCTATTACAAAGAATCATGCCCCTAATCAGGACGGATCATATTAATTTATATGAACATAACATGTCTCAATTTTGGTTATAACTTTAACAAGTTTCAAATCATAGACAAAACTGAAATGATTTATATACATAAGCAATATTTTGTATAATTTAGCCTACGTGTAAAGAAAAATACGTGTCGGGTCTAACCTAGACATACCGAGAACTCGCTTACGCGAGATTCTTCGGATCACCGATCGATTCTATCCTAATTTAGAACACGAGCTAAGATGTCAAAGGGTAGACATCTCCATCATCTTTGGAGTAGTTGAAGAATTGGGCAGCACTGAGGCATCTGCTGAAAGGTGAAGTTTATGCTCAACATTTGCTGAAATTGTCCAAATCAAAACCAAACACAGCATAACAACTGAGACAAACACAAGGCCTGCCCAAACCATGTTGGCATAGCTCTCCAAAGGCCTGCAATGGTGTTCTAAGATCTTTGAAAACGCATCCTTCACTGTTTGGCATTTCACAAGGCTTTCCATGCCTGGATACACATTGAAGAAATCTTGTACTGAGTTTGTGTAAGCCTCCACCGTTTTGTACTCTGAGTTCGACATGAACTGCCTATTCTCACACCCTCCGTTGCTTTCATCAGAACATGTGAGTAGCTTTAGAACCTGAAAGAATAACAATGTCCATAGAGATCGGTATCGGTATCGGTATCGATGGAAATGTCAACAAATATCGCTTTGTTCGACGCTTTTTTAGGTAGAAACTTAAAGTGAAACCATATAGATTTTGTGAGATCCCACATCGGTTGGAGAAGAGAACGAAGAATTCCTTACAAGGGTGTGAAAATCTCTTCCTAACAGACGCGTTTTAAAAACCTTGAGGGGAAGCCCGACAGGGAAGGCCAGAGGACAATTTTTGCTAGCGGTAAGCTTGGCCTATTACGAATGGTATCAAAGCCAGACACCAGGAGATGTACTAGCGAGGACGTTGGGCCCCCAAAGGGGGTGGATTGTAAGATCTCACATCGGTTGAAGAGGAGAACGAAACATTTCTTATAAGGGTGTGGAAACCTCTCCCTAGCATATGCGCTTTTAAAACCTTGAGGGGAAGCCCGGAAGGGAAAGCTCAAAGAGGACAATATTTGCTAGTAGTGGGTTTGGGCTATTACAATGGTATCAAAGCCAGACACCAAGCGGTGTGCCAGCGAGGACGCTGGGCCCCCAAGGGGGTAGATTGTGAGATCTCACATCGGTTGGAGAGGAGAACGAAATATTTCGTATAAGGGTGTGAAAATCTCTCCGTAATAGACGCGTTTCAAAAACCTTGAGGGGAAGCCCGAAAGAGAAAGCCCAAAGAGGACAATTTCTGCTAGCGGTGGGCTTGGGTTATTATAAATGGCATTAGAGCTAAACACCAGGAGATGTACTAGCGAGGACGTTGGGCCCCCAAAGGGGGTGGATTGTAAGATCTCACATCGGTTGGAGAGGAGAACGAAACATTTCTTATAAGGGTGTGGAAACCTCTCCCTAGCAGATGCGCTTTTAAAACCTTGAGGGGAAGCCCGGAAGGGAAAGCTCAAAGAGGACATATATTTGCTAGTAGTGGGTTTGGGCTATTACAATGGTATCAAAGCCAGACACCAAGCGGTGTGCCAGCGAGGACGCTGGGCCCCCAAGGGGGTAGATTGTGAGATCTCACATCGGTTGGAGAGGAGAACGAAATATTTCATATAAGGGTGTGAAAATCTCTCCGTAATAGACGCGTTTCAAAAACCTTGAGGGGAAGCCCGAAAGAGAAAGCCCAAAGAGGACAATTTCTGCTAGCGGTGGGCTTGGGTTATTATAAATGGCATTAGAGCTAAACACCAGGAGATGTACTAGCGAGGACGTTGGGCCCCCAAAGGGGGTGGATTGTAAGATCTCACATCGGTTGGAGAGGAGAACGAAACATTTCTTATAAGGGTGTGGAAACCTCTCCCTAGCAGATGCGCTTTTAAAACCTTGAGGGGAAGCCCGGAAGGGAAAGCTCAAAGAGGACAATATTTGCTAGTAGTGGGTTTGGGCTATTACAATGGTATCAAAGCCAGACACCAAGCGGTGTGCCAGCGAGGACGCTGGGCCCCCAAGGGGGTAGATTGTGAGATCTCACATCGGTTGGAGAGGAGAACGAAATATTTCGTATAAGGGTGTGAAAATCTCTCCGTAATAGACGCGTTTCAAAAACCTTGAGGGGAAGCCCGAAAGAGAAAGCCCAAAGAGGACAATTTCTGCTAGCGGTGGGCTTGGGTTATTATAAATGGCATTAGAGCTAAACACCAGGAGATGTACTAGCGAGGACGTTGGGCCCCCCAAAGGGGTGGATTGTAAGATCTCACATCGGTTGGAGAGGAGAACGAAACATTTCTTATAAGGGTGTGGAAACCTCTCCCTAGCAGATGCGCGTTTAAAACCTTGAGGGGAAGCCCGGAAGGGAAAGCTCAAAGAGGACAATATTTGCTAGTAGTGGGTTTGGGCTATTACAATGGTATCAAAGCCAGACACCAAGCGGTGTGCCAGCGAGGACGCTGGGCCCCCAAGGGGGTAGATTGTGAGATCTCACATCGGTTGGAGAGGAGAACGAAATATTTCGTATAAGGGTGTGAAAATCTCTCCGTAATAGACGCGTTTCAAAAACCTTGAGGGGAAGCCCGAAAGAGAAAGCCCAAAGAGGACAATTTCTGCTAGCGGTGGGCTTGGGTTATTATAAATGGCATTAGAGCTAAAAACACCAGGAGATGTACTAGCGAGGACGTTGGGCCCCCAAAGGGGGTGGATTGTAAGATCTCACATCGGTTGGAGAGGAGAACGAAACATTTCTTATAAGGGTGTGGAAACCTCTCCCTAGCAGATGCGCTTTTAAAACCTTGAGGGGAAGCCCGGAAGGGAAAGCTCAAAGAGGACAATATTTGCTAGTAGTGGGTTTGGGCTATTACAATGGTATCAAAGCCAGACACCAAGCGGTGTGCCAGCGAGGACGCTGGGCCCCAAGGGGGGTAGATTGTGAGATCTCACATCGGTTGGAGAGGAGAACGAAATATTTCGTATAAGGGTGTGAAAATCTCTCCGTAATAGACGCGTTTCAAAAACCTTGAGGGGAAGCCCGAAAGAGAAAGCCCAAAGAGGACAATTTCTGCTAGCGGTGGGCTTGGGTTATTATAAATGGCATTAGAGCTAAACACCAGGAGATGTACTAGCGAGGACGTTGGGCCCCCAAAGGGGGTGGATTGTAAGATCTCACATCGGTTGGAGAGGAGAACGAAACATTTCTTATAAGGGTGTGGAAACCTCTCCCTAGCAGATGCGCTTTTAAAACCTTGAGGGGAAGCCCGGAAGGGAAAGCTCAAAGAGGACAATATTTGCTAGTAGTGGGTTTGGGCTATTACAATGGTATCAAAGCCAGACACCAAGCGGTGTGCCAGCGAGGACGCTGGGGCCCCCAAGGGGGTAGATTGTGAGATCTCACATCGGTTGGAGAGGAGAACGAAATATTTCGTATAAGGGTGTGAAAATCTCTCCGTAATAGACGCGTTTCAAAAACCTTGAGGGGAAGCCCGAAAGAGAAAGCCCAAAGAGGACAATTTCTGCTAGCGGTGGGCTTGGGTTATTATAAATGGCATTAGAGCTAAACACCAGGAGATGTACTAGCGAGGACGTTGGGCCCCCAAAGGGGGTGGATTGTAAGATCTCACATCGGTTGGAGAGGAGAACGAAACATTTCTTATAAGGGTGTGGAAACCTCTCCCTAGCAGATGCGCTTTTAAAACCTTGAGGGGAAGCCCGGAAGGGAAAGCTCAAAGAGGACAATATTTGCTAGTAGTGGGTTTGGGCTATTACAATGGTATCAAAGCCAGACACCAAGCGGTGTGCCAGCGAGGACGCTGGGCCCCCAAGGGGGTAGATTGTGAGATCTCACATCGGTTGGAGAGGAGAACGAAATATTTCGTATAAGGGTGTGAAAATCTCTCCGTAATAGACGCGTTTCAAAAACCTTGAGGGGAAGCCCGAAAGAGAAAGCCCAAAGAGGACAATTTCTGCTAGCGGTGGGCTTGGGTTATTATAAATGGCATTAGAGCTAAACACCAGGAGATGTACTAGCGAGGACGTTGGGCCCCCAAAGGGGGTGGATTGTAAGATCTCACATCGGTTGGAGAGGAGAACGAAACATTTCTTATAAGGGTGTGGAAACCTCTCCCTAGCAGATGCGCGTTTAAAACCTTGAGGGGAAGCCCGGAAGGGAAAGCTCAAAGAGGACAATATTTGCTAGTAGTGGGTTTGGGCTATTACAATGGTATCAAAGCCAGACACCAAGCGGTGTGCCAGCGCGAGGACGCTGGGCCCCCAAGGGGGTAGATTGTGAGATCTCACATCGGTTGGAGAGGGAGAACGAAATATTTCGTATAAGGGTGTGAAAATCTCTCCGTAATAGACGCGTTTCAAAAACCTTGAGGGGAAGCCCGAAAGAGAAAGCCCAAAGAGGACAATTTCTGCTAGCGGTGGGCTTGGGTTATTATAAATGGCATTAGAGCTAAACACCAGGAGATGTACTAGCGAGGACGTTGGGCCCCCAAAGGGGGTGGATTGTAAGATCTCACATCGGTTGGAGAGGAGAACGAAATATTTCTTATAAGGGTATGGAAACCTCTCCCTAATAGACGCGTTTTAAAAACCTTAAGGGGAAGCCCGAAAGAGAAAGCCCAAAGAGGACAATTTCTACTAGCGGTTGGCTTGGGTTATTATAAATGATATCAGAGCCAGACACCAGGAGATGTACTAGCGAGGATGTTGGGCCCCCAAAGGGGGTGGATTGTGAGATCTCACATCGGTTGGAGAAGAGAACAAAACACTCCTTATAAGGGTGTGAAAACCTCTCCCTACCAGATGTGTTTTTAAAACCTTGAGGGGAAGCCCAAAAAGGAAAGCCCAAAGAGGACAAGCAGTGGGTTTGGGCTGTTACAATGGTATCAAAGTCAGACACCAAACGGTGTGCCAGCGAGGACGTTGGGCCCCCAAAGGAGATGGATTATGAGATCTCACATTGGTTGGAGTGGAGAATGGAGAGGAGAACGAAGCATTCCTTATGAGGGTGTGGAAATCTCTCCCTAACATACCCAAATAGGACAATTTTTGCTAGCATCGAGCTTGGGTTGTTACAGATTGAAACCTAAAGCGAACAATGACATAGTACGTACATCCTAACATATTTACCTTGGGGATGTCTCGGATACGAATGGTGTTCGCCGCACAGTTTTCGGGTTGATATTCATAATATGGAGGTTCTGAGAAAGGATTGCAGACCAAAGAAATGTCTGGATATGATACTGAAATTTGTGTGTTGACCTGCAAAAACAAAAGAAATTCAAAGGTTCAAAGGGTAATTTCACCTGCCAATAGAAAAATAACATAAAAAGATAAACAAAAAAACATTACCTGATTAACAAGATCATAAATCTCTGAGCTTACATCAGTTAGAGCTGATTTGGCTGTCAGCAGTTGCTCACATGGGAGAATAGAACTGAGGCTATTGTTGTTGGGATTTTCTTGAAACATTTCAAGAGCTCTGCAACTGTCTATTGAGAAGCTGAAACCAAACAACCAAAAACAATGTAACTTCTTTGTTTTTATGAACAAACTAAATCTTGTTCTTCAAAATATAGCAGAGAGATAGAGTTACTTGTTCAAGAAAAGATACAAGCCAAAGAACATCCAACACACAACTGTTAGAAACCAGCATAGTAGAATGAAGCTGCAAGAAAAATGTTTAAGGATGTCATGTTATATGTTGTGTAATTTGGTTGGATTTTGTGAGAAGTCGATGCACGAATGAAGTTTAATCAAGTGGATATCGATGCTTACCTGTGAAGTAGTCTATGTAATCTGAGGATCCCAAATACTGCAAATATCAGAAAAGTGAGGTTTTGATCAACACTTCTTGCACAGATTTAGTCGTCTTTTTGATGTTTTTAAGAAACCACACAAACTCACCAGACAGACCAATTACAGCTCCCAAGTTTAAGGAAATTGTAACCATAGTCACTATGTACCTGCACCATACACATCCATTCAATATATTATCAAATTATGAGACAGTGGTAAAAGCTCAAATGTTACGTTAATAAATATGAAAACTGTCGTAAAGGAAGAATTTTCAAAAACCAGATGTTTATCAAACGGGATTTTTGAAAGTCAAGTTTAGGGATCTAAGAGGCGAGGTCCAGATTGGACATGATCTTGACAACGATCCACCTGAAGAAGTTTGTAACAGTCCAAGCCTACCGCTAGTAGATATTGTCGGTTTTGGCTCGTTACGTATCGTCGTCAGCCTCACTGTTTTAAAACGCGTCTACTATGGAGAGGGTCTAGCCTTACCTTAAATAGAGCCAGTCACCAGCTGTTACAAATGGTATCAGAGCCGTCACCGGACGATGCGAGGCACCAGTCAAAGTAGGGCTAGACCTTCTCCATAGTAGATGCATTTTAAAACCGTGAGGCTGACGGTGATACGTAACGGACCAAAGCAGACAATATCTACTATCGGTGGGTTTGGATTGTTAGAAATGGTATCAGTGTCAGACAGCAGACAGTGTGCCAGCGAGGACGCTAGGCCCCTAAGGAAAGTGGATTGTGAGGTCCTACATCAGTTGGAAAGGGGAACAAAACATTCCTACTAAGGGTGTGGAAACCTCTCCCTAGTAGACGCATTTTAAAACCGTGAGGCTGAAGGCGATACATAACGGGCCAAAGTGGACAATATCTACTAGCGGTGGGCTTGGGCTATTACAAAGTTTCTAATAGCTACATCACGAGTCTCTTCCCTTCGAAAGCACATGGATACAACCATTCTAAAAGAAAGTCGAGGAAGAGATGGCTGTGTATGATAGGGTCGTAACGTACTCTCTTGAAACAACTTTCGAGAGACTTTGCAATACCAAACCAAAAATCTACTAGATACGAAACTAAAAGTCGAAAGACGAGATAGGGGAAGAGAGTTACATTATGTTGAGGCTGTTGTGGATCAGACGCCTGTTCTTGTTGGCTTGGCACTGAATATTTGCAGCTTGAGCATCAAGTTCGTGAGAGGTAGAAGTCAAAGTTGTAGAAGCTGCCTCCTCATGAGTTCCTATTCCCTTAGAAGCTTCCAAGTTATGAATCATGTCTTTCATAGCTGAAGTTGTGTTTTGTATAGTGTTTGATGCCCCATTGGCTGTCTCTATTATGATCTTCACCACATCCTTCGCCTCTCTATCAAATCTACTGCTGCCTACAATCACCAATCCACATCCCACCCTGCCCACACAATCATACATTCATACACTTTTTGGATCGTTCGTTTATGATTCCGTATACTTCCAATTAACTATTGATATCGATAAGTGAATGAGTCACGTCATGTTTATTGAATATGTCGGGATTAAACAGTGTTGTGTCTATTTTGTTCGACCAGTTATCTATCATACCGTGTCAAATCAACTAATATTTGTGTAGTAAAACTAGCACACGATTCTAACGAAGAAGACTGTATATAGAATGATACCTTAAAATCAACCTACTCGAGTGCTCGAAAGACTTACATTGCCAAAATTGTGAAGAAAGTAGCCAAAAGAATGGTCCATAGGTAAAATTTGTACCCACAATGTGAAATTTTCTTCAACTTTCCCTTGCCCCTTCTCTTGCCACAACACAAAGTTGCTGCAAAAAATCCTCCATATGCTATTCCACACACAAGCCAGGCCACTCCAATCCCATACCCTGCAGCTCCTGTGAATATTGTTGACTGAAAAGAACAAACAACACGAAAACGTCAACGCCGTAAAAACATTATGAGTTGACTGATTAATAGCGTAGTTTGATTGAACCAAACCAACTTGAACTTATTAAGAACTAAAAGTCGTCTCTTTTCGTAAGTATCTATATCAGAGATCTTTACTCATCCTATGTGTTTCATCGTTAGATTGATTTAAGTTGTTTGAATTGAGCTATCGAGATAAAGTTCTTCGATTTTGATAAGTTTACGACTCAAACAAGTACATTAGTCAAAAAAGTTTCATAATTTAATCGAACCCAACTCGGGAAAGAGAACTTACACTCCAATAGTGTTTGTTGGTGATGTTATATCCACCTCTATACATCTTGAAATGGTTCAAAGGATCAACTCTAACAGTATTATCTTCTTCCTCAAGTGCTTCCAACCCATCATTTCTCTGCACAAAATCTCTCCCTGCAAGAAACCCCCCACCAAAATCATACTCAAAATCGTTTCAAACCCAATAGTGTTCTTCCTTTGAGGACTAATTTTTTGAAAAAAGAATCCATTTTTACCATATTGTATTAGAGAGCTGGAGGATGAAATCTTCTGTCCCACAGTTTCCGGGAAAATCCAGGATGAACTGATGAACATCCAAACCAGAGGAATTATGAACCCTTTAACTCCATTTCTTGATCCCATCATCTGGAGAGAAGAAAAAAACATTTTAATCATAAAAATTGTATATTTTTTAATAAAAAAACAGCCTACCTGTTAAAGGAATTAGTAGTTTAGTTTGGAAGCAGAGAAAATGGGGAAGAAAGTGAAAAATGTTTTGCTTGAAGAAGTTGGTTTTAAGAAACAGAATGACCAAATTTACAAGAAAGGAACAAAAACTAATTTATAATCCAAAACCCAATACATTAGAAATTGAATTTTTTCAAAGAATTCTTCACGAAAATCTTAGAGAATTGAATAATAATCTCAACATCTCCCACTTTTTAGGAGGAAAAAAAAAACCAAACCACATGGAAAGTTGCAGGTTGGTCTGAGAAAGACAGGATGATGAAAACGTTATTACATTAATAAAGACACTTACGGAGAAATAAAAAACAAAATCACGAGAGTTTATGTTCAAAATGAACAATATCATTTCATTAGGAAGGTTCGTTGTTCCCGGCAATCCCGCAACGTTTTTCAAATGGGGTTAGAATTTGTGACCAAAATGAAGCATCTCTTTAGGAATTTTTTTTTTTTTTTTGGTTCATTACGAATTTTGAAGGGTTGAGTTTGAAAATTTGAAAGGGTTGGGTTGAATTTTTAAGGTGAGGAAGTTAAAGCGACAAACGTAGAGAAAAAGGCAACCTTGTTTGTTGAATTTCGATATAGTTTTGAACAGTTTAGCTCAAGTTCGATGGTCTCAATAAAAACAAATCAACGAGTAAAACGATGCTTAATCTAAACACAGATCAATTATCATTCTAAAAGTTGATGGATCGATTTTTCACTCTGTAATTGTTGAGCTAAGAAGAAGAACGAACTAAACTAAATATCGTTTTTACTTTCGTAATGATGAGTATCAAAGATGGTTAGAACCTAGTTGATCTCGAGACATGGAGTGGGAATATGGTTTCCTTGAAGATTCTTCATGTGCGTGAAAAGCTTAAAATATTTTAGGTTATAGGTTGCTTAATAATGTTATAAAGAGAAAAATTAGTACCCATTCAAATTACAAAAATGACCCCTAGTACCATTAGAAATTAGTTTTTTCATCATTTTTTAAAGGGTACCATTGGTAATTTTTAAATGGATCAAATATTTTTCTCGAGTCTTTTTTTCATAATTTTTTATAAGGGTATCATCGGTCAGGGTTTCATCGACTATTTCTAAAAAGTTTCTTTCTCAATCTAATTTTCAAATATTATCATTGGAGGTACGCGGTGAAAAAAACCCGTTACGATAAATATTTTTGAAAAAAAATTATCGATTTTTTGAAGCGGAGAAATATTGTTATTATTACTTTTGATTTTTGAGAGAGCATTAGAAAGAAAAGCATTCCTAATTATTACAATCTACCTCTTCAAACTAATGTATGAATCCATATATTCTAAAGCAACAAAAAAGAAAAAATAAATTAAAAGAGGAACCAACAACTTTGTGGACTCAAATTATAGCAACTAAACAATTTGATCATTCATACGCAGAAAATGCTTTCCTTCCCTTCCCTTCCCTTTTCCTTGCTTGAGGAAGTGATTAGAAAGGGAGATTGTGTTGTTGATCACTTTTCATGATTGCATAGAGTGAGCGGTCGGCGGCAGGATTGTGTTCGCTAACTCGTCGTTCACCTTCACCGGAAGAGGCGGCATCTGCTTCATTACTTCGGGCATTTCGTTCAAGCTACAACCATCAAGATTCAACAGTGAGTCCATTGAAATTTTTTCGACTTTTAAAGCTAAATATCCACAAGAATTCTCATAACTTACTATACTCATCATAAAAAGATCGAAGTAGCGTTCAAAATTTAGATGCGGGTGTCACCCTACACACAGACGATGCGGTTGTCCCTGAGAAAGTCATTGAGGACGATGACTAGCTTATGTGGGAGAGAGTGTCACAACCTCACTGAGAGAAAGTAGGTTGTGACCCCACACACAAGACAGACAAGGGACGACCCTCAAGTGGCGTTCCTCCGACCACGTGAGAGCCAGGATAAACAAGTGTCATGATGCAACTGAGGAGGACGGTGCATCATCTGACACACCAAGAGTGTACATTCAAGCCAAGCTAAGGCATACGCAAGGTTGGAGAGAACGAGGTAACATGAGTGTTGAGGTTTCGATATGAATGGTGAGCTTTGTTATAGACAGACTTCAGAAGTCGGGGTATCGATATGAGTTCCAGCATGCAACTCTGGAGTTAAGTCCACCTATATGAAAGATGAAAGCTCACCAAATTTGGTGTCAATCACATACTCGACGGATGCTCCACAGAGTCATATGACCGCTTGCCAAAATGACATATATTCCAAAAAGATTGGAAATGTCTCAAAATGTATTATAGGGGGAGGCATGACGTCAGCTCTCCACCCCCCTTAGGCCTTGTGGCCTAAACAAGATACTTTGTAGCACATACGTGCGCTACAACGTGGACGAGCGTTGCGAGACGAGCATCTCGTGTGTCTTCCTTTGAAATGGGTCTTTTAAGAAAAGTGTCACGACACGGGTGTGCCGACTTTGCACCCCAGCCCATGTGTTGGAGATTGGATTATGCACCCGCTATCCAGAACAGATTCCATAAATGGTTTAGCATGGACACACAGGAGGGTCTAACACCTAGTTCTATCCGTCTATTTTGTTTGTTATCTTTTGCGAGATCCGTTCCCATATATTGTGTAGACCTCCTATCTCGCAGAAGATAAGAAACAAAATAGACAAAGGGAGGAGTTGTTATTCCAAGGTGGCAGACAAACATAATTTGCATGTTAAGAGGGTATGAATATTTGATAAAACTAAGGAAAGCATGCTGGTACAAATGGGGGGAGTGAGGAGAAAAGCAGTGAAGGTAATGTTACTTACTCGCTCATTATCTTGAGGATGTTATCTCGCGTTTGGCAGAAGAGACTGATATTATCTTGTATCTGCATAGAACAAAAAGTTATTACTTACTCGTTCATAGATTCTTGCTTAAACTCAAAAATGGTGAAACAAGATCCGGACAGCCAAGTTCTTCACCTGAAAAGATGCAAGATTAGAAGATATTTGATTCATGGCATGTGCATTCTGTTCAAGAAGCTCCCCAGTTGTACCACCAATGGCTGAAAGCATCACAATGAACAAATGAAAATGTTATACCCTTGCTCCAATATATATAACCTAAAGGAGAACTCACAACCAACATAATTGTAACTTTCATTGCAATTTTTCATTTCATCAATGAAATTTTTTGTTTCCTGTATATTGCAGAAAAAAAACAATTGCAAACCTGAACATAATATGCATCAAGACCTTGAAACAAATCTGTTTCTCACATTCTAATTCTAAAACAAGCACAACCGACTTTCTCTCAAGGTTTGGGAAAGGGGATGTGAGATCCCACATCGATTGGGGAGGAGAACAAAACATTCTTTATAAGGGTCTGGAAACTTCTCCCTGGCACGTCTTAAAAACCTTGAGGGGAAGCCCGAAGAGGACAATATCTGCTAGTAGTGGAATTGAGCCGTGGACACGAGGCGGTATGCCAGCAAGGACGCTGGGCTCCGAAGGGAGTAGATTGGGGTCCCACATCAATTGGAGAAGGGAACGAGTGACGCTGGGCCCTGAAGAGGGTGGATTGGGAGATCCCACATCGGTTCGGGAGGAGAACGAAACATTTTTTATAAGGGTGTAGAAACCTCTCCCCAGCAGATGCATTTTAAAAACCTTGAGAGGAAGCTCGAAAGGGAAAGCTCAAAGAGGACATTATCTGCTAGCGGTGGGCTTGGGCCGTTACAGTGGAACCACCTTGGGGGACAATGTAGCTCTTTTTTCCTTCTTGAAACAAAGAGAGGAAAATAGGGGAAACGAACTAAACCCCACCCCATGAGCTTCAGGGAAAAGAGGGAAAAAAGACTCCAACAAGAAATAAATACAAACAAGATCTACTCAAAGGTTTTGATAGAAACACTCCCCATTGAAAATTCTTTGATTTCTCTCTAACCACCATCAAAAGTCTTGACTTCAACCATAATGGGATTGATAATTTTGAACTTTCTAAGCACAGAGAAGCTGTTCCAAATTCATCCTCTTGAACCAAACACCTGAATCAAATATTCATTGATTCCTATGAAACCAAATTTCTGGAATTATGAAATATGACAGCTTGCACCTTTGTTATGGACCCATTAAACTTTGAAAATCTTGAATAAAGAAAACTAGCAATTAGCCACAATGAACATGAGAAAAATATGTGATCTTGACCATTCACCACCCCCAACACACAATGAGCATGCTAGAGGGTAGCAAACTGAGGAAGAAAGTTCCCTTTGGAGATTTCAGCAGTATTTAAACTTGAGTGGAGTATTTCTCCCGATTAGAACATCGACTTTATTAAGGCTTTTTGGTTTCCAAATGGACGACAATCTCTCGTTCGGTGTTGGGGAAGGAAAAGATATATTTTTTCAATCAACAAACATAGAATTCCTCTGAAGGAACAACTTTCCAGCTTTTAGCATCATCCATTTTATACCAAAAATAAAATGTATTCCAAATTTTCCAAGGGTTTCTTAACATATACTAATGATGATACAACACCTATCAAAAGATGTCACGCTTCACGCTTCACGATACCATTTATATCTTCTAATAACCCAAAGACATAGGTAAAAATTTCAGAGAAGGGGAAAAAAGGGGCTAGCAAATGGTTTGGATATACAGAAGAACAAGCATGGTAGTTGAATAATTACTCAACGATTTATTACCTGCATGTCTATATTTTTCTTTTAAGAACAGTACCTACAAGTCTATTAATAACAGATATGAAATTTACTCCCTCATCCTTCATGTTGAGAATGAAGAGTGGGAGCTGCAACAGCCCAAAACACATAGTGGTGTGAAGGAAGACATGTGTAGAAACAAAACCTTTATATGAGACGCCGTCATCATTGTCCATGGGAATCATAGGCATCCCATAAGGAGACACATTAGGCCTAGCTGCAACCTGTGCTGACTTCATTGAAGGGTCAGATACTCTTTCCTGGAACAAAGAAAAATATCATTCCTCAGCTCTATGAGCATGCCATGGCGAGACTTTCCATCGAAAAATGGCCAACTTATATATTCATTTGCATTTAACAATAAAATTTACTGGTTCTGGTGGATGTAATAAAAGGGATTAGTTCTTCATGCAGTTGGTTGGCAGTCATTGGATAATCTCACGTTAAAAGTAAAGAGTCTTGGCCCTCAAAGGCACAGATATTACGGTGTATCTTTCCCTAAAAACCCAGTACTGAAATACAAACACAACATGGTGGATGCTTTAACTGAAATATACACTCTAACGTGTTAAGGCGTGTTTTTTTTTTAACAAGAAACAATTTTCCTTTGATATAAAAGGAAAAAAAAAAAATAGAGCTCGAGGAACAAACCCCATAGGTAGTCAAAAGAACAAGAAGCTGAACCAAAAAGAAAGGAATTCCCAAAAATATAAGAAATGAAATAAAACAATGGAGAACAAAGCACCCCAAGGAGAAACAGACACAAAACCCCAGAGTACATAAAGCACTTACAATTTGAACAAAAAGAAGACATACTGCACTTACAAGACATCCAATGTAATGAGTTTTGCAACAAGCTAATGAGTTTTATCCTTGACATTAGCATTCAAAATACAATAACATCTTTCTTATGGTACAATGTTTTAAAACAAAGTTCTGAAAAAGATAGAAAATAAAGGGAAAAAATAGTGCAAGCACGTAAAGAACACCAAATATAATGTTATCTGCAATGACAGAAATAAATAATGTTGGTTGGAGCTATTTCTAATTGGTCAATGCAAAGTTGTTATTCTGCTCAAGGAGGTTAATTTTTTTGTTCAGTTTAGTTTCTGAAGCTATTAGGATTTTAGCTACCAGTTAGCAGCCTACTTAATATACTGCTAGCCCAAATTGGCAACAGATTCAATCGCTGAATAAAATTGAGAGAAACAACCATTTATCAGGCACTTAATAGAGGTTTAACTAATGCATACGCTGCAAGTAACAAATGTACAATAAATCAAGGAAAAAAAACAAGACAACACAAAGACAAAACACCAATGATTTACATCATACCTTCTTATCTTTATTCTTTCTTGTTAAATTGTGTTCTTCCTTCCTTCTCTTGCTATTTTCCTTTTTCTGACAAAACAAAAAGTGAAACAAAGAGAAATTGAGAGGGCATAAATAAAATTGAAACCTGCAATAATGATATAAAAGTATATAGATCTCCATAGGTGATGATAGAGTGCCTTCCATTGCTATAGTTAAATACACAGACCAAAAGAACCACATACAAAATTAAATAAAGAAATATAGTTTTAAAGGGGAAACACTTGCCTGAACAGGAAGAAAATTTATCCATTTCTTTTGAGTTTAAAAAACGAGAGAAATGTGGATATAAAATTGTTTGCATCTTTCATCCATAATTGTCAGAAGCGGCATAATTGTGTGGATGCCTCGACTTCCAGACCATTGAAATATATACAATTTAGAATATGCATGTATTTTAACCTACTTTGTTTAACAAAAGAGATCTCACATTGATTGATTGGAAACCTCTTCCTAGCAAACGCGTTTTAAAAACCTTGAGGGAAAGCTCGGTGAGCTTGGGTTGTTACAAATGTTATCAGAGCCAGACACCGGACGATGTGCCAGCGAGGAGGCTGAACCCCAAAGGGGGGTAGACATGAGGCGATGTGCCAGCAAGGACGCTGGGCCCCAAAGAGTGGTGGATTGTGAGATTCCACATTGGTTGGGGGGAGAACGAAACACCCTTTATAAGGGTGTGGAAGCTTCTCCCTAGCAGACGCGTTTTAAAAACCTTGAGGAGAACCCCAAAAGGAAAAACCCAAAGAAAACAATATCGGCTAGCGGTGGGCTTGGGCTGTTACAGAACCACATTGAAGGCAAGAACTTCATGAAGATTCAAGCAAAGGTGAGTCTAAGCACAAAATAGTGCCACTCTAATTTGGATATTTCTTTGCTGATAGTAAATTCTAACCAATTACCAGGCTAGTGTACCCATGATTACTCACAAAACAGAAATTTTGTCAATAATTTATTTGTTTACAAAAGCAAGAACTGAGAAAAAGAACTCACATTCATCCATCTGCAACGCAAGGCAACATCTCGTACAGTCTTATTTGGTAGCTGCATAGCAATCTTTGCATAACGAATAACACTAGACTCTGCGGCATATCTGTGTCATATAAACCGAATCAAGATTATTTACTAAAACGACCAGGCCACCTAAAATGCAATATTTAGAAGAATGGGGTATAGGTAAAACAATAATAAGACTACACACAGAGATCAGCTCAATTATGACCTTATTTCCCCTTAAAGAGACATTAGAAAATGAAGAAGAAAGAAAGATGAAAAAGTAAAAGAAAAGAAGCCTCTAAGAACAAAGAAGAGCCCCTCATATTCAGACAAGAATTCATAAAAAATCATGGCCTCATAATACCAAGAGCCAAAAGAACAAAAACAAAAAAAACTCAGGCGGAACCTTAGATGTAAGAATTCAGTGTTAGAACTCATTGTAGCAGTCATATGGCAGGCCGTTAAAGTTAAAATCTTCTTAGTGTTAGTACTCTACTGGCCAAGAAAAGTGCAAGAACTATTATCAGATGCTATGTGGTGAGGTTCAGAGTATCGAAGGGGCATATTCCACAAACACACATAAATGGTAAACTACCAAGAATCTCATTCGAAGCAAACTGTGTTAACATGTCTATTTCCACTACTCCATAAGAATTAGTTCAGTCCATAGACGTCGCTGGTATACTAAGAGAACGTTTTAAAGAGGAATTTTAAGATACTAAAAAAAAAAAAAAAGAGTACAAATTGTTCCTCTCGTCCAATCCCCAAATGAATTAGGGACTTATTATACACTTTTCAGGGACCAATCTCGTAATCTAACCATTTGAAATGATAAAGCATGAACCAACCCACGAAAAAAGCTGCAAAAATAAGGTGAAATAACTCGAACTTAAAAGGCAAAAATCAAATCCCATTGGGAAACAAGAGAAAATGAATCAAATCCCTTAATTCAAGCAACTTCCGGATAAACTCAAAAGCAAGAAGCTCAAAAGCATGAATTGAAAACAAGAAAAACTCACTTCTTAAGGCCATCTTCCAGTGTGAGCTGCTCATCAGATGTCCAATCCGTGGAGATACCAGGATTGTGCTTCATCGCAAGAGCGGAGCTGGAACTATCCGCTGCAGGCACTGGGGTGGAATTACCATTGCTGGGGTTCCCTCCATCGAAGGAAGACGAGGGTTGGCCAGCTTCTTGATGGTTCCCAGATGGGTTAGCCATCAAAACTCCCAACAATTCAACCGTTTCCCAATCCCAAATCGAAATCGAAATCCAAAATAAAAATTGAAACAAGCCCACCTCCTAAAACCACATAATTGACCGTTGGCTCCCGCCAATTCAGAATCCTTGAACCAAAATGAAGGAACCCAGAAGAAAGGGGGCAGAGAAGAAACAGAAAGCAACGTCCTCCAAAGAAAAATTGAAGATAGAAGAGTCAACCAATGAAGAAACTGAAAAAAGAAGGGGGGGAAAAAAGAGGAGGGAAGCAGATAGAGGTCAAAGATTTGTACGGAATAAGACTGAAGGGAGCTCTGCAAAACAAAATAAATTAAAGGAAGTTGCAGAAAAGAATGAGATGAGAGCGGTGGCCGAGTATTCGGCAATCGGGGGGGGGGGGGGGGGGGGAGAGAGAGAGAGAGAGAGAGAGAGAGAGAGAGGGTTTGGAGTTTCGACGTCAGACCATTTTTACCTTTCTTTTCCTGTCTTTTTCTTTTTAATTCATTTTTAAAACAAATTTTAAAATATGTTAAACTATAATTTTCATTAAAATAGTACTTTAAAATATTCAATTTTCTAAGTTGATCGATTTAAATAATAAATACGACTAGTCTGACTCTCTTATATTGTATTTTGATTTAATCGTAGGACATTTAATTTATCTATAAAAATAAAATTATAAGGAACTAAATTTTAATTAATTTTATAATTTAATTAGTTGTGAGATATATTTAAAAATTTTGGAGTATGGAACCCTGTCTTCCTTATAGAAAAGGATTCTCTATTCATAGTGAAATGTCCGTTCTACCCCACTTGGAACCCAACTTCGATTTAATCCTTTCTTCTTCTTCTTTTTATATTTATTTCAAACCTTTTTTTAATTGCTAAAATTTTATTGTGGTTTTTTTTTTATAATCGTCCAATTTAAAACGCATTAGATTTTTAATTGGTTAATTGTGCATGGACTAAAAATTGACTTAACCATTTTTTTATTATTATTAATTTCATATTTTCTTGAAGCAATTTGCACAAGTTTTCTTTTTGGAAAAAGATTGTTAATGTATTATTTTAATCAAAATAATTTATCAATTATTGATGTATAATGCTTATAATTTATAGAAAAAAGATGATCATTTATTTGTATACCAATTAATATTTCTATTTTTGTTATTAGTTACAATTATGTTGTTATAATATAATACAATAATAAATAAATAATTTTAGTTATTAATAAAATTTTAATTTACTAAACGAATGTAATGTAATTCATTCATTCATTCATTCTCTCACTATCCAAAAAAGCCGCCTCTTTTTCCTCGCGCCGCCGACGGAGCTTTTCCGTAAAGAAAGACTCCATTTCCGGATTTGTAGGCCATTGCCGGCGATCAAAGCAAGCCGAGTTTCCATTTTCGACCCGAATGGATTACGCAATATCAGGATCAGCCGGTTGGTTTTGGCCGTAAAAATTAGGGCTTTCACCGGCGACGCCATCTGTGCTGATTTTGTGTTCATTGTAGGCAATGGATTTGAATCTTGCAGGGAAGACGAATTAGGAGAAGAAAAATGGTGAATTTGTGTAATATATAGAACACTTTGTATCAGGGAAATGTATATATATATATATATATAAAAACAGAGGTTAAGACAAGACCTCCATATACAGTGGTGCCATTTTGGCTTCAATGGCATACAAAGAATTGGAACACTACGAATTCCTCTCTGTAGGATGTGTAATTTGTTCTAATCACAGTGTTGAAGGTTGTAAAACAATGTTCTTGGTGCCCCAACTAACTTCATATTTCACCCTCTTCCGCTTCTCTTCTCGACAAAAACTATCAAAATTCAAATACACTAACAAACTTCCACTCGGGACGATGTATAACAACGTTTCTAACACGCCCTCGCCACTCACTACTACCATACTTGAAGGAACAATGATTTGAATATGAAATCAATCAATGTCCTTGAGCCTGTAAAAGGAATTCCTATTGCCCATTGTAGACGACAGAAGCAAAGATAATTCTTCCCATTTCATAATCTCTGCACTGATCTCACAAGAATGAGGTCAAAAGAGAGAATGAATTTATTAGAAATTAAAATCTTATGCATCACTGTGAAAGAAGAAATACATTGATTAGAGGCACAGGTATAAAAGTAATAGTTAACACATGAATATAACTCTATCTAACATTACATGTTAAAGAAAACTTAAGTATCATTGGATCATATGTTATAGTGAATTCACATCTACAAGTCCTACCAGACAAACAATCTAAATACATTTAAATATCTTACCAAAAAAATAGGCCTAGATTTCTAAGTTCTAGAACATATGAGGATCTTGGACATCTAAATTTCTTGCAACTCCCCTTGGAGAGTATAAAGAAAACCCATCTAAGAGAAACTGTAACACTCTAAGATTTTCATCACTGATACAAAGGGAGGGAGGCATGGAAAGTACAACAAAGAACGAGTACACAAGTCCCCCAAGTCCTTTCTAGAGAAGGAAATTCATTGAGCGGCTTAAACTCTTGCTTTCTATTATTCACCATCTCACGCATATATGAGAGAGAGAGAGAGAGAAATTAATTAGCTTTTATTGGACCAATATTACTTCATTTGCTATAAACATAATGTCCGCAAATATAAGAATAAAAAATAATATCTATATTTATAATCCAAAGGAAAGTTGTAAATGCAAACAATGAGAGCCAATTGTAAAATTACCGTGAAGGATCTGAAGCAGAAGAGAGTTGCATAGCTTGAATCCATGAACTGCCAATGCATTTTTCATCACCTGTTTCATTTCAACTAATTGCTATTGTTGTACTTCTGTTGCATTGTATAAATGGCGCAGCACTAGTCCTCATCATGAGATCGGAGGCTCTTTTTCTTGATTACCTGATTACGGAGAAGGCCAAAGTTTCATCGTACTTCAATAATAACTTTTTTGGAAAAGACAGCATGGCGTAAAAACATAAACATGAACCATAAAACCACACGAAGCAACATAAAATATCCTCCTAGTCTACAATCCATTGTAATCCAAAATTAAAAAAATAATCCAATTGACACCGATGAAAAAAAGAATATTATATTATTCAGAAGTAACAATAAAAAAGGAATGTGATTGTCGTTCTAATTTATGCTAACTTATCACTAAGTTATTAAATAATATGGGCATAATGAACGGCCATAGGTCCGTAGTCATGGAGCATCTAAAATTAATAAAAGCAACCGATCGAGATAATCAATTCAGATTATGACTAAAGAAATATAACTTTAACCTCCAAGAGAAAAGGGTTAATAGCCATTAGTGCGTTAAAATAATCAATATGGCAAGATTAGAAAAGGCATTTAGACCTGCAGCTCACCTTGGAAAAATATTTCTTCCGCAATTTGATTGATGTACGTATGCATCTTTTGACACTTATCTTCAGCATCTTATCATTAAAAATCTGCCAAATGAGAAAGATAGAAAAAAAATTATAAAAGTTGTGTAACAACTAACAACTTAAACTGTCGATCTGAGTGTAGCTCAACTAGAAGTTTGAAAACCTCACTCTACGTGTTAAACTCTAAAAAAACTAACAATTTAAATAAATTAAGAGTGATTTATTCAGAGTAATTTTAAACCTCCTTAAGGGTACAGACACTTGTAATTTTCTATGTCGAACATATAAACATACATAAACCCTCATAAACTCACAGAAATTGATAATCTCAATGAAACAAGATTAGAAGAAAGAGGAAGATAAAACAACCTTCCAAACCAGAAGTGCCCTAACTTTGATTTTCAAGTCTCAGAGTACAGTAGTAAGGTTTGTGATGTTGAAATCAATACTGGAAGCAGTGAGAACAGTGTTATTATTGATACACCTCCTCCCCTAACGGTCAGATATTCCCTACAAAGTCTCCTCCCCTAATGGTCAGATATTCCCTACAAAGACGCTGCCCTAACTTTGGAAGAAACATTGTTGCACTGCCTTCGGCAAAAGATAGGTTTAGCGGGTTCTTGCAATCCACAATGGAATTCCCCCTCCATCTTGGCCCAATTTTCTGAGCTTGCATCAATATGACACCCCGGCCAATCAACACAATTGAAAGCCCTTTCCAAATCCCTTAGTAATTGCTCTGGGATTTTCAGTTACAGGTTAAAAGGTTTTCCTTCTAACGAGGAGCATATTATGTACATCCAACGTCTAATTAAAGGAAAAAAAATGCGGACAACCAAAAATCAGCCTAGAGCCAAATCAGAAAAGTTTCTTATATACTAAACAATGTCTAGTAGAACTATATTAGAGAACAGAGCTTTGTGTGTGTGTGCGCGCGCGTGTGTACACACGTATATGTGCATAGAAATTGATAGCTCAATGATGATATCCCAGTCAACTGGATTTATAAAAAGGTCCTTTGGATTTTCCAAAAAACCATTTAAGCTATAATAAGAGCCAAGAGCCATAACAAGAAATATTTCATAAGAAGAATTTGTAGTATTTACCAGAATCATTTATCATAAAATGCATTCGAATGCACCTACCTTGATCAAATCATCAATAGAACGTGTTTCTCTAATTATCTTCTGGCGATTCGTTATAAGGATTGCTGCAACACAAAAAACAGGAAGCTCATCATCTCCTTGCTTAGTTGATGATATCACAGTGCACTTCTTCATATGATCATTTCTTGAACAAAGATTCCTTGTCAAGCCACAAAATGCATGGGCAGATGGTGACTTCATTCCAGCATTGTCACATGAAGAACGTTCCAAATTTTCATTATTTGATTGTAAGATGTCTTTCATGTTGCTGTGACCATTGTCCATGTGTCCCTCACTTATTTCCACTTCCGAGCCTCTTGGTAGTTGTAATGTCAATGCTTCCAGACAACTTCCCTCTAAACTGTAAGCTTTTGATTCATCAAAATCAGCAGCCCACATCATCTAAATGAAGGACAATATGCTGTTAGGATTGAAACTGAGTATTATATTTCCATTACAGATCACCCATGAATAAAAAGAAATTGCCCAACATTACATCAATCTTAGATAAATAAAAAAGAACACAATTACATACTCATCATTACGGTGTAATCTAACAAAAAGAGAGAATTTGAGAGAACTGTATTATGAACCATTCACTAAATATCAAAGATGAGTTTTCAGCCATATGGAAGTCTAAAAGTCCCGAGAAAGTCAATGTTCAATCTTAGATTTTCTTTTTTACGGCTTAAATACAGCAGACTTTCTTTAAAGAAACTTTTCTCCTTGGTTTTACAGCCATCAGTGCCTTTATTGTGTGTTGAAGATGGTGAAATGCTCTTCAGCTACTACCTGGTCCTGTTTTTCCTCCTCAAGCTAATCTTCTATGGGTTAATGCGGTCACATACATATTTTTGTAAATTTGGCTTGAAAGGAATCGACCAATTTTTTAAGACAAATCCAGAGTTTGGAAGAACCATTTTGATATAGTCATCTTCAAAGCAAAGCTTCCATACAGCTTCCGCATGATGCTCTCTTTTTGTGGTTAGAAGCGCATAGAAATTTGAACATTCATGAAAGACTTCAGAAAAAATATAAACTCAAAAAGTTTGCGATTTACGCTATAATCCTTCAATCAGGACATACCCATCCACAAGTTGCCCATAAGCAACAAAAAAATAATAATGAATTCTAATTTGCTGAACGCTGAATGAAAAGGAACACTAACCTCCCACATACAAAGTGCCTCATTAAATGTCAACTCCCGACGAAAAAGTACCAAGAGCATCGGGAATGCAAAATGTAGGCTCTCAGCACCTATCTGCGACAGGTGAGTGAAGATTTCCCTGTCAGTAAGTTCCAAAATTTTCCACAATGCTTCCAACTGTTTCATCACCCGAGTTGGGCCTTCCATCTGAAAATTCTCACGCTGAAATATAGCAACGGTGTGTTAGAGGGAAAGATAATAAGAAATCAAGCCCAAGATATTTTCCAACAGTACTGAAAAGTACCATTCTTCTTAAGAGCATCTCAAAGCACCAAAATGCATCAGCATTATCCTCAAATAGAACAACAAAAGGAGATAGCAAGTCACTCATTCCTGAAATCATAATACCATATTTTTGCAGCAAATTATGTTAGTAGAAAATATGAATGAGAAAAATGATATAAAAAAAACCACAACCTTGACAATAACCAGTCGCAGGATCAACCCATGCATAAACTGCAAGGATGTCTGACATCCTAGCTAAGTTTCTTGTATTGTCATAGAACTCAAGATGACTATCTGTTCGAACCACATCTACCACTGGATAAAAAAAATATGCGAGTCAAATAAGATTGAAAAATTAGATTTGTACTTCAGGACACAAACACAATTCTGCTGCTTTCTGAAATGTACCTATTCGGTGCAGGGTCCAAAGCCATTCAGATACTCTATCTTCACTGACAGCACCATTATGGTAGACTTTTGCATTTAGATATGCCGTTTCTGGTACATTTGATATCGATCTGTTGGTTTCTGTTTTATTGCACAAGCTATTGTGCTGGAGTTCTGGATCACTTGAATCAAGCTGTATAATTTCAATTTCAGAGCTAATGGGATGAGAAACATTGTTAGAGGATGAGGCATTTGATTCAATAACTAAATCTTCATTGTTGTTTATCTGAAAACTGTGCATGCTGCCATCTTCAAATCTCAATTTGCGTTGAGTAGAGAGATTGGCATTATGCAGGAAATATTTGTTCTTATCTTTGTTTTCCTTGTCAAACAAGTCAATGACAGGTAGTGGAGGAAAATCATAATCATTTTCTGTAACAATTGCTGATCCATCTGCTTCACTCCCTACTTTTAAGGAATAACAATTGCAAGGACCAGAAATGGGTTCACAACAAGTGGACCCATTTGCTGCACTATCTGTACTTCTCCTAACATTCGCAAGTTCTGCTGTATCGCTCGAGCTTTCCCTCTGGCATGTGTATGATTTATCTATACAATTATTATCCCTACAAAAAGAATCTTCTACTGTATTAGTATTATGAACGGAAGCTTCTCTACTTTCACTTTCAGCTTCCCTTGGCCCTTCATCTTTAGATGACGTCCTCATATCCATAACTTTAGAACCCACAGGGTAGGCAAGGGAACCAGTTCCTATGCTAGAATGTATCATCCGACACTCCTTTATCAGGTCCCTGTAACGTTCCCTGCATGAAAAGTTCCATATAGCTATTTGAAGGGAACCATGAGGCCGTAAAATTTTACATCTTTAAGTACTATGAAGAAAACTTGAATTTTAAATAAATAAATATATATATATATATAGAGAGAGAGAGAGAGAGAGAGAGAGAGGATATCATTCTGTTCCATGAAATAAGAGAAGGTATAGAACCTCTGGCAAACATGAAACAAGATAATAAAAAGAGGAGGATTAACAGCATCCGTAAAATTGGGAATGGCATACAACATCAGCTTCTAGCGTGGAAGGTTCGAACTCACCTTTGACCACTGAGTTTCCTAGTAGACTCATAACACTAAAAAATAGAATACTAAAAATGCATGAATGTTGGTCCACAAGGACAAACTCTTGGGATAAGGCAACATTGACAGCCCCATTCTCCATGGAACACAAATGGGCATGGCTCGGTGATCCTTCTAACAACTTCTTGTTGAAGTCATTAGGCAAGGATCTAACTTACAACCACAATACGGCTCCAACATTCTTCTAACAACAATTGGAAGGACAATACCCTCTAGAAGATCGAATTTTTTGCTGAGAATTAAGCCATAACTCCATCGACACACATTATTTCTAAAGTTCTTAAGTATTAAATATATAATTTAACCTTTATTTAATTTTAAAAACAAAAGCAAATAAAATTTTAAAAAAAAACTAAAATGGGTACAGAAAGTTCAAAAAAACAATTATAATAAATGGATAAAAAGGGGGGATAGTTTGTTTCTTGATGACATACACACAATAGTAGAAGGCACAACTATGTCTATAAACAAGAAAAATAAACACAAATAATCTGACATCACAAAGAATTTTTGTCCAGGTGAGGTAAAAACCTTCGGGCATTTCTTAGTTGGCCGCGGTGCTCAGCAGTGCTACCTACAGCATAACAGCCAAGCAAAAATTCCCATACTTCTGCCCTAATAGACGGATCCACACCCTGCCATACCACAATTAAACTTCAGTGTTGTAATCATAGTAAGTCAATGAAGCATCAATAAAACTACCTGTTTTGTAATCAAATATAAAGAAAAAAAATCGTAACTAAAATTGTAACTAATGTCCTTTTCATGTCATTTTTGTCTTCAAAATCGGAGTTTTCTTTTTTCATTTTGCAATTGTTTCCTAATAATTTTGTTGACAAGGTGGAGATCATTTTTGTATCTATGTGGTTGTTTGTACATTTTCTTTATCAATGAAATTTTCTTTTTTATCAAAATATATATATATACGAAAAACAACTAGAAAATAAAATGACGAGAAAATCACCTAACACATACTCATGTAAAATCAGGTCCTTAAAAATTTGCACTACTAAGCCAGCAGAGAAATATGCCGCCTATTTTCCACTCCTGTTGTAATTGTTTTTTTTTTTCAATTGGTTTATTTTCGACTTCATATATAATGGATGCCAATTTGTTTCCTCGTTAAATTTAAACATTTACAAGCAATCCAAATTGCTAATCATGAAACCAAGAAAGAAAAGGGCGATGCTGCCAGTAAAGAGCAAGAGAAATTAAAGATAATTATATAACCTAAAAGACCTTTCTCTTGATCATAAAATGATAGTTTAAAATGACAAAAAAAAAACTAAGAAACGACTTTTAAGATAGAATTTCGTCATGTTTCATGGTAAGACAACATACCCCCAAAACTATTGATTTGAGTGCCTTCTGAAAGCCAAAAGCCTTTCCATCACTATCAAATGCTGCTTGCCACTTGTCTGGCTTCAGCATTCTGTTCACCTGCACCATGGAAACAGCACCACAAACTTTGCATAAACACACAAATAAAAAGTCATCATTCAAAGAACACAATAATCCAACCATTGTGAGATAACAATAGGCAAGGAAAAGAGAGCCCCATTACGTATTTCTATCTTAAAACACTACATAAAGAGAGAACAAAATTGCAGGATAATAAGAAATCTGGCTCGGTACTACTCAAGCCGGGAATTCTCAAAATACAGTTTAAGATCATTGCACAAAATAGCATTAGAATGATAACTTGTATTATATAACACTCCACTTGCATTATAAAGTCACTGAATGTTGGACTAAACTTTTGAAAAAATACGGGCCAAATACCAAGGGTCCTTGACCAATATAATTTAGAAACTTCAACTAAAGATACAAAGCGTACATAAACCGAATAAAAAGGAGAAGAAGCAGGACAACATTCAAAAGCATTCAGTCACATGCATACTCGTAATTGATGAGAGTCTTACAGCTATAACAACCTTTATGGGCGATTGTGGAAGGCATGGTTCGCCAATGTCTCGCACAATCAAGCCCATTTTCTGCAAACTTGCAGCCCCGGCTTTTGCACAAGTCCATTGCTTATCAGCTTCTCCACCACAAGACATCACAACCCAGAAAACCCAAAATCACCCTTCTTCCTTGCCTCAACAACCTCTACAACCATTGCCCGAGAAAAGCCCGATCAATAAACGTCAATACTGCAGCACGGAACTAGTTAAATCAGGACTCTAACTACCCAGAAGAAATCGCCGAGTAACCACAAACAGATAATCAGTAATCACAACAAAAATGATAACCTGGGTTGTAGTCCTGTATTGAAGATATCTCGTGCAAGCAAAAAGAAGTAGAAGAAACACTTGCGAGTACGATAAAAGATGAAGAAAACAAATGCGGCATGGCAAGAAATAAGGGAAAGGAATCAGAAATCAGTGGATGATTGATATCATTGATAGAACTACAAATCGAATCACAGGAAAGAGAGGGCGAGGAATTGATTGGAAATCGAGAGATTGAAGAAGACCGAGCTGAAGAGATCTCTGAAATTCACAAATAGGTTAAAACTTAGGTTGGGGAAGAAAATCTCCCTCGCCATTTCCGCGCCAGACGGTTTCCTTTCATTTCTCTCGCATTTCTTCTTTTTCTTTTTCTTTTTTTTTTTTTTTTTTTTTTTTTTTTCTTTTTTCAGACAAACACTCAGAAGCAATACCAAAGCGACAAACTCGAGCAATGTTTTTCTTTTTTAATATATAAAAAGGAGACATTGACAAAATTCGATTAATTTAGGTGAACTCGAAATTAAAAATAATAATAATAATAATAATAAATGTGGTTTTTTATTTTGATTTTTTTTAAAAGCTAATATACTTTTTTTTTTCCACTTAAAAAAAATACTAACCCGGTTTTTCTCGAACAACGTGTAAAAATTCAAATAAAACATTTGAAACAGCTAGTTAACACAATGCGTGTCGTGTGTGAAAAAATAAGAGAAAATATAGTATGAATACATAAACAAAAAAATAATAAGCTAGATTTTTTTTTCTTTGCTCGGTTTCTGTCTTTTATATTTTGTTGCAGTGTAATTCATTATTCATCGAATTTTTTTAACACTCCTACATATAGACCGAGAACGAATTATTTTGAATAGAAAATGATTTGGATCCCTCTTCCCCTACGAGCGTTTATGCATCTTTTTTTTAATTTTATTTTATTATTTTAATCTCATAATATTCACATCTTTTTGTTTACCTTGCTTGCAAGCTCAATAGAGGTATCTATATTAAATTTATTACTTAAAAAGACAACGTGCATTTATGTTAAGGTCGTAGCTGATTTGCAATTTCACGACGATATTTCCATTCTTGAAATTGTTTTTACTTAAATTTTCTTCGCACGATAGACGCGTGTTAGGACAATAAACGCGTAAGTAATTTATTTCCTTTAGCCATTTTTATTGTTTTGGGCTACCACTGAGTGAGCCTAACCCAAAGCCAGTCCACGATGGATTGGGTTTTATAAGTTGGACCTTATAGATCATACATTAATTAATACCCATTTTTTATTTTTAAACTAAAATTTATTAAATCAATATTTTCAAATTAATTTAATTTCAAACTTTTTTTATAGTAATTTTTGCAACCTTTTATCCCAATAATGTTATTAAATTTTCTCGAATAAAAGTTTAAATTGAATTAAAAAAGTTCGGAGAAACTTTTTCATTGATTTTATTTTAAAGGTATAAATAATTATTTTTAAAATTTATTAACAATGTGGTCCTATTAATGAATGACGTGTATTTTAACTAATTAGGTTTTATTTATTAGGAAACTGTAATTAATTTAATAAATTGATTATTATAGCTTAAAAATCATAATTTAATTTAGAATAATAATTGAATAAAAATAATTCCACCAAACAAAGGGATAGAATCTATTTGTCACATTTAATTCTCTTTTCCACTCACATTGTCAAATGGTTGGCTGTCAAGTTTAATGTATATATAATTAAGATACCAATTCAAATTAAATATCTCAACATTGCCTTTGGTATTTAAAATAATAATCTGATTTAAAAACAAAAAAATAAGACAACTTTTTTTCATATTTTTTTATATTTATTAAATTTCAATTTTATATTTTGATACTGGAATCAAATTTTCTCCGATATTCTTTTCAATTTTATTGTTATATCTTAATTATTAGCGTATCAATATATAGTTGGCGATGAATGGCTAAAAAATATACGATTAAATTTGCATCCATTTTCGTTAATCAAAATAAAAATAGCTTGGTAATTAAAATATATCGGGTTATATAGATACAGCTGGTGCTATGATTGATCGAAATCAATAATAACATTTGTTTAAAATTTTAATTACAGTATTGGGTAACAATATAAGTTAATGATAAAATATTTAAAGAGGAATAAAGTGACCTGGAAAAAAAAATAATTGTACGTTGATGTGGAGCTCGGTTTACCACCTTCAATACTTAAGTTGACACAATTTATAGTACGAGGAATAATTTACATTCTTCCAGTTGAAAACGAGTGTTTATATGACTCTTTTAACGTTTTATTGACTTTTTTTTATTTTTTTAATTAGGGTAAAAGAGGATCATTTTAGATAAGAATCGTACTAATCTGAGACACGTGCGTGAAGTTGACCAAATGAATTTAGGTCTCGTGGTTCAATTATTCTCATTTTATCATATTTCTTTCTCGTCTCGAACAGGTTCGGTTTTACTCATAACATAAACGAATTCAATTCCCACTAATTAAGATTAATAATTAGGAGGATATTTTCAGTCTAAACCAAAGAATCTTGATGGGGAATCCAAATCTGAAGTGGGAATCAAGATGGACGGCCGTGATTGTCCGAGATCTATTGGTCATGAAGCCCATGTTCATAACATATATAATTATAAAGCTCGAGATTAGTATCTTCATTTTTTTATTATATAGTTTGATTATATTTTGAATACATATTATATAGTTGATTCCACATTCCACACGGTTTGCTAACCTCTCCTACCACATTTTTTTAATTATATTATATATTAAGATCATATTCTTAGTCAAATTAAGTTATGCCGTTTATATGATTCGATTGCTACATGTAAAATTAATTAACGCCTAATTCAAATTCAATTTGTATACTTTCAATCTCGAGTTGGGTTGAAATGATTAAACAATTTTAATTTATTTGAGTAACAGAGTCGTGTTCGACTATCAAAAATATCTTTCTTAAAATATATTATTTATATTTAATGTTATAAAATATTTAGTTTTAAACTCTTAGAATGAAACATTTCACTCTCCTGCACGAATTCAAATTTTGTCTCTAAAATTTTGATTGGTTATGTCTGCACAGTGCCTAAACTTTCAATTTTTGCTTACGGTGTATGTATATTGGTTTATATATTAAAAAAGAATACACAAACTTAACCATGGTTATGTCACACTCGGTCTTCCACTTCATACGAAAGCAACCCTTCAAATGTCTAAAAGCTTGTCACTTACTTTTGATTACTCGAGAGTTGTCACATGCTAACCACATTTTTCGACTCGTTAAATACTCACCACAACTAGCGAGCTGCACGAAGAATATCAAGGGGTCGATTTCGAGAACTACTATTTCAACAAGCTATCATACATCAATAAAAGAAGAATTGAAACTTCCCACGAACCACTATATAAGGATAAGGATAAGGATCAATCGTTCACGTATAAATATAAAAACGTTGAAAAGAAATATGAAAACTTTTTACTCTTAATTTGATATCTTCCCAAGCTAATCCTTACTGTAACACCGAGTAAATGAGGGGTCCATGAATGAATCGGAACCACATTTGAGGGCATTGGCGTTAAATCTGGATTTCGAAATTTTGATATGATTCCTAAGCATGGATTGTTACCCCTCGATTATCACGTACTTATAATTAACTTGGACATCACTCTCTAAGTTAGAAGTGACTATAATCTCTACTTAAACCAATTTAAGCATAACCAAGCTGGTTAAGACATACATCGTCAACCAAAAAATTAGATATTTGAATCTTTACTCACACGTACGGTTAAATCAATATATAACACACATGGTCTCGAGTATTTGAGAAGAAAAATGGTACGATATTGCAAGGTGCTCGTGGCTCGGGTTGGCAATTTAGATATAGAAGAGAGAATTAAATTACATGTTGTTTTAGTCGGCTCAAATTTGTCCACTTTCAATTACAACTTGTGGTTGTGTTGTTTTATTTTGAAAAAGGTAGGCTGTCTTTGAAAGCAAAGTTGTACTTGTGGTTCCACTTGTTTACGTAGCCATAATAATTACAATCACTTGATTACGATTCATATAATAATTAAACTTTATAATATAATTGTAACACCCTTCCCAAACTTAGTTTAAAAACGAAATTATAATATACATCATTTTTGGATTATAAAAATTTAGAGTTGAAAATTCATATTTAATTAATTAATGGAATCGAGACACAAATGATATTTATCATCTAATTAATTGATTAATTTAAATGTATATTTATGTATTTTTTAACTCAATTTTAATTAAATGAATTTTAGGATTTATTTATTATAACTTTTCTTATTTCTTAAATTAAAATTTAAATAAGTATTAATTACTTTCTATTTTTTCTTAAAAAAAAATAATTAGTACTCTAAAAAAATGATGGGTTTTTCTAATTTTTATTTAATATTATAATAGTTAATTTAGTACTAATTAAATTAAATCTTAATTTCTTTAGGAAAGGGGAAAATTATAATATAATATTTTTTTTGTTTTAAAAAAACAGCCACGTATAATTTATTTGTTTTAATAAAGAAATATCAAATATGTTTTTTTTAAAATAATTAAGTTAAATTTAAATATATATATATATATATATATATATAATATATATATATATATATATATATATATATATATATATATATATATATATATATATTATATTGAACATAGTTTTCAATGCCTTTTTCAACCCACAGGAGCTGTCCCCTTTGCCCTCTGAATTTTGGGAAAGGAATATTTAAATATAGATTCCAAACTTTACAATAATTATAGAAACTTTTTATTTCCATCATTTATTGCTAATTTGCACCTTATATTTATTTAGTTTAAGTGATATATTTTCAAAAGTTATATTTTAAAATAAAATTGATGAATAATTTCAATTTTCCGTACGAGAAAAAGCATGTAAAGATTGGAGACATGAGACTATCGACATGTCTTATTTACTAAGCATATCTATAGTAATAATTTTAGGTCGGTTTAAATAGTTAGAACTGAATCCGAGGCGTTTTAATATTTAGTATTAATGACGTAGATTTCAAAGTACCTAAGTATCGACATGTCTTATTTACTAAGCATACCTATAGTAACAATTTTAGGTCGGTTTAAAAAGTATTACTTAACTCGAGGCGTTTTAATATTTAATATTAATAACGTAGATTTGAAAGTACCTATTGTAGAGTAAGAAAATGATTAAATAGTAAAGAAGAAAAAAAGATGGAGAAATTTGATATTTAGGGGACGTATGGAAAGAGAAAAGATACGTGTATAGATTAAGAAGAAATGAGAAAGGACACGTGTATAAAGAAGAAATGAAAGGGTTTATATGACTGACATACGATATGGGAATTAGACATCGTCTCTAACTCCAATAGACCCTAATTTATTAGGAATCTGATTCCTTTATTTATGGGAATCTGATTCCTTTATTTATGGATTAACAAACTGCCTCAAAATCCTCTCCTGTTATCTGTTTGTGTCAGATGTCATCACTGTTACTTCCCTCTTTAATCTATTAGCTAAATTACTCTTTTACCCTCTCATTTAAATCCAAGAATAGCTCGATTAATTAAAGTATATACTATTAGTTGAATTAGGAAAAAAATTTAGAAAAAAAAAATCTTGGGTGGTTGGATTATTAATTTTTTAAGATTATTAAAAAAAATCATACTATACATTAATAACTAAATTCACATTAAACTTAAATTTCAAATAGAATAGAATATGATTGGGTTATGAACGCTAATTTAGAGTTATTCAAATCATCCTAACCAATGAATCAAACTAAATCTGTAATTTTAAAAAAAAATCAATTTAATTAAAAAAATGTAGTCCAAATTGTTTAATAAACGCTCCAACATACTCGAGAGTTAGAATTTCAAATTTGAGATTCAATATTTTTCCTCTCATTAAACTCGTAGGTTCAAACTCATGAATAAGTAATGATACCAAGCTCTCACTTCAAACGCTTTATAATGTAAAAAATTCAATTTGATGCCTCTCATCAAACTCGTAGATTCAAACTTACAAATAAATGGAGATATGGAGCTCTCATTGAAGGGAATGAACTCTTTATCCACGTGGCGGAAGCATTGGGAACCGTTTTGATTTTATTATGAATTAAAACAAAAACAATAAATACGAGAGTAAGAACTCTAATTTGTAGAAACCCTAGCATGCAAGACTCCTCGAAGTATTCCAACCATGCAGAAGTTCTTCAACATTCCACAACATCTTGCTTACTATGACTCGAACACAAGGTCAAGACTTGTGAGAGCCTCTTGAAAGAAAATTTCAAAGGGATTGGAGAAGAAGAAAAAAGGATTGGAGAAAGAAAGTTTCGAGAATTCTCTGGAGATGTTATTTCATTCTCCATAAAAAGTAGGAGAGATTGATGTGTCTTTGACTCAACCCGATGGTCCTATTTATAGTAACTCTGGGAGAATCTTTGCCAAATAATATATTTGCATATTTAATATATTAAGATATAATACCTTATATAAATCATATTTAGATATTATAAGATATCTTAATATATATTTAATTAATTTGAATCTCATCAAAAATTTCAAATATATTTTTATTTAATGTATCAAAATTTAATATTTAATTGTATCAAATACAATAAATATATTTTTTCCTTTTAAATATTAATTTAAACCCTTCAAATTAATTTATATTTAACATATCTAATATATGAAATATTAATTTAAACACTTCAAATTAAATATATTTTATCTATTTATTTAATATATCTAATATATTAAATATTACTTTGACATTTCAAATTAAATTTATTTTCTCCTTTATATTTAATATATCTAATATATTAAATATTAATTTGAACCTTTCAAATTTTCTTTCAAATAAATTGAACCTTTTAGCGTTATTATGAGCTAGCAAGGGGACCTTATGGACCTACCGATTATAAGCTCCAATGATATAAAATTAATTAATTAAACTCTTTAATTAATTCATTTCCATTCATTTACTATATGTCACTTCACTATAGACCTAGAGTTGCACTCTTATGTACTGTAGGACAAGTTATGTCCATTGATATAACCATTACAAGCAAGTCGATCCTTCACGAGTTGTTCATAATTACAGCTGGGTCAAAAGTCCGTTTTATCCCTGTAATTACATCTTTCACCTTAAGTACCACTGACTCTCTAATGAACAATTTGTTTATGATCCAGTCAGAAACCAAGTCCCTCTCGGCCAATGAGAGGGTGGGGCCCCATTGTTCAAGTCCCGAAATCAGTCCTTAAGAGAACAACTCATCTACTTTCCTTATATGGAAAGGAATGAATTCCATCTTATGATATTATGTTCCCAACTCCCTATTTGGTCAAGTCCCAAAATGGTAGGCATATTGAATCGGCTAACAGAGTCATTGTCACCCATGTAAATTAAAGGACAAGCCCTCACAGGCAGGAGTTCATAACTCACTCAAGATTAAGATCGAGTCGCATATGATCATCATGTGAAATATTAATCTTCTCAATTAACGGATTTATAAAGAGAGATAAAATATTTTTTGGTCCAGTCTTATACAAACTTATTGTATAGGATACCCCCACTTGCATGTCTTCACATGAACGATTTGAATCAAATCATTTGTAACGATTACAAAGTGGGCCGTATCAATAGTGTTACCAGGATAAAGCACCCAACCTCATCCATATACTATAGACTCTTTAGGTTATTACTTGAATACGATCCTCTTGTATGTCAACCACATACTGTTCAAGATTACATTAATAACCTTGGATTTTCATATAATAGATAACAATTAAATTACAAATAGAATAATAAAAATTATTGCTAAAAACTAAATAATTAATTACTAGGCTTTAGGGCATAAATCCCAACAAAAACATGTAAAGACCGGGGACATGAATATGTGCTTGTGATTACAGGAGACTATCGACATGTCTTATTTACTAAGCATACCTATAGTAACAATTTTAGGTCGGTTTAAAAAGTCATTACTTAACTCGAGGCGTTTTAATATTTAATATTAATGACGTAGATTTGAAAGTACCTATTGTAGAGTAAGAAAATGATTAAATAGTAAAAAAGAAAGAAGAAGAAAAGATGGAGAAATTTGATTTTTAGGGGACGCGGAGAGAGGGAAAAGATACATGTATAGATTAAGAAGAAAGGAGAAAGGACACGTGTATAAAGAAGAATTGAAAGGGTTTATATGACTGACATAAGATATGGGAAGGAGAGATCGTCTCTGACTCATCATTTCAGAAGATTATTTTATTTATGGGAATCTGATTCTTTTATTTATGATTAACAAACTGCCTCAAAATCCTCTCTCCTTACCTGTTTGTGTCGGAGGTCATCACGTTACTTCCCTCTTTAACCTATTAGCTAAATTACTCTTTTACCCTCTCCTCTAAATCCAAGAATAGCTCGGTTAATTAAAGTATATACTAGTAGTTGAATTAGGAAAAAAATCTAGACTAAAAAAAAAAATGGGATAGTTGGATTATTCATTTTTTAAGATTGTTAAAAAAAAATCATACTCATTCACGATACATTTTGTAATGTCAAAGATACGACTTTCTGGCTCTCATTAAGCTGGTAAGTTAAAACCTATGAATGTTATCGAGCTCCCTCCTCAAACATTTTGTAACATTGGAGATTCGACTTTCCACCCATTGTAAAACTCGTAGGTTAAAACTCACGAACAAGTAAGGATATCGGGCTCTCACCTCAAACGCTCTACAATGTTAAAAATTCGAGTTTTTACCTCCCGTTAAACCATTAAAACTTTTCAACACTTTCACTGTAAACACCCTCGAAAGAGGGTTCCTAATTGAAGAGATATATTATTAGTGATAAAACTATAATCCAAATTACCAAATGAGGCAAGCAATACAAAAATAAATATATTATTAGTGATAAAACTATAATCGAAATTACCAAATGAGGCAAGCAATACAAAAATAGAATGGAAAAGGAAACTGAAAATGATGGGAAGATCTGTTAAGATAATTATAAAAAGAAGAAAAAAGAAAAGAAAAAAGGTAAAGGGCATAATTGTAATTACGTCCTTCCCGATTCCCTTCTTTCTTCTCCTCTCCGTTTGTCTCTGCAAATCCTTTTGAATCTGTAGCTCAAAAAGGTTGCTTAAAGGCCCTTCACTGTTTCCCGATGAAAGAAAATCAAGTAGAAAGTTAGGCAAAAAGTGGGTTCAACCTTCAACGGCGACAAAAGTTTATATTTTCATTAATCCAACGCCATGGGAATTGCTCTGATGCAATGGTCCGCGCCGCAATGGCGCCCACTTTCTCTCTCTCTTTAGGGTTTTTCGTTTTTTTCCTTGTATGGAGGAGAATCCTGTTTCTCTCACATCAGGGACCGACTCCGACTTTCTCAATCTCCATCGTTATCTCTATACCTGGAATTCTGTGCGTTTATGCTAAGATTTAGATTGCTGGGTTTTGATAGAATTCTCAGTCGGTAACCGGCTTACTTCTTCCCATTTTCTTTTTAATTCTTCTTAACTCACATCTCTGGCTGCTTTCGTCAGTGAATTGCTGTCGCATCCGTCATCTTTTAAATGCTCTGATATTGTATTTTAACTTCCCTTTTCCTCGAATTCTGCTGATTTTAGATAAGGGTGTTGGTGAGGTGGAACTCTGATTCTTCGATTTATGGCATTACCTTTTTGTTTTTGTTGGTACATGGGGAGTTTCCGCAAAAGTGTAGTTTTGTAATTCTGTTTGGCGGTTAGTTTTAGGGTGTGCGAGCTTGCAGGGGGGATATAATGGATGTTTTTCTCAACCTTATAATGACGAAGGATAGTAAGCTTAGGAGTATAAGTCTTGGCCGCTGTCGTTGGATGGAATTCTAGCATTACTTGCCATTTGATTTCTGAAATTGATCTTGATTAACCAAAATGGAAAACCCCTTTTCGTCTAAGGAGGAAGCAATGATGGGGTATTGGGGACCTTCCAGAACTCAAGCCGAAACTATGAATTCTACTGACGCTGGAATGAGGATTTTGAGTCCTGAAGATGTCCTCCCCACCTTATCTGACATGATGAATTTTGATTCTTATGCGGCAATCGATCAGATTTTCACATCTTGTGGGTTTTCATCTATACCCCAAATGAGTACTTGCGGTTCTATCGAGGGCTTGTCTTTCGTAGAAGGGGGGAGCCATGAAGGATTCCCTCTGAATGAACATGGTGGAGCTCCCATTTCCATGGCGAATTCTTTTACTTGTGGGGACAAGGTGATGTTTCAGCTGCCAGACACTGAATTTGGGGTGTCTAATGTTTCGGACAACGCCAACAATGCAGATTCTACATCAAATGATGTCCCTGTAGACATGGATAGCTGTCTGATCTCTAGGCCGTTTGGTTGGTCACTTGATGAGAAAATGCTGAGGGTATTATCCATGTTTAAAGAGTCTTCACCTGGAGGTATTTTGGCTCAAGTCTGGGTTCCTGTGAAGCTTGGAGACCAATTCTTCTTGAGCACCAGCGAGCAGCCATATTTGCTTGATCAAATGCTCACAGGGTACCGTGAAGTGTCGAGGTCGTTTACATTCTCAACAGAAGGAAAACTGGGTTCTCTCCTTGGGCTTCCTGGTCGTGTTTTCACCTCCAAACTCCCAGAATGGACATCAAATGTTAGATATTACAGTGACCACGAGTATCTGAGAATGCAACATGCAATCGGTCATGATGTTTATGGATCGATTGCCTTACCGGTATTCAATAATGAAGTCGAAAAATCATGCTGTGCCGTACTTGAAGTTGTTACTACAAAGGAGAAGCCCAATTTTGATGCAGAGATCGACATTGTTTCCCAAGCACTAGAGGTCAGTTCTCTTTATGCACTAGTTTACTGTTAACTTCCTGATATAAAATACTTACAAATGATCTCATTTGCTGTTTTCTAGTGATATTTTTCTTGCATTCCTCTTTTTCTGAGCTTTATGAATAATTATATCATAAGGTTCTATTGACCATATTGTTGACATCTCTTTGGACCATGATCGTTGCAGACTGTTAGCTTGAGCACAGTTCCGCCTCCTCGACTATATTCGCAGGTACAATATTATTTTTAGTTTCTTCTGCACTTTCCTTATAGCAATATGTAATAACTCTTCAGTGATTATTTAGGTCAAATATAAAGATTAATCTTTAGCGTTCATGATATTTTTCTATTTTATCTTAGTTCTCTTAAGCTTTTGCTTTTAATACTCAATGAATCAATTGATTGAAATTGAATGCTTCCGAATTAATTATCTGCGGTGGACGGTCATATTTTTCTATGGACCTGCTCCTATGGAATGCTTAATGAACTATCCGATTCATATGACGTTGAGTGATTGAGAGAAGTTGAAAGAGTAGAAGAGGGGGAGAGAGATTGAGAAAGCAGGAGATCGAGAGTGAGGGGGAGAGAGAAGTTGAAATAGCGGTCTTCGTTATTAGTCTTTTTCAATTCTACATCTTTACGGGTTTAGTTATATCAATGGAATATTTATTACAGTGCTTGAAGAAGCACCAGAGAGCTGCATTGGCGGAGATAGTGGACGTGCTACGTGCTGTATGTCATGCACATAGACTACCTCTTGCCCTAACCTGGATTCCTTGTTGTTATTCTTTCGACGCCGTTGATGAGGTTGCAAGAGTTCGTGTTAAGGAGAATCACATTAACCCAGAGGAGAAATTTGTATTATGTATTGAGGAAACAGCATGTTATGTGAATGACAAATCAACTCAAGGATTTGTGCATGCATGTCTGGAGCATCATCTTGAAGAAGGGCAAGGGATAGCTGGGAAAGCTCTTCAATCGAATCATCCCTTCTTTTATCCTGACGTGAAGACATATGATATTAATAAATACCCGCTGGTCCATCACGCACGCAAGTTTGGTTTGAACGCTGCAGTTGCAATCAGGCTGAGAAGCATGTACACCGGCAACGATGATTATATACTCGAATTCTTTCTACCTGTCACTATGAAAGGAGCTGCCGAACAACAACTATTGTTAAACAATCTCTCTGTTACCATGCAAAGAATGTGCAAGAGTTTGAGGACAGTTTCAAAGGAAGAATTAATAGGAGCTGAGGATTCTGTTGTTGACTTTCAGAGTGGATTAATTGGGAAGTCCACAACTACATCAATGAGAAACTCGCAATCCACGGTAACAGGCCGTGAAACAAGGATGTCTAACTCGAGAAATAATGGAGCTGAAGCGGAATGTCCTGAGAAGCAGGTTATTTTGTTCCTGTATTCCTATGTGTTGTTCTATTGTTTCTCTTGTTCTTTCCATTTTGTTATTTTCTTCAAGTTTTGGCACATTTATGAACAAGCAATGGATTGATCTTTAACAGTTACTCATGCACCTTATCTTGCAGATGACTGATGGATCACGGAAGCACGGGGAGAAAAAACGCAGCACATCTGAAAAAAACGTGAGCTTGAGCGTTCTACAACAATATTTTTCCGGGAGTCTCAAGGATGCAGCAAAGAGCATTGGTGGTGAGCCGCGTATTTTATTTCTTCCTTATTTTTGATAAACAACCATCTTTCACTTAGATAAATCAAAATACAGAAAAAAGGCCGTATAAAAAAAAAGCAATGGCCAACAAACGCTGGACAACAGAACAGAACTTGCGAAATGATCTCTGTTGAGTGTTGGAGTATGAACTAGAGATTTAGAAATCCATCAACCTGAAACCTCCTCTCATGACTAATATAGATTAAAAAAGGTTATGGTTTCTTTCCGACCAAGTAGTCTATAAAACAAGTAGACGAGCCAAAAGTTTCCCGTAGATGGCACCGATCTCTCTGTAGTAAAAAGGAAATGCCACGGTGGTCTACATTTTCGAAGTTTACTTGTACTAGTTAGGGCCTTGGACTAAGGTACTGTCTAAGAAGTTAATAACGATCTATTCATTTTAGTCATGGACTTAGCCATGCGTTCGGGATTTTCGTATCATGAAAATTGATTTTGAAGTACTAAAAACATGTTTTCAAGTGATTTTGAATATGACCGTAGTGACTTTAACCATTTCAAAATTACTTCCTAACACGTCGCTAATGCCTCCATTTAAGCCGTAGTCGTCAGAAGGGAAAGGAAACAGAAGAAACTTTATATGTTCCACTTACTAATCTCTCTTTATTTTGGCATTTTTAGTTTGTCCAACAACGCTGAAAAGAATATGCAGACAACACGGGATTTTGAGGTGGCCGTCCCGTAAAATAAACAAGGTAAACCGTTCGTTAAGGAAAATACAGACGGTTCTTGATTCTGTGAAGGGGGTGGAGGGCGGCCTGAAGTTTGATCCAACTACAGGGTGTCTTATGGCTGGTTCTCTTATTCCAGAACTCAATGCACAAAATAGTCTTCTCTTCTCTGATAATAACCCAGCTATACCAAACCTTGACCCGTTCCGTCATGACGTAAACTCAGTTCCCTCTGCCCCTTTCAATACTCAGAATTCTGCCATAAAACTGGAAATGGACGAGTCTTCCGTTTCTATATCCCAAAGAACGTCATCGAGGAGTGTTCTCGTTCCAGAGAAGGAACTGAACGTTTGCCAGCGTGTTTGTAGTGAAGGTTTGGAGTCCGCTGGTGTAGATGCTGCATCATGCCAGCTTGCTGATCTGGATATGATGAGTTGGGATGTCCAAGGGAATGCCTCAGTTTCTATTACTGCTAAAAAAAGTGACAGATTGGATTTTGTGAAGAACGATTTGAGATCAGGAGATGCCAACTCCCAATTTATGGCCAAGAGCTCGTGCTCTTTTACAGCTGCTGATGAAGTCGGTACCGTGTTGAATGAACATTACCAGCCAACTACTTCGAGCATGACCGACTCATCAAATGTCTCAGGCTTGATGGTTCATGGCAGTTCATCTAGCAGTCAGAGCGTCGAGAGGAAGCATTTGCCAGAAAAAGTAGGCTCGGTTGACAGCGAGTCCAAGATTATTGTAAAAGCTTCATACAAAGACGACACAGTTCGATTCAAGTTCGATCCTTGTTTAGGATATCTCCAGCTCTACGAAGAAGTTGGCAAGCGATTCAAGTTAAACCAAGGAACATTTCAACTCAAATACCTAGACGATGAAAAAGAATGGGTGATGCTAATAAGCAATTCAGACTTGCAGGAATGTCTGGAGGTGATGGACGAAATCGGCACTAGAAATGTGAAGTTTCTCGTCCGTGATATCTCGTGTGCTGTGGGCAGTTCGGGTAGCAGTAGTTGCTTCATATCTGGATTTTCCTAACAAGTATTGGATAACCCTCAACCAGCATGTCACTACGAAAGGAAGGTTGATCATGCTACCACGCGGAGACCACCACGGTTCACATGAAAGAGTATCTCCATTAACACTGAGCTCTGTTCGATAGCACACCAGTATTTGGGGCAAGTCGAGGTGCAGCTCAATGTCGTGCTGAGTAACGAGGACGACCATGTTGTTTTATAAGCTTAGGGGATCAGGAAATAAGTTCTACTTATATGTTGAATGAATAGGTTTGTAAATGATAAGTTAGGAAGGATGGTGTTTTGATTTAGAGGGGGAATGAAGGCATTCTGTTTAAAAGAAGACATAGTCCCTTACTCTGTAATCTTTTTTTTTCTTTTTTTTCTTTTTTTTCTTTTCTCCTGTAATATAAGTTCTAAATAAATAAAGTTCGTTAATGGTAGGACAAGGAAGATAATGTAAAGGAGCTCATAATTAAATTACTATTATTCTAAATGGGCCAATAAAATAATTAATAAATAAAAACATTTTTAAATATAAATACTGAATAAAAATTAAACTTTTAAAATTTAAATACCAAATGCAATATTAATTCTTTATCATTATTACTCTGTTTCAAAACCCTACTTCAAAACCCTATTTAACGTTCAGGCATCCCTCATACCCATTACCAGCCACCGCGTTTCGACCCGCGGCACCCCGAACCCTGCAGGTTGTTCCTGCCCGCCGCTGTCTCGGTCGCCGCCGCCGCCGCCGCCTCCTTCCTCTCCCTCTGTTTCAGAAACTCACTGGTTCAGCATTTTACCCGCGACAGGTTTTAGTTCTTGTTTTTGTTGTTGTTTTGTTTCGTTGGCTTATGTTGGTTTATTCACTTCACCCACGGAGAAGAAAATAAAGATTTTTTTTTTTTTTTTTTTTTGATTTATTCTTCACCAATGTTCAATGAGTCTAAATGAAAACAGAGCAATAAGAGTGTCTTCCTCATAAATTACAAAAAATGATTCAATTAATCAATAAAATGCAAACTATGACTGATTTCATGTTTCTTGCCCTTTTTTTTTATCCTAACACTTGAACTGATTTGAACTCCTTCCAAATTCTGGAATTCCGAACAGGGTTAATCTCTCACTACTCTAAGGAGGCTTTCATTTCGCCTTGGCTATGGGGAAGAAACGTAATAACGAGAAACAGAAGGTAATTCTACCGCCGGACCTTCCACCAGAGGTTACCGAGGAAGAAATTGAGGTCTCCGATGAGGATTTGGAGTTTGTCAAGGAGAACCAGGACTATGCCGTCTCTGTTACTCGTCTAGACACTAAATCCATTACCAAGTTTGTATTAAATTTCCATGAGCTACTTTTTGAATTGTGTTTTTTTCGTTGCTGCCTTACCTAACGAGAGAGTGAAAATTATAGTTTCTGTGGTCCTTAGGACAGCCGGTAAGAATATTACTGGAGTAAATTATGTGCTGAACATTTTAATTTATTGTTCTTGAAGGCATGTTACACGTGTTGCTAATGTTGAAGAAGATGCTTTGGAGGTTTTATACGAGAAGCGCCTGCGCAAGAAGCCACTGCCGAAACCGGAGGAGGAAAATAAGACCCAGGTTGATCGTGTGGATGCTCTTCCTGTCAAAACACTTGAGGGGGAACTTTACTACCGGACATGTATATCTTACTTGTCTTCTTTGTCTCATATTACGTCCAGCTACATTTGCATATTCACTCTCTTACTGCTTGCAGCAAAAACACCTGATGCACCTGAAGATGGTGGGAACGAAGAGGCAATGGAAGAGGACATGGTAGATAATGGTGTATTGAAGTTAACTAAAGCAGAAAGGAGGGCAAAGCTGAAGAAAACTAAAAAGGTTGCCAAGAAACAAGAGGATGTAACCAAAGCTGGAGAAGTTAAACCAACCCCACAAGCAGCAGTTGTGGTATTCTTCTGCGATTTCACTCTCCTTCTCCTTTATAGCACTGTTGCATGAAATAATGTCAGTAGTTTTTCATGAAAAAGATGTTGAAATTAACTCAACTCGTGGGCTTGTTAAGCTGGTAGACAAGAAAACTCTTTGGTTTTGCCCTGCTTGTCTGACTGGCTCTTAATACAATAGGAAAATGTTCGTATAATATCCTATTCCTGGGTTTGTTTCAAGTTGAAAACCATCTTTCACTAAGTTGAAATAAAAAAAAAGTGGCCACAAAAAGCCACGGCCACACTAATCATGTGGCTTCTCAAACAACCATATATGCGGTTGCCACAATTGCTAGTAATAAAAATAAAGGTGAGTTCCTGAAAGAATCATAACAAGTAACATTGGACTGTTCAGAGGGATATCCTTTACCTACCAATTCTTTAATTATCTCTTTTCTTGAAGGACAAAATGTTGTATCAGTATTTGTTCCACCGGCAATTAGAAGCTATGAAGCATGAACATTTTGTTTTCAGTAAAGTGTCTGTGTTGAACATGGATATGTCCGGACACATGTCCGACACTCTAAATTTTTTTTCTTCTAATTTTGGACACAGCTACGTTTGGATATTGGTCTAGAAAATATTTAACCTATAAATTTGGAAAAAGAAATTGAGATGCTATTATAGATTGAAACCTTATATATTGATCAATCCAAAAGTATTAGGAGGAGATCTTCATCCTCTAGTCATAACGAAGTAAATCATTGTATATCTTTTAAGATTTCAAATAGCGTTAATTGAACTAACTTTGTATGTTTTTGGTGAAGTATATTTTGTTTTTATGTTAAACTTGCATGTTTTATCTATAAACAAATATTAACATGACAATATACATATACTTTATATAACAAAGGTGAAGAATGTGTTTGTGTTCTACTTTTAAGAAATTGACCTGTTGCCTTGTCTGTGTTGTGTTGTTTCTCGTGTCCGTGCTTCTTAGATTAGGAATTGTCATGTAGGATTCATGTACACTGGTTCAATGTGCTACTGTCTAATATGAGATTTCCTTTCCATAAGTATATGTTTGATCCTTGCATTTGTCGTCAATCTCCTTGTGATTCTAGACCTGGAAACTACTCTCTCGATCTCATACGTTTGTTTTGTTAAATATTTCTCTGTTAAGGCGGAAGTGGTAGAAGATCTTACTGCTGAAAAGACATTTGAAAGTAAGAAGCAGAAACTTGCGGAGCTTGGAATTGCGTTGCTGGCAGACCCAAATTCCAATATTAAATCTCTGAAGGAGATGCTACAGATTGTTAAGGATAATGATCAAGCAATTGTGAAACTTGGACTTCTATCATTATTGGCTGTTTTTAAAGACATTATACCTGGGTTTGACACTGATTTTATTCCTCTTGCTCTTTTTAATAGTTCATAATATATTTGTTTGTTCGTCTTTAATTGCATCATTTACTTTCTTTTTGTGTGTAATAAAAAAGGAAAAACCATATAATTTCATTCCATAATAAAAAAATTATCTTTAGCTATAACAAGTAATTATTATAATGTAATATAATAGTAATTATAGGTAGAAATTCCGAATTTTAAATTATATAGTCGCACATTTGTGTATTATTTTGATTCCAGAAATTATTATTCTAAAATTTTCTATACTGTGGAATGCATATACAGTTATCGGATTCGGCTTCCAACAGAAAAGGAGCTAGAAATTAAAGTATCCAAGGATGTCAAGAAAATGCGGTACTATGAGTACACTCTTCTCACTACTTATAAGGTTTGTTCTCCTATTTGTTTTCATCTTTCCATGTAGTCTTGTCTTCTACGGCTTGGAATGTTGTTTTTCAATAGAACACTTTCAGAAATCAAAATCAGTGGAAATTTACACAACTCTACCTTACTTTATACTCAATCAAGTCCTTTGGTTCACTTGTGGCATGTGATTAGATCTTTGTATGATATTATTTATGAAGTGCATGTTTTCTACATCATGTGGCCACTGAAATTTCTTATTTTGCTTTGAATAATTGGGGATCTCGATGCCTTTTTATTAAAGACGATTTCCTTTAATGTGTTATTGAACTTAATTTTGCTCGTTGATATTTTTTTTGCACAAATTTTTCCAGGGATACCTGCAGAAGCTGATGTCATTAGAAAAATCTACGGCATTTCAGCATATTGTTATTCGCTGTATCTGTACGTTGCTTGATGCAGTTCCCCACTTCAATTTTCGAGAGACATTGTTAGGCATTGTTGTTCAAAATATAAGCTCCCCTGATGATGTTGTAAGGTTAGCCTCTATTTTTCTTCCTTTTCATGAACGAATATTGAAATAAGAAATTTTATATTCATTCCTGTTATTACATGTTAAAAATTTTAAGAATAAAATAGTGCAATAGCACTAGTCAAGTTTATTTATTTATTTTTTTTCACATCATCAACGAATGGCTCATTTATTCCTGAAATTGTGAAATTGTGCATGTGTTTTCTCCCAATCCTGGGTTTTTTTCTCTCTGCCTAGATTATGCTCCAACATTTATGCTCAAATGATATTTTTGGATTGGCAGAAAACTCTGTAGTGGGGCTATTAAGTCTTTATTTATCAATGAGGGAAAGCATGGTGGTGAAGCGACTGTGGAGGCTGTCCGGTTGATTGCTGATCATGTGAAATTTCATGACTGCCAATTGCATCCTGATTCCATCCAGGTTTGAATTCTCATTCTTACCCCGTTTTTTTAAGCATATGAGGCTCATGCTTTCTTTTAAAAGTTTATGCCTTGACGCAAACATATTGAAGCTAAGTTTTTGCTGCTCTTGTAGTTGTTAGAGAAACAATACAGTCTATTTTCAAAATGTAGACATCCACTTCTTTAATTCCCCTTTTTCTCGGGCTGTTTTTTTTTTGTTTAGTGACTCATCGTCATACATTTTATGCAATTTACTCGGTCTCTTTTTTTAAAAAAAGTTATTGGAGCTTCTGCCTCACACCAACTCATTGCATATGTGTGTGCATGATATGGCCATGAAATATGGGATTTGTTTTTTCGTAGTAACTTCTTAAATTTAGAGCCCTCTGCACCTGGATAAAAAGTTCAATGGAAGATGCTTGAGTCAAGGTTGGGATGACATGAGTTACATTAGCTGTGGTTCAGCTACAATTTTGGTTTCTGTTGTCTTTCAAGTCTTTCACAGATGAACTTGTAAAAATACGGGGAACTAGCCTGGTTTGATGACACAAGGATCAAATGAGCTTGAAGCCTAGTTATTAAAAAATGTGCTTGAAAGCTATATCACGTGTGGTTTCCAGATATAAATTATTTTAAATTTTCAATTGTTAATCCCAAGGCATGCGCACAGACTCATTTGTTGTTGAAATGAAACTTTGAAGTGCAGTCTATTTCTATGGGTTTATTTTGTTTTTTCTCTCAAAGTTTCCTGTTTGCAACTTTTTCCAGCCGTTCGTGCATCTAACATTTGACGAGGATCTGAGGAGAGCAGAAAAGCAAGATGAGCATAATAAAGTAAAGAACAAAAAACAATGGAAAAAAAAGAATCGTGAGGAAAAAAAGAATCGTGAGGAATCAAGTCATTCGCAAGGGAATGATGGAAGACAAAGTACGAGGACAAAGTTTACTGAAGAGGTATTACTGTTGCCTATTATTTTCTTTTTTCCCTTTCTCAAATGATTTGGCATCTTTTTAGCTGGTAAAGGATGAATGTTTGTGATGTTTCTCATAGGTTGCTGCGGATTACAGGGCTGCTTCTCTTGCTCCAGATGTGATGAAGCAAAGAGAGATGCAGTCAGATACACTTCGTGCTGTATTTGAAACATATTTCCGAATCTTAAGACATACAATGCAGTCATTAAAGGCTAGGTAAGTTATTATTATTTAGAGCTTGCACGTTGTTTGTATTGCATTGGTTTGTGTTTTCTTCAACAATTTGGTCTTACAGAAAAATGTCCAAGTACTTCTATGTGCTTGTGCATGTACAAGAGTGAGCAAGATGGCATGAGATCTCTTTTAATATTCATTTAACTGTACTTCAATTTAATTAAAATATTATGAAACATTTTACGCATCTCTAATATAACTTTTTATCTTTTGAGTTGAACTAAACTTTTCAATTACTGTACAAGTATGAAGAAAGATTGGTGTTTTACTTTTTCCGAAAAGGGGTACATAACTAAACAAGAGCAAACCATACCATTTGTTTGTTTCCGTTCAGTTCCTTTTTTTAAGCTTGATGCTAATGGGAAACTACTCTTAAAAGTTAAATCAATTGATCCTTGTATATACCCTAGATAGGGAGGCTCCCTCTTGTAGCTCGAGTCTTTGACTGGATGTTGGTGTAGGGATACTGGTCTGCTTGAATTGTCCTTAAGCTTGAAAATTTAAATTTGATCGGACATGTTGATTCATGAACGCTTTGGTGTCTTTGTATCTTCATGGATTTTGAATTGTTTTTCAATGTACGTTTCATCTTACGCAACTCAGACTGCTGAACCAAGTATCTTTCATTTATTATGAAGGCCTGAAGCAAATATTACTGCATCTACTACTAGCCCATCTGGATCCCATCCTCTGCTTGCTCCATGTTTGAATGGGTTGGGGAAATTTTCTCATCTGATCGATTTAGATTTCATGGGAGATCTTATGAATTATCTAAAAAGGCTTGCTTCTGGTGATGATAAATCTTCTGAGAAACAGTCACAATGTTTGACCGTTTCTGAGCGCCTTCAGTGTTGCATCGTGGCATTTAAAGTAATGAGGAAAAACCTTGATGCTTTGAATGTTGATCTTCAGGACTTTTTTGTCCAGCTGTACAATATTGTACTCGAGTACAGGCCTGGAAGGTTAGTGTTGAACTCTAAACCATAATGCTAAAACTTTTGCTGGTTCTTTTAAAAGCAAGCCTGGTTAATGTTTGTTCCAAGGATTGTTTTAATATTTATACTCTTCATTACGACAAGTTCTCTGATAACGTCATTCAAGTTTCAATCACAGAGATCATGGTGGATTGTTAGCTGAAGCTTTGAAGATAATGTTGTGCGATGATAGACAGCATGACATGCAAAAGGCAGCTGCATTCATCAAGCGTTTGGCTACTTTCTCATTATGCTTTGGATCTGCTGAGTCGATGGCAGGTATATTAAGAAGCTTGTAAATTCCTTTTAGTTTTGAAAAATATTGTCATGACTTATTTAACCGTGAATATGTGTGGCTATTTACAGCCTTGGTCACCGTAAGGCATCTTCTTCTGAAAAATGTCAAGTGCCGCAACCTTTTGGAAAACGATGCTGGGGGAGGTTCAGTGTCTGGCTCAATAGCGGTAAGGTTTCATTATAACTAGTTGAGATATATGAAAACTTTTTGCTACACCGGGTTTTTCATGATGAAACTTCATTTGTGCTGCTCATCTCTGTATGATGTTTATCCCTCCCGAATTTCATGAACGCGAGCAAACAAAAAATTACCTAAGAATGTAGCTTTCCAAGTCCTTAAAAGTGTTTTAAGCTCTTAGAAAGTCGATCAAAATATGCTTTTGATATAATTTACATATAATGATTTGCCTGCGAAATTGAACTTTAGATTCAATCATCCCACCTCAACCCTACTCAAGGAGGAAAGAGAGACTAATTTTGGCTAACTTGATATGCAGAAATATCAACCATATGCTTCTGATCCAACATTGAGTGGCGCTCTTGCTTCTGTCCTTTGGGAACTTAATCTTCTGTGGAAGCATTATCATCCATCTATCTCAACGATGGCAGCGAGCATATCAAACATGAATAGTGCTCAAAACCAAGTTTATATCTCCACTGTTTCTCCCCAACAGGCATTCAAAGACTTGTCGCTGGAACAAGAGTCTTTCAACCCACAATTTAATGTCCGAAAAGTGAACAAGAAAAAAAGAGCTAGGGAATCTTCCGAGTCTGCTCTCGATACTTGCAGCGCCATCGACGAAAATGAAGTGAAGGAGAAACTTTCAACAAGATTCTTTCTTCTCCGGGACATCAAGGAGAATGAAAGGTTGAGAGCTGAATTGGACCGTACCACTTTGTCTTTGCAGCTATATGAAGAATACAAAAGGCAAAAGAGAAAAACCAAAAAGTCCAGGAATGTTTAACTTTGTTTAGGTTATTTTACAGACCTTCAAAAAAATTTGATAGTTTTTGTATAAATTCTTCGTGGTTGCAAGAAATGTAGACCGACTAAGTTGAGAGGAAATGTATAAGTTCTTCGTGGTTGCAAGAGAATTTAAACCAAACTTCATGAATAAGAAATAGATAAAAATAACTAAGAAACAGGTGAGTGAAAATCGTGTTAATAAGGTCCTCCAAAAGCTTGAAATTTAATGAAAATTTTGAAGGTGATAATGCTAAAAGTTCAATAAGGTCCTCGAAAAGAGAGAGAGAGAGAGAGAGAGAGAGAGAGAGAGAGAGAGAGAGAGAGAGGAAGGGTCCAAGAACGAGGGGATAAGAACGTTTTTCGCGTTGGTTTATATTTGTTTTTTCCTTTTCCCGAAAAGTTGAAATGATAATCGAAGCTTTCCGGGAAGACTGGGACCGACCCGGATATGGATCCTTCCTACCAATAAATTTCCGCCCATAAGCTGACGGATTTCGTGTTTGGTGTGTTTTTAGACCTCCTTTGAGCGAGAGACTTTGATCTCTCCCTATTTCTCATGCAATTTCTCTGCCACTTCCATGGATTCCAAGCCTCCTCAGCCTGCAGGTTTGCGAGATTCATCCCTCTTTTTTTTCTTCTGTTCATTATTTCCATTCGGCTTTTGACGTCCGCTTGTGGTTATGGTTTTATCTGATCGAATTCTTGATTCCTTGTGGATTGTATACTGTGCCTTGGAATTTGATGAAGTACTTATGCTTAATTGGGTTCTCGAAACAGACCTCGGCGTCCTTTTCTTCTCGAATAATAAAACCCTAGTTCGGATTGTTCTTTTGTTGCTTCCCTTTGTTTTAGGGTCGAATTTCTTGTTGATTAATGTCCCAAAAGTTGTCTGGTGTGACCTTGCTTGCTTCCAGTTTTGGCGTTCAAGGATGGGTCTCATGATGATGTGGTATGTGGGTGCACTATTTTCTCTGCGCTGCGTTCATTTTAATGGACGAATTAATTAGGTTCTGCTAGATTGTGTTCTTATGGAGTAAGTGTACCGTTGATTCTGTAAAATTATCGCATTGGATGAACTACCGATGGATTTCTAGTGTATGCGTGTCCCCTTTGGCCTTTTATATTCGAAACTATGATCTGAATCAATCATGTTTACCGCTGAAGGCATCTATTTCTCCTGCCACTTAATTTCGCTTCTGTTGGATGATCTCGAAAGATGTTTGCGTTAGAAGTTCGGTTTATTTTCAGTTTGCTGATTATGTGGCCGTACTTTCTATAACTGCAGCTTCTAATCCTCCACCAAAACCTTGGGAACAAGTAGGGGGATCGTCGGGTCCAGCACCGTTTAAACCCCCATCGGCTGGCAATACAAGTGAGGTAGTTGAGGCTTCTGGGACTGCAAGACCTGGAGAAATCGTATCGAATTCTGATAGGACTGCCACTGTTAATAGGAACTCACTTGGTAGGCCTGTTCCAACAAGACCTTGGGAGCAAAACTATGGGAATACCAGTTATGGAGGAGGTTAGGATTTAAATTCTCGTCTGCTTTACTACTTGTGTATCTATTCTATGGATTCTGAGATTCTTTTTTGTTTTTCTGAATGTAGCATATGGTTCAACAATGAATAGCTCACTTTACGGTTCTGGTATGTATGGTTCTTCGTCTTACGGCGGCGGTGGAATGTATGGCGGTGGGATGTATGGGAACAACATGTATAGAGGAGGTTATGGTGGAGGTTATGGATCTTCTGGTATGTATGGAGGTGGAATGTATAATAGTGGCTTGGGAGGTCCAATGGGTGGTTATGGAATGGGGATGGGTGGTCCTTATGGTGGTCAAGATCCAAATAACCCATATGGTCCTCCCTCATCTCCTCCAGGATTTTGGATGTCTTTTCTGCGAGTGGTAAGCTATTTACTTGTCTCTGTTATCATCACCCTTGTTTATTTATGTTTGGTTGGGTGGACGGGATTGTAAGGTTTGGTTAGCTTACCGTTACAATTATCCATTGTTCTGATGTTTATTACCTTAGTGTAACAGCCCAAACCCACCGCTAGTAGATATTGTTTTCTTTAAGCTTTCCCTCCTGGGCTTCCCCTCAAGGTTTTAAAACGCGTCTACTATGGAGAGGTTTCCACACCCTTATAAATGTTCGTTCCCTCTCCAACTGATGTGGGATCTCACAATTCTCCACCCTTGGGAGACCAACGTCCTTGCTGGCACACCGCCCGGTGTCTGGCTCTGATACCATTTGTAACAACCCAAGCCACCAATAGCAGATATTGTCCTCTTTGGGCTTTCCCTCAAGATTTTAAAACGCATCTACTAGGAAAAGGTTTCCACACCCTTATCAAGAATGTTTTGTTCCCCTCTCCAACTGATATGGGATCTCCCAATCCACCCCTCTTGGGGGCCCAACGTCCTCGTTGGCACACCGCCCGGTGTCTGGCTCTGATACCATTTTTTAACAGCCCAAACCCATTGCTAGCAGATATTGTTCGCTTTGGCCCATTATGTATCGCCGTCAGTCTCACGATTTTAAAACGCGTTTGCTAAAGAGCGGTTTCTACATCCTTATAAAGAATGTTTCATTCCCCTCTCCAACCAATGTGGGGATCTCATACTTAGTCGAGTTGCAAACAATGCAATCTAATAAAACCAAAAATAGTTTTCCTAAATTTTGCTTTATTCTCTTGAAAGTGCTTATTTTCAAATAATTACTTCTTAAAATTCTATTTTCGATTACTTTAAGAGTTAAGGGTGAATTGATAAAGATTATTTGATGTTCATGTTTCAACTCCTGAATTCTCACCTTTTTTACTTCTCTGCAGATGCATGGTGTTGTGAACTGCTTCGGTCGTATATCTGTTCTTATTGACCAAAACACACAGGCGTTCCATATGTTCATGTCTGCTCTACTTCAGGTGTGCGTTTGTCCTTTTTACTTGCCACCCTTACTTTATAAATGTTTCATAGATTATGCTGAATACCAACAAGAGCGATACCTATTTAAAGATCCGCGAACTTAAAACATAAAAGACTGTAAAAGCAACATTTATGGTAGATGTTTCATTTTCAAAGGGGTGACATGAAAGTGAAAACTGGAACTTAAATCCTCATTAATGGTTGATGTTTACTAATCCTACTTCTAGATGCTGAAAAGAACGTGGATATTTGATTGTGATCTACATGCTACCTTGAGTTGTACATGATGTAGATATACGGGTTTTCTTTATAAAGAAATAAACATGTGTTCTTATTCATGATGTATTATTCCGTGACAGCTTTTCGATCACTCGGGTATGTTATACGGAGAGCTTGCTAGATTTGTCTTGAGGCTGCTTGGGATTAAAACCAAACCTAGGAAAGTGGGACAAGTAGGCCCTGATGGGCTTCCTCTTCCTGGAGCACCCCATCCTCATCAAGGCCGGAACTTGCTCGAGGGACCGAAGGCCGCTCCTGAAGGTTCATGGGATAATGTTTGGCCACACGGTGGTCAGTAAGTGAACAATGTCTCTTAATATGGTAACAATGTCTCTATATCTCTACAGCTTGTCGTCGTCAATTATTTCATCATAGGTTATTCTTAAAACAAGAATGATACTGGAAGATCATAATAGAACAGAGAACTGAGATGTGATCCCAAGCTTGTATCAGCAGAATTCTTCTGTGATTCACGAGTGGAACTGTTGGGCATCGGCCTTGTCCTTCGCCACGCTTTTTGTTATATTTTTTGTTCTGGAATCTGAGGAAGACAATGATATGAAATGGTAAATCAGTTGTCTTTGACCTGAAATACTAGTTTACTAATTCTTTGGGTGGTCGGGTTTAGTATTTAGTTTTTTTTTTTTTTTTTGGTAATTTTTTTGTTTGGTGGTGTTTGATCTAAAGATGTTGAACCACAAACTTTGATTTTGAAAAAATATACACATGTATACAGTTGAAGGATACTAGTCCATGGAGTTGCGAGGCAACATGAAACGATAATGACTTTCGAGAAAATAAATCTGAAGAACACAATTCAGTCAGATTAATGTAAGACCCAAAACGACAAACGAATCTCAAATTTTATGTGATGAGCTGTTCTTGACAAAATATAAGATATCTTAAACTATATATTCTTAATACACTAAGATTCTAAATGATACAAAAAAGAAGTATGGAACCAAATTTTCAACTTTGAGAACAAAGGCAGAGAGAGAGAGAGAGATTACAAAATAATAATGATGATAATAATAATAATAATAATAAAAGAGCTACTACTATACACAAGACTCAAAATATACATACAAAAATCCAGGGTAAAATTCCCAAGATGCCCCCCAAACATTGAACAACACCACAGAACATCTTCATCTAGATCTAACTCAATACAAAAATGCACTGATCATAATAAAAAATGAAAAAATGAGCATTGGGAAATCCAATCCTTCCTCACGCTGGCCTGCACATCATTTCACACAAACAACTCAGCCATTGCATCAAATGTATGCTAACAAACAGGACAAATCAGATCAAGAACAACAGATACAACACTTGATCATAGCCAAAAAAGCCGAGGAATTATTCAGCCATTGCACGTTGTATCATGTCGAAAATATAACCAAAAACCATGAAAAATATGAGAAATGCTCTTTTCACTATCCTAAAAAGACATACCGAACTCGTCGTAGATACTAGTCAGATCTCTAATAAGCAAACATACATAGGATCCTTGAAGACTATTGCAAGTTTGATACGATTTGTAGAAAGATAAATATGAAATCAAGACCATTCCAATTTGATTGCTCGACAAGATAAGATTAACATGCTTGTGCCACAGCATAGATGGAGCTACCTTTAATCCTATCCTTCCCACCATCATGAATATATCAAAAGGAAAATAGTTCACAAAGAAAAAGTTCGTAGAGTAATGGCACCCACCATGGTTTCTCTTAGTCTCTGTTGTTGGTAGAGCAGGCAATGACATCTCTGTGCAAGTATAATACAAACTTGTCGATTAATAAAACTCTCATGTCAAACTTCTAAGTGTAATAAGCAACAGAGCAAAAATTAGTCTCCTTTTTAACAATTACCGGGCGCACAAAGAGACAGTGTAGAAATTGAGGACGACGAAGGCCACGGTGCCGCAATGTTATCAGTCAAATCACAGGTAAAACTAAAGCCCGTGGAATTGTCGAATATCACATCTGAAGGCAGGCTACGAAGAAGACATCCTAAAATTCGAAAAAGAGTGAACACAGAAAATTTCAACACATATACACATTATTTAGAGAGAGAGTATCAATCACTATAATAAAAAGAAAAAAGGTGCAAAACAGGGAAGAATAGCAAACCTTGCTGTCCATAGGCTATATTTCAGATGCCACGCCGATGCACAAAATAAATCGGAATGTTAGATAAGATAGAAACAGCGATGATGGAGGAAAATCACATTAACAATGCAGTAAGCATCAGTACCTTGAATGCTGAAATCTTTCAAGTCGACATCACACAGCTCATAAACATTTGTAATAACCCCACCTTTTCGCAACATGGATCCGAACATTGTTGCACAGATTATAGCTTGTTTGTTTGTAATTAACATTTGCTTTTGGATCCCAGCAATGTAAGTATTCAATGAGCTGCAGCATGAGGGATTAGGAGCAGCAACATTGCGGCAATCTTTAATTACTTCTGAGGGCTGCTCAAAATCCAAAGGACAAACTGTACAGAACATACACATTTCAAATAAGGCATGGAAGGGGAAGAAGATTATAAGAAAAATGGACAAACTGATATTCCAATAAATATGAACAAGCACCGAACCTTTGTTCACTTTGCAGGCAGATAATATTCGAAATGCAGTGTTGGCAGCATCGGAGGAGAGTTTCCTAGAAATATATGAATAGACAACTCTTTTACAATCATTTATTGAATCAATATGATTCGACTCCCCTGCCAAGTTACTATTTGTATCCATAGAAAATTGCCTTCCAGATATCTGAAGTGCAGCCTCCATGATAGCAGGCTGACATATTGGTCTACAACACTCCTTTAGAGGATCAACTGTATCACATGCATCTAATAATTTGCTTACATTAACTGATTTTTCAAACGTTGCAACGTCTGTGACTGGACATGACCCACCAGTAAGATTTGAAGATTTGACCGAGCAAAGAGAGGGTATCGTCTGATTAGCTCCTCTGCTGGCTAAGATGCTAATGATATCTGAAAAACAATCATTAGCAACTGCCTCTTGCAAAACCAACCGATCGGAGGTTAAGCCATAGAAACCCTGGAAGATATGGAGCAGGCTACTTAGTTGTGGACAGCAAATAACATTTCCTACAAGTGCTGCCATGGGCTGAGAACAATCTGATGCTGTTTTGTCCATAACATTTGATATGACAGAGAAATTTACAGGGCATCTCCCAGTTAAAACTGGTTCATATCTGGTAGGAAAAGTTGGATACATTGGAGGCAAAGAATCATTGGGATAAGGGTATTGTGGGATAACTGCAGGTGATATCTCTATAGGATCAAAGACAACACTACTAGGTGACTGAGCCTGCTCTCTTGTGGAAGAAACAAGACTATGCTGAACCAGAGTAGATATGACAACTCCATCATGAAAACTGGATACCCAGACGACAAACAATAGTAATCGGTGGCACATATTACCTGAAATTAGGTAATAACCAGCATTCAGTATTGCATATGCCACTATCCCGAGGAATTACTTATGCGTTAACAAGAGATGCCATCATGAAAAATTTAGATCATTTTGAACTGCTTAAGAAATGACAATTAGATGAAATCCATTTTAGTACACCTGATCATTGCGTCTCCGCATCGAATAATATTTCAAAGACCAGTGAAACAAATAGAAGTGCTTAATTATAATATCATAACAATAGAAAGAGAGTCGTCTAAAATATAGATTCCATGCTAGCTTAAAGATAAGGCCAGCCTTGGCAGGGAAAGCAGACCTACCATTCGGATAACTTACAGTACGAAAGCAGTCCATCATTCCATTAACCTCCAGGGGAAATGATGTAAGCAAAATAATTCCCAATTGTAGTTTGCTGCGTTCGTGGAAAAATGCTCTATAGCATATTAAATATGCCAATACCACCTTCAAGCAAAGGGTTCTAAATTTAGACAAGACACTACACAAGATAAAGGCAACATAACTCATAGGAAAAGGAATCACTTCATTTTAGCATGCTTTAAAGCGAATAACAGCCAGTATAAATTCACCTACTGCCATATTTTGCAGGATGATCACAAATACTATGCAATTCAATTGTCATATTTTCCAGATTCGAACAGCAATCTTCGTGCAGGAAACATCGAATACCAATAACATGATTCCTTTTTTCTCTAAAGTATGAACTGATCTTGTGGAGTTCAATATAAGAACCAAAATTTTAAGATGGCCTTACAAACATCCCATCAGAACAAAGGGCTAACTTCTAATGGAGAAGACTATTTGAATTGCATTGTAAGTTGGAAAAGTAAAAGTGAAGCTCAAAAGATTATTATCTTGAAGAAATGCCAAGTTTAATAAGTAACTATTCACATGCTACATGTCTGAGTATAGACTGCAATACAAAACCTAAGTACACGAACTATGCAAGACCAAACACACAAAAATTTAATACAGGAAAGTCACAATTCAGAAACCCTAAACAATCAGAACCAACACACGAATCTCTCTCTCTCTCAATACACAAACCAAGTATATGGCAACCTTATTAGAGCTAAATGGCTAATCCATGACAAACAGGACTTCAACGCGAAAAATAATTCCAGAAAACAAAAAGACAGCTCAACCAAACAGGACAACAACCACACGGCACCAAAATCGAGCTTCACTAAAAAGAAGAAAAAAAAGGAACCCATTACAACCTTTAACCTAGAAAAACAAACAGAAAACAACGCACTTCAAGGGAAACAAACCTGAAGAAGAAGAACCCATTGAACAACTCCGTTTACCGTGCAATTAAACAAGCAGGAGCTTCGGAATCAACAGCCTGAGCACCCGGAAATGCTTTAGGGAGCCGATCGGCTGAGAGATTGAAGGGATGGGAGCTCCAAATCAGAAAAAATGGCGGGGGACGGAGTCCCGGAAAGAGCCGGGAGGAGACTTACCGGCTCCCTGTAGTTGTAAAAGCGAGAGTAGGTACAGGGGAGAGAGGGGAGTGGCAAAATGAAAGAAAAAAGGCACAAACTTTACCTTTGTTGGACCCATTCGGATCCGGGTCAAGGGGAAATAGCGGTGTTTGTTTGACCCATTCGGATCCGGGTCACCGGCAAATGTCGGGTCTTATCCGGACTTTGTTGGATCCGAATCCAATGAGAATCTTTCCTCGTTGGGGAGTGGGTAAGAACGTTTGACCTTTGCAACATATCTTTATAGACTTTGCTTTCCAAATTTATTTGACTTTTTTTTCTTTCCTAATTTGTTTATAATACTTTTTTTTATATATGAAAACGTTAAAATTTCGTTAATACCCTTAATTTTTTTTCTAAAGTACACGGAGCGTTAACTCTTTGAGGTAATTGAACTTTTATTGTCGATAATGACTTCGAAGAGAAACATGCTCACTTATTTTCTTATAAATACAAACTTACTGTCAAATCACGAGAGGTTACCACCGGGTTTAATCTGATCCACAACCAAACAGAAAGAAAGAGAAGACAAAATGTCAACCACAAAATTGAAACCAAATGCTTAATATAGAAGAGCTAAAGCATTATAAATAACTACAAATTTGAAGCATTCTTAGTTAAATCTCATCGTTGTAGTTATTTTCGTCGTCGATAATGGACTTCTCGAAAGGAAGCATGCTCGTGTTTATTTGCATTCTCCTTATTAGTATCGACATGATCGAGATTACCAATTCCGAAGCAAAAAAAATGAGATGTAACCCAAAACATCCTCAAGACTGTAAAGAGACAAAGCACGAAAAACCGCGAGGTGTTAGTATCAAAGAGGATATTATTGAAGACATCCATAAAAAGATAGCCAAAAAAGGAGCAAAGCCTCGTCATTGATATTCATATGCTAAATTTACGTGCTTTTTTTTAATTAAAATTTCAAATAATAATGAAAAAAAAAGTATTAAATTTACCATTATATCCCTTACGATATTGTCACGTTATTTATTCATCGCTTCTAAGAGTAGAGGCTATCTCAGAGTCATTTTACATAACGTAGAATTGTTCCATGCAAAACATGCTTAATTATAAAGTTTATATAATTAAGTGCATTTTATTTTTTTAGCTTTTCTTAGCTATCTATTATTTAGGATCACTCTCATTGTTCCGGTTCATTCATGTATCTCAAACACGCTTTGTCTATTCTCTCCCCGTGTCCACCAAAAATTAAATTTTAAAAATGAAAACAAAAATTAAAATATAAAATAAAAATAACTTTTAAAAAATTAAAAAATTGATTATTTTCTTAAATTTTTAGCTTATTAAATCAATCTAAACACAAGAAATATAAATAAATCTGTGACTTAAAAAAACAAATATTCAACTTTCATCCTAATTTTTAAAACTACGCTCCAATGCAACTTAAAACTTTAAAAATAATATTTTAAAACTTTATATTCCATCGTGAAATTCTTGTGACAGGATTGAAATATCTTATTTATTTCATATCAAATTTCCTATGAAGAATCCAATCCCTACGAATTTCCTACGAGAAATTTATGTCACGTTCCTTGTAAAATTACATGGAGAATTTCGTCGAGTATGAAATAGGAGACGGAGATAGAGAAGTCATCTCGACCCTCCTTGCCCAATAGACATCTTCGATAATCTTAAACTAAGTCGTCACGGTTCTCAGTTTATCGAGCTATATAGATAAGAAATTTGATTAAATTGCTAAAAAAAATATTGTCACAAAAAAAAAATATAATTTTTATTTTAATTTTTTAAGTTGAAACCTAAATTTTGATAAGGCTATAAGGATGATGCTTAACTAAAAGTATATCCAAAAGAATAGTATAAACTTGGTGTGTCCCAAAGAAGGGAAAGATCGTAGTTGAAAATTTAGAAATTATTGTAAAAATTTCAATTTTACCAATAATTTGCGACCTCCGGTCGGGGGTTGAGGAAATATTAGGGGGGGCAAACGGAGCATGATTCTGTTGAGCCAACATGAAGAACAGTGGCATTAACACTCTCGGCGGCGAAGATCCACAAAGAAAAGAGAATACGATCTCAGGTCTCGATTCCCGATTCAATCAGACCCTCAGAAATGTTCAAGGGTAACAATCTCAATTCCCCGTAATTCTTGTTTCCAAATCTCTGATTTCCTTTCCTTTCCTTTCCTTTCCTTCCCTTCCCTTCCCTTCCCTTCCCCCTCTCTTTTCTGTCTCTCTTGCTTGAATCTTCATTGGATTTTGAAATCGAGTTGGCCAACTAAGATTTCGATCTCCAATTTCATAACCAATCGTTTTCTCGTATGCTATTTTCACATTTAATCGGTTAGCTCAATAATGTAAGCTTTTAATCTTCGGAGTCTCTGTTAGATTATTGAGGAAATCTTCATGGGCTCTGTAGATCTTTATATATGAGCTACGGCTTACATACATGCGATCTGGCCTCCACGCCGTTTTACATTTGGTTTCTGGGAAATGTGTGGGAGCACTGCAGATAGACATTTAAATTGCTACTCATTTTCTTGGTTCCAAGGCCTGTTTGTTTAACTATAATGTTGGGGCTTTAATCTAGGAACTTTAACAGACTGCCCAACTCTTGACACTTGTAGCTGGATAATCTAAACCAGATAACTATCCTGTAACTTTGTAAATGCTTCAATTCCTCTAAAGTTACCTGGTGGAGTCTACCTTCATATTCATTGCTTATGATATCATAAGCTATGAGCCTGAACGTTTGATTCTGTTCTTATTAAATTCTTAATGACATCTAGAATCTCTGATGCAGGCTGCTGAAAGGCCGCAGTATTCCTGGAAAAGTATTGCTCACTAGAAGATCAGACGTGATCGACCCCTCGAGTGTCTCAGAAAAATCATCAAATTATTCGAGGAGCTTGTCGCATAATGATATTGGAACAAGCAATCGCATTGCCAAATCTGAGGAGGTGAGACTGATTTTAAAATTTTCTTGTTATTTTGGATGTCGAGACACATTATAGTGAAACTCTCTCTTTCAATATAGGAAGATATTCAGATTATAAATAATAATACAATTGTTACTAAGTCTAAATCTTCAACCTCCAACACCGAGGATCTTGCTAAAGAAGTCCAAAAGCCAATAATGGGTGCTAGAGCAACAGATTCTGCAAGGGTCCTGAAGTTCACAAAGTTGCTATCAGGAACAACAATCATATCAGGTATATATATGCGTATAGTTTTAAATAATCCTCCCCCATCATGAACTCAAAGATTCCTATGCACAGTCAAAACTTGGTAAAGGAACACTAATGTATTGGGGTGCTTATATTCATTTGACTATGTAGACAAGTTGCGTGAGCTAGCTTGGAGTGGCGTTCCGCCATATATGCGCCCAAATATATGGAGACTTCTTTTGGTAAGTTGGATCTGATACTCATAATTTCTGATTGCTTGATGGAAAGCAGGATTTCTTCTTCCTTCTTTTTTCCCCTTGTTTTTCCATGTGATAACTGGTGTAGGGTGCTAATTGTTAATATATGTGCATGTATATTTTCTGAAGAGGAAAATGATAATGCTCTATCATTTGCATGAGTTCTATCATGGTAACAAACGCTCAAGTGTAGTTTAACAGAATAACTTCTAAAAAAAAGTTTCAAAAGAGAAGTGAGTAAAGAAGGAAGCAAAACCATAAAACTCCCATTCTGACGACATTAAGACATCCCCAATAAAAAACAGAATGAGTGACATCCATGAACCATTAAAAGAATAAAAAAATCAAATATTCCTTCTCAAAGAGCTCTTTTTCCTTCAAATTGATCATTCTGATTATAAATTCCAACAACAGAAGGCTTGTGCCAGTAACTGTTTGGTAGGGGTCTAGATCTCATATGACTAAGTTTTCTTGCTTGTGTGGCCAAGGGCTTGGATTGAGTGTAATAGAGATGGGCCTCATGCCTCATTCATTTACCCATCTGACTAGCTCTACCCCATTCTCTTCTATCAGGTGGGGAACAGAGTGGGATGTTGAATTGAACTCGAGGTAGGCTTGCCTTCCTCAATGCTTGCATAGCTAAAAAAATGAAAAATTACTCATAATGGAAAGTTTCAACATATCTCCAAGAGAAGCTAGACTACATGTACCTCTCGACGACCATAAAACGGGACTGCGAGAAGGAACTATTCTTGTTTAGAATCCTCTAAAATCAAGCAAGGTTCCTAAAAATCGTCTAATGGGCAGTGTTTTAGGTGCATATTGTTTAGATGCTGATTATGCATTTCTTTGGTCTAGCATCAGTGGATTTGCTTCTAGGATTATTTTTGTTCCTCCACTGAGCGCTTTGTTCTTCATTGTTTTATTTGGTTTCTTACATTTTTGTAGAGTTCTGTTTATCTTTTGGTTTGGTTGCTTGTGTTTTTCACTCTCTATGGCAGTTTGTTCTCTTTAACATTTTTGTGAGTTATTATTATAAGTGAGCATTATTTATCAACGTCGATTGTTATCTAGCTTGCTTAGAAGGGCAATTTTACAGAGACTTCCCTAACTTGTCTGATACAATCCTTTAGCTGCTTGTCCAAAATTTAAATATGCACTGACAACAGGGCTATGCACCACCTAATTCAGATAGAAAGGAGGGAGTTCTACGAAGAAAGAGGCTTGAATATCTTGACAGCGTTGCACAATTCTATGACATTCCTGATACTGAACGGTCCGACGATGAGATAAACATGCTCCGCCAGGTAATGCCTGCCTGCGAGTTAGTGCTGAATTTCATAACTTGTTCTCTCTAGTTCTACCAGTCCTTGAACCATGTGTTCCTTGTTAGATTGCTGTTGATTGCCCTAGAACCGTACCTGATGTTACTTTCTTTCAACAAGCACAAGTTCAGAAATCTTTGGAGCGTATTCTCTATACTTGGTAAGACATTTTTATGTGAAACAAAAGAAAATTGGTAAAAACTGTATCCTGTTTTTTGTACCAGAATCCATTTATTGATTTGTATCTCATTTACACAATTGTTTTCAACCCAGGGCTATTCGACATCCTGCGAGCGGATACGTTCAAGGAATAAATGATCTTGCTACTCCATTTTTAGTTGTCTTCTTGTCAGAATACTTAGAAGGTGGTGTTGAGAAATGGTCTATCTCTGACCTATCTCCTGACAAGATCACAAACATCGAGGCAGATTGCTACTGGTGTCTATCGAAATTACTTGATGGTATGCAAGATCATTATACGTTTGCACAACCGGGAATTCAGCGGCTTGTATTTAAGTTGAAGGAACTGGTTAGGAGGATTGATGGTAATCTCTCTTTCTGGACTCAACTCTTTTGTAGAAGCCATATGCTTGAATTTCCTTCAATTGATCTCCCTCATAGCCTGAGAATCGGATATGGCAAGCCATTTATTAACCAATCTTGTATGCTTCTTAATCTGACCAGAACCTGTTTCAAGACACATGGAGGAGCAAGGTCTGGAGTTTCTTCAATTCGCTTTTCGGTGGTTCAACTGTCTTCTGATACGGGAGGTTTGCCAAGAACTTTGTATTCATAATCCTGTAGTTTCTTTCAGTTACTTCTGTTGGGAATAGATTAAGATAGTTCTTGACAAAATAGTTCGCTGAATATGGGAGGGTACAACTGCAGAGAGTGTTCATATACTTTGTGCTCTTGCCAATTAAAAATGCTATCAATGTTGATGATATTGTTTTGTTCCATCAGATTCCTTTCCATCTTGTTACCCGGTTATGGGATACTTATCTTGCGGAAGGGGACTCATTGCCAGATTTCCTTGTCTACATATTTGCCAGTTTTCTTTTGACGGTAAGGATATCAAATTTGTTTTGATAATCCAATTCTAGAATGGAACTTGAGGTAAATGGTTTGAATGGTTTTCATTATTGAAGCATCACTGTAATGATCCAAAGATTCTGAAGCCTCTGAGTAGCTCTTTGAAATGAAGGGCAATATCATATCATTTTCACCCACTTGAGAGTTCCTGTTCAAAGTATTGTAGATCTTGTTTCTGAATTAGCCTTTTCCCTTCGTTTCAGTGGTCTGAAGAGCTGCAGAAACTAGATTTCCAAGAATTGGTGATATTTCTCCAGCATGTTCCAACTCAAAACTGGACCCATCAAGAGCTTGAGATGGTGCTATCAAGAGCATACATATGGCACAGTATGTTCAACAATTCACCCAGACACCTTGTTAGCTGAATGGGATTTTGGTATACACTCTCATCACTCACGCTTGCAAAGTTGATCCATTTCCCCCCCTTTTCTCTTCTTTCTCCAATGGGGTTTCTGCTCTGCTGCTCTGCTTGTGTATGAAAACTCTTCAAATCTTCTGCCATGCATGTACCATCATCCCTCCCTTGTATCGTCTGTATTTCCCCAGCAATTATTTGTAGATTTCTGTATTTGGACAGAGCAAAGTAAAGTTGAACGTTTTTGTTCAGATATAAATGAAATTCTCTGTCAAGAAGTAGATGGGTGATTGATCTTGATCCTCACATACTCTCATCTTTTTTTAATGTTCAAAATTTTGTATGAATTTTTGAAAGCATAAATGCAAAAAGATACCGACAAAATTTAAATGATTTTCAAAACATGTCATAGACCAAGCTTAGATGCTTTAAAAATATCGGAGCTGATAGAAACGAATTTAAATATAAAAGGATTTACCTTTCTGATATTTTTCCGAACTGGTGGAGTGGTGGGTGGGAGAGACGGAGAAGGATAATGGGAATATCAGCCTCAAAACGAGTCAAGAACTCACTTTCGAACTCGCCCGATTTCGACTCAGCCTGCGATTCCACTTTCTCCCGCTGCCTTGACCTAACGCAGCACGCATACGCCGGCGTTTTCCCCTACCAACTCTGCACCGCCGCCGACCACCTCCACCGTCTCCTCACCACCGTCCGCCCTCATCCACTCATTGCCAAGTGGCTTCCCTCTCCCCCGACTCGGCAACAGGTCGACTCAGCCCTGCGAGCCGTCAATTGCGAGGACGCGGATTGTGAAGACGACGAAACCCTAGGACCGATCCGCTTCAAGCGTTGGGCGATCGAGCTATTCGCAGAGGCTGTAGTGAAGAATGTCAGCAAAGAAGTGATGTTTCGAGTTCCGGTCGGAATTGCAGGAATCGCGGGAATCGGCGCCGTGACTCGGTCGGGAAAGGACCTGGTTGGGACTATGGTTGCAGTGTACGCGCTTGGCGTTGCGACATCGATGTACCTTGGCTTGTCTGGATAGTAACCGGAGCGGTGGATGCAGTTTGTAAATAAACTTGTTTTTGTTGAAGGTTAAAATATTTTTATTTTTATATCTTTTTAAATATTCAGAATTAACTTTGACATTATTTCAAATTAACATCAATTTTAAAATAACTATTTACTATTTTTTAAAATGATTTGTAGTTAATTTCTATTTAACTTTCTAAAATAATAGTAATAAAGTTAAGGCTTTCAAATATTTAATTTTAATTTATGTTTATTTCAATAAATTTTAAAATTAAAATTAGTTTTTAAACAGATAGTTTATTAGGACTTTAAAATTCTTTAAAATAATAGCAATTAAATGTATTTTGATTTAAAATGTTATAAAAATTGAAGTAAAATGGACGTATTTTAAAAATCATAATTTAGGGTTTTTATTGTTCCATTTTCCCGGTCCATATTCGTTCACTCCTCAGTCATCATCTCCCGGTTTATAAACCCTTTCTAAACCTTCGTAGCGCTCGATTTGAAGTTGCAGACCTCAAAATTCAGGTATTTTGCTTAATTTCTCTTTGATCTTCCTTGAATAACTGTTCTTTAATTCCTTTTATTTATTATATCTCGATTAACTTCTTGACCACTACAAATCTCTTCTCGCTCCATTTCGCTATTAGATGCGAACCTGTGAAATCTCCAACCAAGCCCTAACTCAATCGGCAGTCTCCCCTTTTGAATTTTGTTTTTCGCGAATCTAATGCTTTCAGTTACTGACTTAACGCATTGTTTTCTGTTTGTTTTCTTTGTTCTTTGCTGATTTTGTTTTGTTATTTGATGGGCATACTCTTATTATAACTCTGTTTGTTAACTTCCAATATCTCCCTGTTAATTTTTCTGGGTTGCATTAACCTTTTGGAAGCAGGGTTGCTGTTGTAAGGATGGTTGAGCTTCTCTTTGATGATATCTTTAAGATCGAGCGATTAAACCCAGATGGCAAAAAGTTCGATAAAGGTGCGTTTTTTTTTTGTGAAATAGTTACTCACCCTTTTGCATGCAGATTCTTCTTTTACTACCTCTTTGATGTGCATAGAAGTTGTGGAGTTTTCCTTTCCCCTAGTTATGGTGTCATCCGGAATAGTATAAATGTTCTAAGAACTTTTCAACACAGTTAGGCAAATGACATTGGTGTTTTCACAATCTGTCCAACAGTTACTCGAATAGAGGCAAAGAGCGAGAAGTTTGACATGTTCATGCATCTGGACATTAATACTGAAATATACAACTTGAAAGAAGGTGAGAAGTTTTCGATGGCACTGGCTCCAACTCTGAATCTTGATGGAACTCCTGACACAGGCTATTTTCTTCAGGTAACTTGTTCTTCCAGTGATTTATAGTCTGTAACAGGAAAGTTTCAATCAATTAGGGAATATTGGGTTTCCATAGTTTTTGCATATGTCTATTTATTGTCATGACTGGTTATTGGTTGTTTTCTGTTCAATTATTAGTTTGGTCTTACGCATTCTCGAGGCTTGAATTGTTTGTTATCCTGTGTAACAGGGCAATAGGAAGTCGCTTGCTGACAGATATGAATATGTCATGCACGGGAAGCTGTTCAGAATATCAGAAAGTTCTGGGCATGGCGGTAAAGCGTACGTGTTATAACTTCTCTAAACAATTTTGTTCTCAAATACTACAATTCTATTGCATGAGCCATGAACGAAGCAAGAGCTTGACGTTCCATCACTTATATTTTATCTATGTTTGAGCAAGAATGTGTCATAGAGCATCTTCTCCGGTCTGTAATGGCTACCATAAATGGCTATTATGGTGATAAATCCATTTTAGTTTCTTTTTCTGAACAGTTTACGAACGTACATAATGCATATTTTCATCTGATCCAGGGAAATAGATGCTTCTTTTGGTGGGCTTCTGATGATGCTGAAGGGGGATCCCTCACATTGCAGCAAGTTTGAACTTGACCAGAGGCTGTTTCTTCTCATCAGGAAGGTGTGAAGCCCTGTCATTTGAATTGAACTCTGATGACTTACTTTACTATAAATGCTCCCGACATTGCCTGTCTCTCTAGAACATATAAGAACTGCGAAAGTGTAGAAATCTATGTATTCTCAGCGTCGAATTGAGATCTGTATTCGATGAAAGATTAGGTGTGTGATCTTATCTTCTGAACATTTTGATCATCGCTTCAATCTTGCCAATAATGTCATGAACCATGATCACAATATCGCTCTCGTTTTCCATGCCTTTTGGTAGTTGAATTATCATAATCGAGTTCTTATTACACGCCTGAGGGAGAGCTAGGGATGGTCATTGTTGTGGTGCATTCTTGAGGTTCGTGTGAACGACTAGTAGCACAAAGGTTTTTTATTTCAAAGAGAGAACTAAGAAAGATAGGGATCAAGCATGGTAGTTGTTTTGAGAATGTTGTGTAGGTTGTTGAGTTGGGTCAGTTGATATCATCTTAGGCTTTGCTTGCAGCATAATGGGGAGTTTGATATCAAATAACATCTTGAGCTATGCTCAAATTGATCCCGTTCTAAATTCTTTGATGGATGCTATAAAATTACTAGAAATTTATTTGGTTGCTGACAATGACCTTTTTTTTTTTTTTTTTTTTTTTTTGTAAAAAGATGTCTTCTCATTTCTATTCTTAGCTTGATCTTCTTGCACGTTTTACATTTACTTTTGTATGCATATTCATACATGATATATATCATATATTCTTGTGTGCGTAAGATTTACGCTGCTCATTATGTTTCTTTCTAACACCTTTTGGTACAGTCTCGAAATTATGGTATTTATATGTCAATGTCGAAAAAAGTTAGGACGAGTCCACTAGGATAAACGCAAAGTTCAATTATGAGTTCACTACCACTTGTGCTTACACATGTGCCTATGTGTAAGCCTCCAGTTTTATTACTTAGCACAAAATCATATTTTTCTTCAATTGGATGTTTTTTTTATAGAAAATATATTAAATGGAAGTTAATGGAATTATATTTTGTAAAAAAAAACTTTGAAATCTTTATTTTTATTACTCAATGTCACATCACATTTTAAGGAGCATATGGTATATAATTTAACTAACATGAGCATAATTTAAATGTAACAGGTATATGTTGTAAACCCAAATGTCAGAATTTTAAATCTCAAACAACTTCAAATGAACATCATTTTTTTTAAAAGAACTTCAAATAAAAATCTAAATCCAACAAAAAGATAAGCCAACTCTAATTTAGTGAAGAGTTGGTCGTTTTGAGGAAAAAAATCTAAAAAGGTAGAGAAGGGATGAGTATGCTCGAACCCACTCTCGTAATTTCCTACAAAATTGAGGTTCGATTTGAACCCAAGTCCAAGTCCGGTTGGTCCAATATATTATTTGGATGCCTATGACTGAGCTCTTAGGTTTGGCTCATTACACCAACATTTAGGTCGAAATGGTCAAGTTTTGGTTGGGCTTGAGTCGGATTGAATTGGCTTCACAATATCAATTACTCAGTTTTTTTTAAAAAAAAAAATTTAAAATTAAATATTGTAAAAAATGTATTGAATATCCATTTTTATTGAATTTATTTTAAAAATATGGTATTTTATGATTTTTATCTGATAATTATTAATATTATAAAATTTCATTTAAAATTTGATTAATTCACTTTAAATCGTGCTGGGATTGAATTATTGGAATTGGGCAGGCTTGGCCGGTTGATGAGGCTGAGGTGGAACACAAGCGATCCCCTGTTATCTTCAATCTATCTCAACTCAACACAATTTCCCCATTCCGATTCTTTTCTGCAACATTTTTGCTTGGGTTTGATCATTCATGGCTGCCCAAACCCACGTTTTTACCGGATTAGCTTTGGCTTCAACTCCTTCTTCTTCATGCCAACCCTCTTCATCCAAGCCTTCCACCCTCTGTGTTGCCGCGAAGCCCTTGAGGACCTCCTTCCTTAATGGCGGAGGTATGTTTCCCTTGCTCTTAGCTTACCGTTCTCCATTTTCTTGATTTTCATGTTTCTCTATGAGCGTCGGTGACACGGTCATTTTATAATTATTCCTTAGGTCATATTTTACTTGATTGGTACACATTCCTTTAGTGGGGTTCCCTTTTTTGGATGCCTATGCATTCTTTCTTTCTTTTTTTCTAGAGTTAGGTTTCTTCAAAATCTGTAATATTTAGTGGAAATGCTTGCTAGCTTCCGTAATTTTTTGTTTACATTGTTGGAGTAAAATGGTTTCCGAGTATGCGGAAATTAAGAATTTTCCTGGACCTTATTTGGTGCGAGAACATCCTTGACCCCTTTGTGTCCATCAATTTGAGATTGGGATTACCTCCTGGCGTAGGCTTCTTACAACATTAATCTAGGATCAATGAGCTGATTGGCTAATATGAGGCAAAATTGTGCTATCTTATAATGAGTTAGGGGAACTTCTAGCTGGATATAGTTGATATAAGCAACTAATTTACTTAGAACTCAAATTAGAAGGCTTTTGATCATTTTAGAAACCAATTTCAAACCTCATGGTCCAACTAGAAATTGAACTCAATCCTCGGAGACTAAACAAAGCACTTAGAAACTTCAAGGACCAAGTAGAAATGAAAGTGTTAGTTTTGACAACCTAGGATCAAATAGAAGCTAAGTTCAAATATCAGGAACCAAAAGTATATTCTACCTTGACATATTAATCAAATTCCACTTAACTTTGTAATAGTTGTGTGCTTAATTACTCTAACCGGAAATGATAATTCTTCCTGCAGGGCACATCTTACAAATTACATGGATGAAGTCTTTACATTTTAATCGATCCCATGGTGGCAGACGTGGAGGTGCTCTTGGTGCTCATATGAACCTTTTTGATCGTTTTGCAAGGGTTGTAAAGGTAGTACTTTCAATCGTTTCAACAATTCGTTTAGTAATCTTTGGAATTCACGGACTTTGAGGATAACCATGACATTTGCTTTCTCATGAGGTAGTCATATGCTAATGCACTTATAAGTTCGTTTGAGGATCCGGAGAAAATTCTGGAGCAGACAGTGCTTGAAATGAATGATGACTTGACAAAGATGCGTCAAGCCACTGCACAGGTAAGTTTCAGAACCTTGTATTTATCATTTTTCTCTAATTGCTTTACCTGAGGCATTGCTCTTTGCTTCTTGGCCCGTAATGCTGTGTCTCCACTTTCAACTTTCCTTTATAAATTATTCATATTTCAAAGGGAATTAGAAGATGCATGTTATTAGGAAAATTATACAAGGAAGCAAAATAATGAGGCATCTATTTCATATGTTGACATGCATACTTAACCAATTAAAATTAAGAAATGTACTTTTATACCAAATGACAAGCGAATATTCTTCTGGATGTGAGTTGGTTGTGTGTGTACTTTGAGGGATAGGTGGAACTTGAGATTTGTGAACCCGAACACCACAAAATGCAATGCCTTTTTTTGGCTTTCGTTTTCATATGTAAAACTGATGATTTTTCTTGAAGGTACTAGCTTCTCAAAAGCGCTTGGAAAACAAGTATAAATCTGCACAGCAAGCTGCTGATGATTGGTAAAAATCTATAACCATTCTCCATTTTCTTAGTGAAGTGATAGGTATACACCTTTCATTTCTAGTTTTAATATAGGTATCGAAAGGCACAATTTGCTCTTCAAAAGGGAGATGATGATCTTGCTCGGGAAGCTTTAAAGAGGCGCAAATCATATGCTGTAAGTTAGAACAGATTCGTTATCAGATCCGATTCCTATATTTCATGATAAACAAGAATGGTATTTACCAATTTGAAGAAACCTCTTAAATTCTTTAGTAGATGTGATTATAATTATGTAATACTAAATAAGTAAAAATTTATCATAGAAGACTCTACTTGATCGAAATAATAGCGCAAGATACAGTAGAGTACCTATGGCAGTTCAGTACAGCCAAGATACTATCTTGTTGTCCCACCTAGGAAACCTACAACAAGGAACGTGTATTCGACATGTTCCCTCATGATGATTTCGCAGTCTCGATTTTCTCACACATTCCTTGAAACAGTAAATTGTCTGCATTTTATCATGACTGAAAACGTGTCAGTATCTCATGGGGTGGTGGTAGGTCTTTTGGAAGATGTCGCTAATTGAGTGATGAACATAAGCACAGATTCTGACCATCTGCAGAGTACAACATTGTCTTCTGCATATAGCCCGTCCTCTTCGTATGATCGAATAGTGAGTTAAGTCCCGCAAAATGCGCACGTAAAGCCGTAAGGGTGCATATTGAGTGATCGCGCAGGAACATTGGCATTTTCCGTAATGGCCGTTATAATCATGACTAGTCATAACGTGAAAGACAAACGTAGTAGCCTCATGGAAGTGAATGCCTAAGAAGGAGGACGACAGTGTCGCAAGCAATGTATTAGATATGCTATGCAGTAGCTTGTAGAGTATGTAGTATGACAATCTAGTATATCTTCTACTTCTTTGTGATGAAGTGATCATATGCCATTAAGATCGCACATGATGATGAACTATCATCCAAATAGTCAACTCGCCAGATAAGCGTAGAAGTATACAGAGAAGTTATTACATGGTGCAAGAGCCATCAATAGTCATTGTAATACCATGATAGCTATTCTCTGCAGATCAGGGTAGTCAATAGCTACTATGGATCGAAAGATACGGACTTGCATAGAAATAGTTCATCGCTATGTGGTTAAAAATGACAAGATGAATTCGATCTAGCGCTACAACAATCACGGACTATTTAGTACAATGTTTATGACCCACTAGATGAAGTCACTAGATAACTCTATGTTAGCTTATTTAGTAGAACCGATCATAGGGTCACTTAGCGACAACGCACAGTAGACAATGATGACAGCTGCTAAGATAGGCAGCATTAGCAGTTGAATCCCACGTAGCTCAGAAGAGGGCCGCGATGCTGTAGTCAGTCTTAGCCTAAAAGTGTGACATACCGTAAAGTGATTTATCACACTGTAAAGTCAACATTATGGATAAGAAATCCAGAGAAAGAATCCTCTTACTACGATCTTCTTTCCTCATCATATATCTATGGTCACGATATGTTCATAGTAAGATACATATTGTGTAGATCCCATCATCGCACCAGTAGGATTCTGGATCCGCGATTGTAATTGTTGCAGCGATTGCTCACACGCTGATTCGATTATGTCCACGTCGCTAAACTTCCAAGCAACTGTATGAAGGATTTAAGAGCACAAGAAGATAAGCCTTACTCAGCTAATTGGGGGTAAACCGATGTGTTAAGGTCAAGAGCTAGGTATGCGTAGTCTGCTGTTGGAATGAATGTAAACACAGAACGTGAGATGATACTTGGCTTCTATATTACAGTTTCCCAGAGAGAAAGAACTAATGAACGATTATGTAAGCGAATAATGGGGCCGATCATTCAAGTTAGATTACTCGCATGAGACATATTTCGATGATCACAATGTGAGTAGAATCTTTAATCTATCATAATATTCACTTGAATAGTCTAGTCACACCGTGTAGATCGAATCTTGGCTGGTAAGCTGGGAACTGAGGAACACGCTGACTTTTGACTGGATTGTAAACACTAGCATATGGGAGTGCTTATGATGGTACATCTGCTATAGGTGCGGTTTAACTAAAGCGTATCAGGCCAAGGACATGAGACGGCAGAGCTGGATCACTACCTAGAACGCTGCGGGGATGTGCCAGTAATCCTCATCTGCCCCTTAAGTGAATTCCTCTCCACACTTAGTCTTTCGCTCAAACTGTATCTGTGCAAAAAGTGAAAGATATACGATGATCAGACCTGGAGGTCACCTCGAGCAGAAGACTGTCTATAGGCACCACCGGGTATACTGCGAGAAGTTACATTTTTTATTCTTGTAAGAAGAGGATGAGACCGCAGTGCCGACTTTCGCTCCCAAAGGATGCGTTACATTTTGGTGAATGAGTGATTGATTCTTCTTAACATACGTGTTGAGCCACCTAGAAAGGTGACACAGGCTTTGCGCGTACTTGGAAATTCAAGAAAACTAGTATGACTAGTATGATAATGGCTTGTGCCTATATCCTAAACCGTCTCAACCTGTAGACGCCAGATTCAACAGCATGTGAATCCCGATTAGTCGAGTACAGACATCGTGTTTAAAAACGACTCTTGATGTTGCCATCGCTTATTACCTGGCAAACGGAGATGCCTTTTAAATTAGTTGATGATTAAGAGTCAGACTTATCCATATACTAAAAGCGGTCGGATACAGTGTGGTAGCGTTAAGTACGATGATCTCTATCTCGATGGATCGTCCGCCCGTCAGGATTATGTACTATGGTACCCCTACGACTGTAGCTACTCTGTAGCGGGTGAGCGTCTATAAAACTGTGCATATATGTATTTATCTTACAATGATCTGAGACACGCTCATATAGAGTCCGCCTATACATTGCGATCAGCATTTAGCACTATTATCACAGACTATACTGTGCAGCTGCTCCCATACGATAGAACACGGCATCTATCGATACTTCGTGTATGCATCTTAATAACCTCGTACCTGCCCCTGCGACGTGGCGTCATTTGGCTGATCTGTCTGAAATTGTGTCACACTTGATACGATCTAAAATCTGCAAGACTACCCCTCAAAATCATCCTGCTAATCATGGCAGAACTTGAGAGACAACGGCGGGACTAAGACACTCGCATATACTAGTAGCACTGTGTAACTGCAAGTGAAGCCCATCACACTTCAGTTCACTGATAAGAATAATCAGTAGGACTGTATGTGAATTTAGTGAATTAAGTAGCTCGAACTAGACAGTCCAAACAGAACATGATCTACCTGCTGTAGTACTCGTTTTAACACTATATTAATTATTATCGTCCGTCGATAACCGTCCTGGCCCTGTCTCTAGCTAAGACGTCTATGGACTCTCGCTCATAAACGTTAGCAGAAAAGGAATGTAAGACGCAACCAAGTGTAATGTGATCCACAAACTAATCCAATTCCGTGAACCATGATAGCATCAGTCCATACAGACAATCAATTCGGTGCCAAAGACCACAAGAACCATCTAGGCAACGTAGAGATCCATGAGCCACATTAAGGCTATCACGTCACGGACAAGGTACTAAAACGATATCAGTAAGTCTCGATCTAACGCGATTGCATTGCTACTATAAGGCCAGACGGTATGGCGGCCCGATGTACTTATGCTAACTTACGACAATCGAACTAAGGTAACTTGATGTTCACGCGTGATCCTGTCGGAATGTTACATTCGTATTGCAGAAACTATGATCTAGGAGGGCATTGAATAGCGTCAAGTATGAAACCACAGCTCCTACCTTGCTCAAGAGACACACCTACGCTTATATGTAGAATCATAAGCTCTCCTATTTAAGACGATGAAAAACTTTCACTTACCATGCTCCGCATGTCTGCGGATATGTTCACTTCCACATAGCCACCTAAACGCATATCGACCTTTAGCTCAGGTCCGACATTATGCCATTTTATGGACTGGACGCACGATCATATGATTCCACTGAGACCGCTGTGATCCGGCTTCAGACCTAACAAGTCCTGCCATTGGGAATTCTTCTCAAAGGCTGGCATACTGGCCAACTTCACCCCCCCCATGGTTTCATAGTCTCCTAGATTAGAAGATTTAAGTAGAACGATCTTCCTGGGTCACAATTCGGAACAGTTCATAACACTTGCATCACTATTAACGTAAGTTCGGGGAATTGTACGAAACGTAGAACTGTGCTCACTGATTCATTAGCGCTCACAGTATCGCACTGAATCACGATGTTCAAACCGACATATACTTTCACTTCAGATCATCTAGAAGCGTATATACTAGGGAGACGCACAGTTTCTGTTCTCACTGCAAACAGTGCCGTTTCGGACATAGTGCGGATGACCGCGCGTGTCAGATCGAGAAACGTTGAAGTGTACTACCTTCCATGCAGAAGGTCCAGAATGTTAGGCATAAAGCCAGATAGATGAGAAATTAACAAATCCCAAATGCTATACATATAGAACAGGGCTGAAAAATAAGTCAAGATTGAAAGTGACCGGTTTCTACATCTCAAATGTCCTTATGGATGTTCAATTGACCCGTACATTATGAATTAAGCACCGTAGATCCTCTTCACTTTCACAAAGATCTGCCATCACGACTAGACTTAAGAGGCGATCAGATAATGACATAGTCAACGCCAATCGGCCTCCCTCCCCTATACGAATGTTTTTTTTTTCCCCCTACTAAGAAGTCGCCTACACTTAGCTACCCACCTCTGCTACCTTATGATAAGCTTTCGAACGCATCCGTCATTAGTTCATATACTTCGTACACAAGTGTGTACAGATACCAAGAACTATGTAGGCCGGTGCGCTAGCATGGAGCATAGGCGAAATGTCTCTATGCGCGCATAACGAATGAACTGTCAATCTGTCGCTGACCGAGTACATATAGGGAGTCGGTGGGTTAATCACTAGAGCCCACTCAGCCTGATAAGAGCGAGGAGTAAAAAATTGCAGACGCAGCTCCTGCTCAAAGCGCATGGGCTGTGTCTAGAAAAGCTGTGCATCTAATAAAACGGAAAATCAGGACGAGCCGTAGTGGCCATTGCGCTATATCCAAGAAAAAGGTCCAGTGCCGGTAAAATAACCATCCATACAGCCATAACAGGGAGACTCATGTAGATGAAGGGCCTGATAGGAGCTTAAACTACAGAACTGGTTCCAGTTACTAGTCATCTATCAAGAAGATATAGTGCATGAACTACGTATGACATGAGGTTCCTGCTGCGACATGAGTCGGAAATGATGGCGATGGTATGAGGTTATCTATGGATCAGCATTAAATGACGTTCAAACACACATCCTGTAAGATTTACATATACCTGTAGTTGCGACCGATAGGCTGTCTTGAAGCACTCATTACACTCCATCGGATGATACCTACGTACTATTATCTACAGTAACAGAAGCTAAGAGACTATAACGCCATCGCTTCTAGTTGATCCAAGAAGATCGAAAATGACTTACCATCGTCCGGCCAGAACAAGTGTTCCAGTCACGCTACTGCGAGTGTTTGCATATAACGGTATGGAAGACTGATAACGCACATGTTGTTTACCACTACTTAGTAAAACAGTAATTGCTTACATATACATGAACATGACCTGAGGAGCTAAAACGTGGCGACATGAGAATTACAATCTACTGGACACGCAGGTGTCACCGAACGGAGCTAAAGTTCCGTCAGCATGGTAACTACGTTAAGACTGTAAGGTAAGACATGTTATTGAAGACCTAGTCTGCATTATCATGCCTGTATCCTGAATTGCTACATTATGCGCAAGATATAAGCTCTTGCAGAATCAAACATTGTAAGAGGGACTAGTTCTAATAACTTAAGCTTAAACAGCTGCTGGCGACGTCTCACTAGGATGCCTAGAGTCTATGTTAAGTCTGCGGCCAAAAGACCCGGGCCCTCCTCCAGAACATGCAGATACGAGATAAACCTCTTGAAGTATTGATACCTATAAAGCAGTAAAGCGGGCTTGCACTCGGATAGTTTGCCTTTGGAAAGTAGAAACGTAAGTCAGATATCATGGTACGTGGAGGACAAATCGCCAATGGACGATAGCTCAGTTTGATACTGATACAAGTAATTACGCTTATCCTCATTATGCATTGTGGGCATTACGCATTAATTACTGATTCAGTCATGAGTGGGAATCAACGCATAAGATGCCCATTTATAATTCATACGTTAACAAACAGTACTGGGAACTATGATCGAGTCAACCTAAGACTAAAAACATGTCTCCATGCCGTATCATGGCAAATCATACGAGTTGTAATATATCTTAGCTTTAAATGCTGTATAGCATACTTATACTTCAAGGGAGCCTACCACGTTTCACTTACAACGTTAGTTCGACTAATCTACCAACACGACTAGTACGACCTAAAGAGTGATCTAGTTCATCGGCTATCGCTTAGCAAGTTAACTCTTTCATGCATAACCTAAATAATAAGTAGATAATTCCTCATTGTTGAGGCCTACATAATTCACGTCGAGACTCTTCTGCCGAAACATGAAGAATAATACCCGATAGACATAGTCGCTAAGAGCAGGGGGAGAACACTAGACCCTGCATTTAGCATAAGTGCTCAAGCTATCGATCTAGATGGTCACTCAATATGGTCTCGCAAATGAATCTATGCTACGAATTACCCTCGCTCTTTGCCTGGATAGCGCGTGTCATTACTGGTAGTCTAAGTCAACCAACGTCTATATGCTCCAAATAGTCAAATTTAGCAATGTTGACGTAACGTACCAAAATTGTTACTAATCAGATCTCTATTTTGATCCGCTAACGACAATAATATAGAGAGCATACGTGCAAATATATACATTAGGAGCCATATAACACGTTTCATAGGACTTTTAGCGCTCTGTTACTATTAATGCGTCATAATCATTCGTCATATATCATTCACTGCTACATGTCTAATCTATCATGTGAATTGGTTATAGTCATCGCATCATGGACTATGCTAGTTTTTGTTTACGCCAACTTTATGTGTAGAGTCCTAACGAATTCGGAACACTCGGCGAAAGGGTGGCCCGGTCAATATGTCTCTGAGCCATCTCTATAGACTTGCCCACTGGTATAGTTCATAATTACAGTCTTGAGCTGACTCAATTCGCGAGTTTAGTCTCGTCACGGTTTACTTCGAGACGGTGCGACTGAATAGACACGCATTCAAGAGTATATACGATCAGAGTGCGAATTCGTAGCCCACGTTAAGGTTGAGACGGGCCGTCAGTTCCCTAACTCGTTTAGATCAACTAACGACTATGATGCATCAGAATCAAGTGAATTCAATAGTTTCTTCACCAACCCTGCACACACACTGAAACGACGATCAACTGAAACTGGCCCACGTGTCATAGTACACACAAGCCCAGAACGCTAAGTACAGCGCAGTAGATTAGAACATGTTTGCCATAAGAAGAAATTCACAAAAAGCCGATCTAAACATTCGCAATAGAGACATCGTTCAGTCATGCTATCAATTACGGACATGTAGTACGTTTAGACTCCACAGATGACGACTCATGAGTATTTTATCGTAATAAACTTAGATCCAGTGCCTATTCCGAAATGACAGGCATATAAGCAACATAATATAGAATAGAAGTACGTCGCAATCCCTGCTTAGTAGAGAACTCAGTTATCAGACCTTAAAAGAAGTTGTTAACTTAATAAAAACGTAGAATTCGAACTGATCAGCCAATTGTAAACATCAAACGGATCGGGATTCATTCTATTCAGTAACTATCTGATCAACTTCTATCATTATAGCTTCGGTAAGGCTACTCCCGCATTATACAAATCCTAAGATCCCACATGTTAACTATCAGTGTGATTGTACAATTAGCTCTTGCACTGAGTCCCACACGCAATGGTTCCTACTCTATCGCATATTCTTTGAACAGACTCAACCTTTTACTTAATCTTTTGCACCTCATTAGTAATCGTTGTATGCTAGTTAAAGCGGGTAAACTATAAGCACTCCTATAATATAATGATAGATGTCAGCGTCCATCAGGATTATGCTGCAAATCAGGGCATGGCCCCGGAGAGGTGACAAAGACCACATCATATTAAGGATGTAATGGGAAAGCCTAATACATTCAAACCAATCGTAACACAAAGACCAGATCATTCTCCACTAACTCGTTGAATATATTGTACAATTTTAACGACCACCGTTACGATATACATTAACTAATTTTCGATAACTTTGATCCCGTCCAATCCTATCACATAACTTGCCTCTAGCAGGGATACATTTGATAGATGCTTAGTCTACTAACTACTACTAACATGCACTACGTCTAATACCACTAGACTCAATTTATCACCGTCACCAAAATCTTGCTATACTCTGCCAACATAGAGATTTACATAACCTGCTTTAAAGAGACGATCTACAGATCGAGCAGTAAAATCCAAACAGTATGCTCATAGCAATTCTATGTCAAGTTTTGACCCCACTGTCAAGTGCCTTACTTATATAGTAAAAATCGGATAGGATTGCCAGGACTTAATATCATCGTTAAAAATAAGCGATTCATCACACATGAAGTTGTACTATCAAGACATGAAGATACCAGATATACGTCATCGCATTCGTAGTAGCACTGCTAACGATGAATATATCTACAAACTATCGAGGCGCATGAAAATTGACGGCCACCTATAGACCCCCTGGTAGTGCCAACATATAATCAGGTCTACACTGGACTAGTCAGGATTAGAAATATATCAATTCCAGACGTATAACCTGAATACGTGAATAAACGCTGAGCCTGTATTTGCCATAATGACAATTCCAAAAGGGCTCGCAGTGGTCTGCAAAACTTTGCATACACCGTGTAGCTACTATTGTTATGGCTGTGTATATCACAATACTGCTGCAGCGATATGAGCAAATATTAGACTCTATATAACACTTAGATAGCACTCACATCATTCGATTGTATTATTTTATCTATCATAGATATTACTAGCAGAATATTCACAGAAACGTAATGATGATTGAAGTATATGCCTAAGGAGTTCTTGTCACTCCTTATAGTGTCATAGTCTGACTTATCAGCCGCAGATCTTCCCGAGTAGTCCATAACCCAAGAACTTACTACGAGAGGTCTTCATAGTCGGTAGAGTAGCTGTCCCTCAACTATGGGTAAGTAAGCCGAACACGGTGGTCGCACTCAATGTAATGTTGAATTCATATCACGAAACTATCGTAAGTACGGGAGATTCTGACAACTGGGGTCATTGAATCTATTAGGTCTAGTTAGACATCGATCTACCACCTATTAGTGTATGACTTGCAGTGATCTCAAGGAATTAGGAATCTTTTGAAGCACTGTTAAGAGATGGATCGGTAGTGTTTAAGAAACAAAATGAAATGTCTTCACTCAAACCGCAGTTTAGCATGACTGATCAGGCAATCCCAATTACGGCGATTACAACCTATGAACATAGCCGCAGTGTATAGGTAACAGAGTGCGTATAAAGAAAGTATTCACTATTTGGAAAAACACGCAACATCAACTGTCGTAATCACTATTTGTAAGACACTGTACGAGACTGTATAATTGCTCACGGATTTCGCATTTGCAAGGTCTTGATCACTTCCGGAGTCATTTAGCGGGTGTAATTCGAATAAGTGGAATCAACTAGGATGCACTTGGGCAATCCGCTAAGAGTACTACGTACTACCCGACTGTGCAACACCAGTGCTACGCTCGGTACTTATATTCATTCACGGCTAACAGTGTCCCCACAGTAACATAAGCAAGCCAGAGACATCATATAAGCTCAGTAATTGTTAATGCTTCACGTATTGGCCTACGACAATTACTTCTCTAAGAGCCTCAGGCACTAACATTTGTAGGTACGGAATGTGCCACATCGTATAGTACCTAATCCATGCACATTTGCAGAATCATCCGAATCATGCACATTGACTAAGAGCGTCCATAAAGCACATATTGTACCACATTGTCAGCCAAGTTGGCCTAGAGGAGCAAGCATTAGTATACGTAACAAGTCAGCATAGTATCTGTAGTGGCTACCCTGAGATTCTAACTTTATGGCCTCCAATGCGACGTTCTCTTGGGCCCAAATATTGCCAACTGGTTGAAGAGATCGTGTAGGCCAATATTCTCAAGATACCATATGGCTCAAATTATGTGCAAGAATCATTATTCGATTTCACGTAGCCGTGTTGCAAAGACTACAAAGTCCCTTGCCCGTCAGCCTCGTGTCGGCTAGATCAATAAAATGCGAAAAATCCCCCCCCCTTGATCACAGCCAGGCGTAAACTGGTCGGAGTACAGAAGCTTGGATGACCAATCCCCTATTAAGGACAATCCGTCGGCCACATAGAGTATGTACTACAGGATGCAAGACATTAATATCTGCCATCACTACAGTACACTAGAAAGTCATGAATTGACGGACAAGGGTCATATGTCAGAATTACTCTTTCTATCTACTCATAAATTGAACTACAGTAATCATTTTAGAGGATACACTACTCTCGGGTGTACTGAATATCAATTAGCTCATCGTAATCATGCTCTATCGCGGGTCTCCGAAGAAGTAATTATTGAAAAGTGCTGAACTAAGCTACATAAGCAAATAGTGACTGAAACGACCCTCAACTTTACCCGAATATTAATTGGCCGACGATGTTTCACAGTATCGTGAGTTCGGCTAGTAACGTACAAAGCACAATTTTTACGCGGTCCATATTTTTTCCAACTCAAATACATCCTACTTCATTCAGCTTATTATATACGACAGTACATGTAGCAGGGATTTTAAAGATCATCGATCAATGCTTCGTCAACCCAAGCAACTTGTACAGATGTCATCAAACAACCATATAACAACTTCAATTTCTACTACACGGCAGATTCGGTCAGTACTTAAGTCCCAACCAGTGCTATCTCCAATCAGGTCTATTTTCATAATCATCTGAAGATCATGAACTTACCTGCCACAACTGAAGAAGATTAGGCTACTCAGAGAGTACCAAGTATCACTCGGAGTAAACTATATGAAGCAGACACTCGCGAGTCGCTAAATTGTCAAGTATCTAATAGTTAACGGCTTTGCATCCTCTAACAGTACTTCGGTCCAAACTTGCATCTGTACATATTCATTGCAGTTCAATTGACATCACGCTATAGGCCGGAGTTATACTTCGACCTATTCAAGTCGCGAAAATCAATACTTTTTTGTGGCGAAGTTAAATAAAGAATATTCAGACCATGCATAGAAGATAATTGGGTGCGTGAATAGGTATTCTATGCGATCCAGGTATGGATCGCACTCCACTCTCGAATCCACATCGTTATGAGGCTCGCTAGGTCGCAACTAAGCCAAAATGCAGGCCCGCGAAAATAGTCCCCCTTAGATTGCCATCCATTGTTGTTTTCTTTTTTTTTTACATCTACACCAATACAAGCTAACGTCTATTGTACGAAACGACATCGCTAAATTGACTAAAGGGCTGTCTATTGAGACTGCTACGTTGTCAGCTGACTATGTACGCCTAAACCTGCACCAATGGTTAAGCAAGAGATGAGCGTGCATGTGTGAGTACAGCCTACGAGGGATCGCGGAAAAGATTCCGTCCAGCACCTGAAGGTGTCGAGGTGACACTTGCCGATTACCAGTTCTTGGGTGAATTGACCTCCGCCCTCGACATCGTTACTAGCTTAGTGCCGACTAAACCCCAGAGCACAGGCATGAACACACAACACCGGTACGTCAGCACCCGAGGTCATTAAACGCCCCAGCACCGACGCTAGTACCTCAACCTGTCCGCTAACGTTACAAAACGGGCGTAGATACTCTGAATGCAGTTGCCCCTTGACTCATGTGCCGCAGGCTTAGGGACTACGCCCGCCAGTAGTACGTTAAGCTTAGCCTAGCCGGCCTCGCCACGCAGATCCGCGTGTACAGTCGACCTACCCTGGCCCCCAGAAAAAAAAAAAAGCAACAGGACAAGAAAGAAGCCCAACAAAAGACCCCCCAAAACCAAAAAATGTTCCGGGGGGCCACGGCTGATTTCCCGCCCCGAGCCGCCCGAACGCCCGCCCAAACGGGCCCCCGACCCGGGGGCACCCCAGTTGTATAAAGGGCCAGTTGCACAACCGGCAGGTACACCTACGCAAAGCACACAGGCCCATCACACTACCCCGCACGCGTCCCGTCCCGTTCGCACGTGCCAGAGCTTTGCTGAAGCCCATCTTCGTTTTCTCCCTCTGTTCTTTTTTTTCTTTAATTCATTTGATATATTTTTTTAATTATTTATAGTTAAGTGTCAAAAGACCAAAATGGTCAAAGGTTTTTTTTATTTTAGCGACATTTAAGTATGAGGAATTCGGATATTTACGTCTTTAGATCTGAATTTTTCTATTTATTTGTAATGATATGATATTAATGAAAATAAAAAACAGACAAATATAATAAATGTGAAATAGGAATTTTATTTATTATTTGTCCGCTATTTTTTCTTATATAATTATAATCCACAATGAACATAATTGACCTTCTCGGTGTAAGTGTATGACCTTCTCGGTGTAAGTGTATGAATTAAATTTTAATACAGTGAACATCGTCCTTTAAATTGACGTTCTAATTCACTTAGATAGCACAAAAGATTTAAACCCATCAAATTGATTATATAAGAGGTTCGATAAATTGCCTACAAATTTGAAAATATCCGTAAAAAATTGATCTTTAAAGTTTTGGTTTCGAGTTTAGCAACATTTGGAAGCGGGAAATTAAAATTTTGAGCTGTTGGTTGAGATCTTAAGTTTCAATGTTAAATCCAACGTGATTATATACAGGACACATAATAAGTATGGACTAACCGAAAGTGGGATTAAAAGTTAATGACTTTTGTCCATAGAGAAATCAACCAACCAGAATATGCTTGAAGGGCAGGCAAAGCCACGTAGCTGGGAAACGACCAAACAGGCTTTCATCGCAATGGGGGGATAAGACCTGAAAATGGAAACCGCCCAATTTCAGTCTGTGAAAGAAGATGTGTTGGAAAGTGCTTTGCCCACATCCGCCACTACCACTTCCGTTCTCCATTGAACACAATTCCAGTGCTTGTCTACTCTAATCTGCCCATTTCTCCGCTAGTAAGTGATGATTTCTTCATGGGTTTTCATTCCCCGCTTCGATTTCATCGTTTTCTTTGGATATTTGATATACCCTTTTCGTAGAATTGATGTAGACGGTGTTGTTTTTGTTATCATTGCTTGTCAGAGTGTAACTTAGAACCGTGGTGGCCGGAGAAGTGGATTTATTGCTCTGTGGTGTACCGTTTATGTGCTTTTAGTGTCTTTGGAGTTGAAATTCAGGAAGTGCTCAAGTGATTTCTGGTCGTAATTCTTGGTTTCATTTCATCACTTAAGTAATTTGGTTTTAGTTCTGAAATTCTTGATCTCCGTTGAATGCTTAACTTGGTTGAAGGATTAATAGTTGTCTGCTTCTGTTCCTGAGCTTGTGTAGTGAAAGAATTGGAGCTAAGATTTAGTTGTGGGGAGTGAGATTTTTGGTGAAATGTCACTATGTGGGTCTGTCTCTGCTCTGAACTTGAGGTGGCAAAAAGGCATCCCAAAATCAACATCAAGATGCTGTTCTCCATTTACTTGTGAGAAAAGCAATGCTTTAGCATTTTGGGGTAGTGAGTTTGTGGGCGAAGGTTTGAAAGTTTCTGCCAGACATGTTAATAGGAAACTGGCTAAGGGGATTCCACCTCTAAAGGTTCGTCATCGAAGACTATTTTGTTTCTCTCGAGGTCGTTGAATGGAATTAGTTATTGTTATCTTTTTTTTTTTTTCATGAACAGGTAGTTTGTGTGGATTACCCTAGACCACAGATTGATGATACTGTTAATTTCATTGAAGCAGCGTCCTTATCTGCGAGTTTTCGTGCTTCTGCACGTCCAAGTAAACCGTTGAAAATAGTGATTGCTGGTGCAGGTCAGGAACTCTCCTTGCCTAGCTTGACTGAACTTCTTATTGAAAACGAGATAGATGATACCGATTATAGAACGTGTTAATTCGTTTCTTTATATTGGTTGGTATAATTATGCTTTTGAACTCTATAGGATTGGCTGGTTTATCGACAGCAAAATACTTGGCAGATGCTGGCCACATACCTGTTCTACTAGAAGCTCGAGACGTTTTAGGTGGGAAGGTATGCTTGCCGAAAATAGTATTTTTTCCTGCTGAAAATAGGATGAGGAGGCTTGAGAGCTTGTTAGATTTAATGCTTCCTTGTGGGCATTAGTCATTTTGACTTGTTATAATTATGGTATTTCTTGTTCTTTTGGATTAAAGTATCTTTTTGTAGTTCGTTTTTGGTCTCCTTTTTCTTACTTTCAGGCTTGTTTCTTGTATTCTTTCATTTGGGTGTAGGATGTGGCTAAAGTAAGCCAAGGGTCGTATTAGAAGGTTACGTTTTTCGGCGTAGCAACATGAGAAATGTAACATCTTTGATCATATTTAGAGGCATTCTTCCATGCTGTTTTATGGGACTTTCGATTCAAACAAAGCGACATTCCATTATCTATGGCCAACCGTCTAGATTTTCATTTAACAGAACGACGTATCTAGTTTTTTAGATAAAAATTATATAGGAGTGTAATGGCTCAAGCCCACCGCTAGTAGATATTGTCCTCTTTGGGCTTTTCCTTTCGGCCTTCCCCTCAAGGTTTTTAATAAAGAATGTTTTGTTCTCCTCCCCAACCGATGTGGGATCTCACAACGAGTGTTAGTGGTAACACTGTTACTTCCTCCACCTCCTTGACGACTCCCTTAGTTGGCATTTTCATCACGGTTTCCCATGATTTTCCGTTTTTCCAATTTGTATGGCGACTCAAGTTTATCTTTGAGGCAGTCCTACAAATTTTATTGTAAGCATAACTCTTTTGTGGACTGTTAGGAACGTTGTTAATTATTATCATATGTCTTAAGGAATCTTGATTTTTCGTATAAAATTTGGTTTGCTCTTTCTAGGTAGCTGCTTGGAAAGATAACGATGGAGACTGGTACGAGACTGGCCTGCACATATTTTGTAAGTATTATCCAGATAATTTATGTTCCTCGTGCTTATACGACCAGTTGACGTTAGAAGTTGGGATGCTAATTTCGGATCCTTTCTTTTTTCTTGCTGGAAAGTTGGGGCTTATCCCAATGTGCAGAACTTGTTTGGGGAACTTGGAATCAATGACCGGTTGCAGTGGAAGGAACACTCAATGATATTTGCTATGCCAAACAAGCCGGGGGAGTTCAGTCGATTCGATTTCCCTGACGTACTTCCTGCACCCATAAATGGTAGGCATGTGCCAATGGTGCTGGTTGTATGCATTACTTAATGTGCTTGTTTCCTGTGTCTGTGTTTCCTGTGTCTGGTCTCTTGAAATATTTTGTGATGCAACCAATCCATGTTTCCTAAACTTTGAGAATTACTGGCAGGGATATGGGCCATTTTAAGGAACAACGAGATGCTTACGTGGCCGGAGAAAATTAAATTTGCGATTGGGCTCCTGCCAGCAATGCTTGGTGGGCAATCTTATGTCGAGGCTCAAGATAATTTAACTGTGCAAGAGTGGATGAGAAGTCGGGTATGATTCGAATGCCATAATCTTGTATTGAATCTCTGAGCAACATAGATTTTAAGAAGAAAATCTCAGATTCTAGGTGTTTACCATTGCCAATGGAAATGTAACGACCCAAGCCCACCGCTAGGAGATATTGTCCTCTTTGGGCTTCCCCCCTCAAGGTTTTTAAAATGCGTCTGCTAGGGAGAGGTTTTCACACCCTTATAAAGAATGTTTCGTTCTCCTCCCCAACCGATGTGGGATCTCACAATCCACCCCCCTTCGGGGTCTAGCGTCCTCACTGGCACTCGTTCCCTTCTCCAATCGATGTGGGATCCCCAATCCACCCCCCTTTGGGGCCAGCGTTCTTGTTGGCACACCGCCTCGTGTCCACCCCTTTCAAGACTCAGCCTCCTCATTGACACATCGCCCGGTGTCTGACTCTGATACCATTTGTAACGGCTTAAGCCCACCGCTAACAGATATTGTCCTCTTAGGGCTTTCCCTTTCAGACTTCCCCTCAAGGTTTTTAAAACGGGTTTGCTAGGGAGAGGTTTCCTCACCCTTACAAAGAATGTTTCGTTCTCCTCTCCAACCGATGTGGGATCTCACAATATGTTTCACTTGATTGCACATGATAGATTATGAGGAAGAGATCGTAAACAAGGATTCTTTCTCTGGATTCTATCCATAATGTTGACTTTACAGTGTGATAAATCACTAGTTTTGCTAAAACAATGCCTTCTTTGGCACTTACTTTTGCTGTTTTCTAGGGAGTACCTGATCGTGTAACAACTGAGGTGTTTATTGCTATGTCAAAGGCTCTAAACTTCATTAACCCCGATGAACTTTCTATGCAATGCATTTTGATTGCTCTGAATCGATTTCTTCAGGTATGATTATTTCTTTGCACCATAAGATTATTGAACCTATTTCATAGTTTTGTGGATTTCCTTCATCTTAATGCACTTCATCGGTGTAAATGTTCACACCATTACAAAGTTCATAGCATTCCTTTGTGCTACTGACCCTCTCTAATTCTCATACATGTAATTCCTGTAGGAAAAGCATGGCTCTAAGATGGCTTTCTTGGATGGCAATCCACCTGAGAGACTTTGCGAGCCAATTGTTGAGCATATTCGATCATTGGGTGGCGAAGTGCGACTTAATTCAAGGATACAAAAAATCGAGTTAAACAATGATGGAACAGTGAAAAAGTTCTTGTTAGGCGATGGGAACGTGATCGAGGGAGATGCTTATGTATTTGCCACTCCTGGTGAGTAGCATACTTATTGGTAATATCTTATATTCTTGAGCCTCACTTAAATTGATATCCATCTGTTCAAGCAGTTGATATCTTCAAGCTTCTTTTGCCTAATGACTGGAAAACGATTCCATACTTCAAAAAGCTGGAAAAATTAGTTGGAGTTCCAGTTATCAATGTCCATATATGGTAATAGTACCCTCCACCTCTCTGAGATTCATTCATATCTCAATAACTATGTAATAAAATGTGTTTGGTTTTCTATTATCAGTAATACGGTGATATTGTTTTTCTTTGCAGGTTTGACAGGAAACTGAAGAACACATATGATCACTTACTTTTTAGCAGGTGCTTTCTTTATTCGTGTTAACTTGTTCTGTTTTAGGGGATAGCACTGTTTTTGTATTGCATAATGCACTGTTCTTGGGCAAACTATAACCCCTTCCCCTACAAAATAATAATAGGAAAGCGAAAGAAAGATCGATTAAACCAATAAGTTAGTCCACAAGCATGTTAAATTTAATATCTTGGGTGGTAAGATTACATGAAGTACTGTGAGATCCCATATCGGTTGGAGAGGGGAACGAAACATTCCTTATAAGGAGGTGGAAACCTCTTTGAGGCTGACGGTGATACGTAACGAGCCAAAGCGAACAATATCTGCTAGCGATGGGCTTGGACTGTTACAAATGGTATAGAGCTAGACAATAAGCGGTGTGCCAGCGAGGACGCTGGGCCCCCAAGAGGAGGTGGATTGAGAGGGGAACAAAGCATTCCTTATAAGGATGTGGAAACCTCTCTCTAACAGACGCGTTTTAAAACTGTGAGGTGGTGATACGTATCGAGCTAAAGCGGACAATATCTACTAGCAGTGGGCTTGGGCTGTTACAAATGATATCAGAGCCAGATACTGAGCGGTGTACCAGCAAGGACGCTGGGCCTCCAAGAGGAGGTGGATTGTGAAATCCCACATCAGTTGGAGAAGGGAACGAAACATTTCTTATAAGGATGTGGAAACCTCTCCCTAACATACGCGTTTTAAAACCATGAGGCTGACGACAATACGTACGAGCTAAAACGGACAATATCTACTAGCAGTGGGCTTGGACTGTTACATTTACACTAGACACTAAGTATTTTGTATTTCTTTACCTGAATGCAGGAGTCCGCTTCTTAGCGTTTATGCTGACATGTCAGTCACATGCAAGGTATATTCTAGAGCGATTGATATCCTCGCCACTGGTCGTTTAGTATTCCGACCAGCTTTGATATTGTCAAATGCTTTGTTGATACAGGAATATTACAATCCGAACCAGTCCATGTTGGAACTAGTCTTTGCACCTGCTGAAGAGTGGATTTCCCGGAGTGACTCCGAAATTATTGATGCCACAATGGTGGAGCTAGCTAAACTATTTCCTGATGAAATTTCAGCTGATCAGAGCAGAGCTAAGATAGTAAAGTACCACGTCGTTAAAACGCCAAGGTAAACGTAGAATCGTTAACCGAGAGTCTGCTCGCTCTTTTCTAGAATAAATTGGATTTTTTTATCAACAAAACCAAACAGTGTCAATCTCTACACTAAAATGATTGGCATACATATATGTTATTCTACTGTTTGTATTGTACAGTTATTGATTGACAGCCTAATTTGATATTGGTTATAGGTCTGTTTATAAGACTGTGCCCGACTGTGAACCGTGTCGCCCCTTACAACGATCTCCTATTGAGGGATTTTATTTAGCTGGCGACTACACGAAACAGAAGTATTTAGCTTCTATGGAAGGTGCTGTTCTTTCAGGAAAGCTTTGTGCACAGGCTATTGTGAAGGTAATTTCCATGCCTCTTACTGCTATGAAAAATGAAGAAAGATTTCATTATTTTACTTTGTAGACAAATGAACTTACCTTCTATTTGGAGAGACAAACCTCCTGAACATCCAAGCCTCTTGTATCCTTTCCCTAGATAGTATTTTCTAGCAATTTTGGAGATACGTCTCGAATGTTTGCAGTGGTAACAGCCCAAGCTCACCGCTAGCAGATATTGTCCTCTTTGGACTTTTCCTTTCGGGCTTCCTCTCAAGGTTTTAAAACACGTTCACTAGGGAAAGGTTTCCACACCCTTGTAAAAATGTGGGATCTCACAATCTACCTCCTTAGGGGGCCCAACGTCCTTGTTGGCACACTGCTCAGTGTCTAGCTCTGATACCATTTGTAACAGCCCAAACCCATCGCTAGTAGATATTGTCCTTTTTGGGCTTTCCCTTCCGAAGTTTCCCTCAAGGTTTTAAAATGTGTCCACTAGGGAGAGGTTTCCACACATTTTTAAGGATGTGGGATCTTACAATCCACCCCTCTTGGGGCCCAGCGTCCTTGCTGGCACACCACTCGGTGTCTGGCTTTGATACCATTTGTAACAGTCCAAGCCCACCGCTAGGAGATATTGTCCTCTTTGGGTTTTCCCTTCCATACTCCCCCTCAAAGTTTTAAAACGCGTCCACTAAGAAGAGGTTTATACATCCAATGTGGATTCCCGACGGCAAGTCCATTAACTCTTCCTTCAAAGTACCATCGCCTTTGTCAGATCCTTTTATCTGGAAAGGAGCCAACTTTGATCAAGGTTCCATTTGTTTAATTGAAATGGACTGCCCTTACCTACTTCTTTTGGTGTCTTGTGGGTGGGAAACTTGAGACACAAAAATGAAACCTTACCAAATGACTTCAGAGATACATTCATATTGATGCCATGCGTTCATATCGATGTCATGTATTCCATATTGTAGGATTATGAAATGCTACTTGCTCGAGAGCAACGACGAGTGGCCGAGGCTGGTGTTCGTTGACTAGAACATAAAAAGATCAAAATTTGTAATGTCGAATGTTGGATATAATTTTGATTACTCATTTATGTAATATTAAAAAATGTAAATACGAGAGTTTTCACATTTACTATATTTATTCACTGTATTTACATTTTAATCTATTTTTATCTAAATTTACTCAAGATCACATCAAATATAGCATATTATATACTCATGGATCGAGTCGTTATAAGCCCCCATAGAGATTGACCTTAGCTCTCTAGAAAGGGCCTTAGGGTCAACCTTGGCCATGAAGGGCCGATCCCACTAGCCCTCCAAGAGGGTCGGTCCCAATATCAGTAAGCAACCCCACAAGTCCTCCAAGAGGGTTGATCCCCTAGGGGGCGACCTTGGCCACAAAACGTCCCATTTACTTATTTCAGTGTTTTAAACTCCTTACAAACTCGATGAATTATTTCAGCGTGATCAGAGTGTAAGTGACTTAGCCAACGTCAGTGCATAGTTTCTTTTTTCCTTGCAAGACACCCATTTGATTCCTCGTTCATACAAATTCATCATTGAAATTGTATGACGTCAGTAGACTATGACGTTGTGTAACTATGACGTCAGTAGACTTATTTGTCACTGTCTTTAAAGTTGAGGCGGTTATATCGTAAAAACATTTTAAAAACACAATAATTTAATCAACTTAATCCTACATAAGTCCATTAATTTAATAAAATAAAAAAAATAATTTTGTAGTTTAACCAAATAAAATTAGATCAAGAGGGTATAAAATATTATGTAATGGAGTACTTGATGACCAACTATAAGAAGAGTTAGCACGTGCGAAGTATAAGCGGGAAATGTTTTATTCCCTCCGTTAATGCAAAGCTAAACGCTTATGGGGTTTAGGTTTATAACGTTAACTTCTCTGCTACCTCTCTCTTCTTCTAGCCGCGCCGAAATTTCTCTCTGATCACTCTCTCCCGCGCTCCCGCCTTTCTCCTCTCTCCTTGTCTCTCTTTTTCTCTTTCGTTTCATTGCTCCTCCATAGTTTTCTTTCCTTCACTCCCTCGCCTTTCTACATTACTCTCTCTTGCCTCCTCTGCTTCTTCCCTTCTTGGGCCTGCTGCATTTTCTGTCTCTGTTCGTGTCCTCTGACCCGTGTTCTGTAATCATTTTGTTTCCTTGTTCTTATGGGATCTTTGAGGTGATGCTGTTTCTGGGTTTGGAAATTCAAGTTCATTTGCGCATTTTCTTGGTGTTCTTGGGTAAAGTTCTTTTGTACTGAATGTGTGAGGTGCTATGATTTTGGTTTTTTCTTCATTTTTTTCTTTTTTTGGTTCTTGGAATTCTGGTTTTTTTTTTTTTCTTCTCTTTATTGTGTGAACTTCTACGTGGATTTTTTTTGCATGTTTTGGTCTGAATTTACTGAAATGAACTGTCTGATGTTTGAATTTTAAATCGGGATGGAATTAAGATGAAAGAAGAGTGTAGCTGTTGGTGTTCGAGTTGTTAGTGAAATAATGGATGTTCAGCGTAATTAGTCTGCTAGACGTTCTAATTTAGGCTCTATTGTTGCGAAAATTTGATTTACAAGATGCGGGAAGTTATGAGTGTTTTCTAGGCTGCTTATTTTTGTGAAGCTAGGCGAGAATCATTCTAACTTGACTTATGAAGAACTTGAAACAATTGTCACTGTAAAGGATTTGTGGGTCTGTTGTTCCGTTCCATAAGAAAGAATTACCACCCCTAACTTCTCGTTTTGAAGGGTTGGTAGCGCGTTGTTTTAGTGACTAGAATGGGATGACTTGGGAACCATTGAATTATTGGGGATAAGGTATCATGAGGCTGTGGGATTTATTTGTCATGTAAATGTTTGCATAGTTGATGTGAAATGGAGTGCCAGTTTAAATCTTGCACATTGAATTCAGTGTTCACTATGACCTAATTAAATTTGATTTCATGATGTATAAATACGTTTTATTTTGGACTTTTTTTTGACAGAATATAGTGTCATTCCTTAACCATTGGTGGACCTCTATCTGCACTAGACAATGGATTAAAGAAAATGCTGCACGTATTAAGTAGGAGATTTTCATGGTAAATTCATGTGGGAAGGGCAGGGGGAGGAGCTAGTCTGGTGAACCGTTTCTGGGAATGGAAACTCAAAGCAAAGCGAAGTGCCGGGAGGATTTAGAGGTTGATATAATTGAATGTTCAAATAAAACTGATCCCAAATTTTGTGGGAAAGAAGACCCTGATGCAACTGAATATTCAAGCTCATTTGCTGAGACATCTGATACAGACAATTGTGCGGAATTCAACGAAGGAGAAGTAGAAACTCAATTTTTTGGAGACATTGGCTTGCCACCCGCATTTGGTTCATTTAGCAGTGCACTTCCAATAAGGTCCCTTTTTCTTTTGGCTGCAATTATAATCTATGTTTTAGAGTTATCGTATATATTTTCTTATCAGAAAAACTAAATGAAAGTTGCATGATTCTGAGTTAACATGATACCCTTGCTTTTCACTTTTCTGAAACGCTTCAGTTGGTCTTGGTTGCACTACTTAATGACATCTATAAATTATAAATACCCGATCTTTGAAAATTGAAATATGCAACTTTTTTTGTATAGGTCGTTTTCTGATTGCATTCATGAAATTTAACACCACCTCCTCCCTTTGGAGTGTCTCAAACCGTAAGCCCCTTTGGAGTGTCTCAAACCGTAAGCCCCTTTGGAGTGTCTCAAACCGTAAGCCCCAATAGAAGGAATGGGATGGCTGCAATGCTTAATTTAACAACCTTTCCCTTGCATTGGCATGTTTAAATAAACCCTTTTCGTAAGTGAAGGAAAGAAAACATTTTTGAAGAAGAACTACCCATGAGAAAGTGGAAGAAACTGTCAAGAATATCAATTGGGGTTAAGAAAACAACAACGAAAGAAGAAAAACAAAGCCAAATTTTAAAATGGGCAAAAGAACTTGTCCTGCATACATCGTCGGTGGATAGCGTTTATTTGAAGATTTGATATTTCCATCAAGGATGCGTTCAGTGAACCTATTTAGGTAGTTGATGGTTTCTGTTGGCGATATCACTTTCCATTCTTAAATGGAGAAACTATATCATTTGACAGGTTACCAAATGGGCGGTTGAAGACTTAAATAATATTTGAGATAAATGTAAGTAATGATAGATGGGCTTTTATGTAAAAGCAATAAATTACATACCTTCAATAGAAAGTTCTAAATACATGTATGTGGGCTTAGAAGACATTTTGGTTGTGATAAAATTCATTCTCAATTTTATTGGCCTTGATAGAATTTCATTCCCTATGCAAAGATATCTTATGTGCTTAGTGTCCAAAGTTCAAAATATTGGACTTTTAGCCTGTGTTGCCGATCTCTTTGTGGTCTTTTGTACTCTTTCATTTATTTATTTATTTATTTATTTTGTCTTGATTAAAGCTTGTTCAACTGGCTCTTCTCTTTTGTAGGAAGAGGAAGTTAACAAATCACTGGCAAAATTTCATCCGCCCTCTAATGTGGCGCTGCAAGTGGACAGAATTGAGAATTAAAGAAATTGAGTCACAGGCACTAAAATATTCCAGGGCACTTGCAGTATATGAACAAGGAAAGAATTCAGGCCTTGATCCAACAATGGAGGATTTTTCTTCAAAAGCATTTCCATTTTCTAGCCCATATTATAGAAGAAAGGCAATGAAAAGAAGAAAACGAAAGAGAGCTGAAGATACAAATGATATATCATCCTATATGTCACAGCATAACCTTTTTTCCTACTATGGTACCAGCTTTATCCCTCTAGTTATAACTTGTTTTTTCACCTTCCCTCTCTCTCTAACTGCAATTGTATCGTTTGGTAACTTTTGTTTATTAATACAGAAAATAAGAAAGCTGAACTAGATGGTACTTCCGTAGCCGATGAATTTGCTAATCCAGGTACAGTATTTCTGCTGTTACCTGTATTATCTATATGGTATGCAATATTTCTTGGTGATGATAGCCAATGGGAAGGTCAAGCAAGACACTTGCACCGAATATTTGAGCCTGGCGAGTAGTATATTGAATAAAGGCAATATTCAATTGTTTTATACATTGGACAAAAAAAACTCTATTTTCAATTTCATTCTCTCTCTAAAAGCTTAAAGAGAATGTTCGTTCAAACGATAATATACTTTTTCCTACTCGTGTAGTTTTAAATGCATTTAACTTAAGTATCCTCTTCTCTATCATATCGCGACTAATATGCCCAATTGAACAATTGAATATTTATCTTATTTTAATCTCTGATTAATAAACAGACCGGCTGTTTGCATTTCATTCTTTTACTTCTTTCTTGGTTTAGTTACCATCCTTAAATTTTTCATACTTAAATATTCTGAAACTGAAAGTTGGATTTCTGTTATTATTGGATCAGTGAAAATGGAGAAAAATGCTGATTCTGATGACAAATTTGGGATTAATAATGACTCTGTTCTCGAGTTCAGAGACACTAATAGTTCTTTGGAGCAAGTGCTCTGGAAAATTGAGGTGGTGCACTCTCGACTTCACAAGCTTAAGGGTCAAATGGATAAGGTGATGTCCAAAAATGCTGCAAAATTTTCATCCTCAGAGAATCTGAGCCTTCTTGCACCTTGTGAGGCACAGACCAGCTCTGCCCCTACTCCTACGTTCTCTGCTGGTAATGGAGAATTATCGGTTGGAGTTATGGGCGCCTCAACTCAACATATATCAGAGTGTGATATTGGTGAGCTGATGAAGCCTGAAAGTGCTATTTCAAGCTATGGGGAGGCAATACTAGTCCCTGATATTATTGAAAGTACAGTAGGTCTCTTGACTGCTACCGAGGTTTCAATTCCGCTACCACAAATTGGGGATTCAACTGAGGATGTAAGAATTCTTGATGTTGAGCTAATTAATTTCTCTTACACCATTTTCTGGTCATGATCATGCTAGGGACAATTTTTGGTGTGAAATTTGCCAAATAGGTTTGCTTTTTCCTTTTTGAAGTATGTTTATATACAAGTAAAAATGGTAATTTCTTCCCTCAGTTGCAAAGAAGTCATCTGGTTGTTTGACTTTTTCTGTACTTTCTTTTACCTTTCTCCTCATTTAGGGGATGTAGCTCAAATGTTAGAGCCAGCTCTGCATGCAGAGGTACAGGGTTCCATCCCCTGTTCCTTCATCTTCCAAAAACAAATTTCTGGAAAATTTTGGTCTCCTCTTCCTTTGATCTCTTTGATATACTGCATGTCTATGGAATAAAATACAGATCTCTTAATCACTTGCTTTCATGAGAATCGATATTGCACGCTTGGACTTCTTTCTCATGGTTTGTCTTCATTTGACCTCATTAGTGTATTGCATGTCTATGAAATGAAATTTACATTTTTTAACTACTCGTTTTCATGAGAATAGATTTTTTAGCTCTTAAGAAGCTATACTGTTCATGTGAGTTTCTGTCTCATGGTCACTGCCCTTTTCTTAAGTAGTAAATCAATTGATTCCTGCTTTCAAACATCAAACTAACCAACCTTTTGCAGATTGTTACGAATGTGCTGATACACAATGAGTTGGCTGAGGCAGAGAGAAACACACATGACACGATTGTTGCACAGCCCGTGGAAAAACATGAAAAACCAGAAAAAGGCAAGCAAAGTGAAGGCACCAGTCTCAGCTCAGTACCAACAACACAACCTGATCCTATGGGAAAAGCTTTGGTCTCTGACGAACAATCAGCTCTTAAAAAATGTTTAGCTTCAGATATCAACTTTCCTAGGAACAAGAGAAAGAGAGGGGAAAGAAAAGCAGGCCCAGGTAGTTGGAACAAGAAGCATTCGAGCGAACCCGATAGCCAGTAAGTGATTTTAGAGTGATTTTAGCTGTCTCTTAGAGGATCTGTAGCTGGTCAGACGTAAAATTTCCACTTTGCCATTAACCACTGGCATAGGTACAGAATGACCACTGATCAGGTTAGTCTTATTAAGCAACTTCCAGTGTGAAGCAGCTCTTAGTTGTTGCTGCTGCCACAATGTGTTAGAGAGAGATTCTGAGTTTTACCCTTGTGTAAGTTGTCTGTATCATGTTTACTGGGAACTGATCCTGATCTCTCTCATACGTCGTATTAGATCTCAATAAGATAACTTTTGCCAACTCTTTTTACCTTGAGTTACTGTTTTACTTGAATAAATCATGCTCTTAAAGATTTGTCTGGAATTCATCTTTTAGTTAGAAGATAGTTCTGTTTGTCTGCAGAAGGGACAACGGATTCAATTGAAATTGTATGTTCAAGACTTTCTAAGATCGTGTATTTGGGATATCAAATATCTTACAAGCAAGATACTCATATTGCCTAGCAATTATAATCATTGTGTCTTACTCTTTTCAGCAGCTTCGTAGGCTGAATATGATAATGATTCTCGTCATAAACTGCATCATGATGCCACCATACTTTGCTGAGCAGGTCACAAACTGCATCATGAAATACCAGGTCATGAATCCACTCCATCAGCTTGAGCAATTTTGATGAACATAATCAGGTTAGTATATGGTTAAGAATCATCTTGATATTTGGCTGGTGATTCACATCATTCTACTTTTTGACTGCTAAACTTAGATTATTATGTCTCGGTATAGAGTTGTTTTTGGACTGTTAACCAAAAGATTCGTTTCCATCTATTTTGTGTTGGTCATTCATTAATGTCTAGAAATCATGATCTAATTTGGATCACTTTTTTTAAGGTGAAGTGTACGAAAAGATCTGAGCTTTTCATTCAGTAAAAGATGGGTTTGATGAGATTTTGATCGTCTCGTTTTCCTCCACACATTGATTCATTACAATTTATATGTTTTGTATTTGTGTTCACATTTTGGTTTTGAGCAATAAATTTGCTCACATTCTAAATTTTTAATGCCAAAAGATTGAATCAGAGACTTTGGGATTTGGGTTTCTCTGCAAAACCTTGGAATTTGCAACATCAGCTTTATTAAAGTCTCACCAGAAGAAAGAGAGGCAGGGAGTTGGGAACGATGGACTTCACTTCATCAAATAAGCCATGAAACCAATGAGCCCTCTACTCTTCTAGTTTCTAACCATTTTTTTTTTCTGTAAACGTCTGAGTTTAGACATGATGTTCGAGATATAGATTGAGGACTAGTTGATGTGTTGTTTAGTAGATGAATGATTTGTTCGACTCAACATTGAAAGTTGTAGATACTTAAAAGACTTGGAGGCTATTGGAGAATTCAACTCCTAACACAACAAGCACTCGAAAAGGCAATCACTTGTCGAGAAAGCCCCGTTAACCAATGTGAAAATTTGAGACAAGGAAGGAAAAAGAAAGCAAATGGAGGGGAGGAGAGGAGAGGAGAGAAGGGTAATAAAAACCCCAAGGATAAAAGTAAAAGTAAAAATTGAAAAAAGTTTCTTGTTCTTATGTACCAAACATATGAGTTATGGGGTGACAGGCTTTGCTATTATTTTGTGTTGACAAAAGGGACATTTTTCTTTTTCTTGGATCCCTTCTATCTTCACTTTTGCAGTCATTACAGGAAAGTAAAAGTCAATAAAGAAGCCTCCATGCATACCTTTTTTTATATTTTTATTTTTTCATTTAAAGCGACTCGTAGTAAGTAGTTACTAAATGTATGATTGGTCGTGTTACATCTTTCACGAGATAGAGATTGATTTTGTTGATATGAATTGGTGACCTAACTAACATAGAGATTTTAACAACCATAAGTCTCCCAAAGTCAATTTTAGTTGCTCTTCATCATTTATTTAATTTAGGATTAAGAACTTTAATCCAACTACTTCTTCCCTAATCATATCAAAGTTTGGAAGGAAAAAAAAAAAGGAGAAGCTCAAGCTTTTTACCTTTTTACCTTTTCTTTTACCTTTTTACCTTTTCTTTTCGGTTGATGAACCTAATCGTAGGCGTCGATGATAAGCTTCTATCATTTTGTCCTAAAATGTATAGTTTTAATATATTTGTGATGCTCGAGTAAAGAAATAGTACATGAATTAACCGTGATCATATTCAAATGAGAGTGATCTTGAAGATATGAAATTATATGATCGAGAAATGCTTAAAAGAATTGATAGTTATTATCTATACCAACAAGGTGCATATTGATTTTTAGAGGTTTGATCGTAGAAATTCCAAAGTTAAACGTGTTTGGCTTGGAACAATCCTATGTTGGATCGCCTTCATGTAAGTGAGAACAAACATGCTAAAAGGACATGTTTTGGTTTGTCGAGATAGTTTTCACTTGTAAAAGCATTTAAGACAAGTAGATAACGTGGTTATATTATGTGAAATCCCACATCGGTTGGAGAGAGGAACGAAACATTCCTTATAAGGATATGAAAACCTATTCCTAGCAAACGCATTTTAAAACCATGAGACTGACGACGATACGTAACGAGACAAAGTGGACAATATCTGCTAGCGGTAGGCTTGGACTGTAACATGTGGTCTCAAAGCCAGTCACCAAGCGGTGTGTCAGCGAGGACGTTGGACCCCCAAAGAGGGTGGATTGTGAAGCTGACGGTGATACGTGACAGACTAAAGTGGATAGTATATGCTATGTAATGCTTTACTGGTTACTCTGTATGTCGAGCCCTTTCTCCTTGATCCATACAGACGATATGGAGGATTGATGCCCGTCCGAGTTAACAACATTTAACCACCGTTAGTTGACCTATTAATAAATAAGAGCTATATAAAAAATAAATGAAGGGTGGGCATGGAAGGGTAAATGTGAAATTTCATATTCATAAGAGTAAAATTAATTTCTCTAACGTTGAGGGTCAACTGAAATAATATGATGGTCAAAGGAAAATTTAAGACTAGGTCAAAGGAATATTTATTTTATTGTCTTAATAGTCTTGTTATTATTGCAAATTTAGATATAACTGAAAATAAATTTTAATCTTATTAATTTCTTTTAAACAAAACATTAATATCCGTAACATTTCCAATATTTAAAAGTCTAACGTGTGTGAAAATATCGAAGTCTCAATTTTAGAAAAAAACGTCAATAGAAATATGAACAAAATATCAAAGTAATAGTTGTTCGGGATTTCAAATGGAATGGTTTTTTTACTAAATTACCCTCATGATCCAATTATTTGTTTGCCTTTTGTATTAAGCTAAAAACTTGTGGGTCATGAAGAAAGGACAAACTTTTGGAGAAAAGGCAAATGCACGGCTAAGCTTTGATGTCAAATTTAAACTAACTTCGATTTGAATTCATATTATACTTAAGGGAAGGAATCATTGGATTCCTTTTTCCGAGTAATTATGACTCTGAATTTCCTTGAGTATTATGGTAACCATTCAAGTCCACCACTGATAAATATTGTCTGCTTTAATCTATTATCGTGATAAGTTTTCATACTTTTACAAGAAATGTTTCGTTCATTTCTCCAATCAATTTTAGGAGTCGAATCGTTGAGCACGCGGGAACATGTTTGGAGTGTTGTTTGATAGCCCCCGTCTTCCCTTTCTCTCCCACACACCCACTATAAACGCCAAGTTGGTTCAACAATAAAGAAAGAAAAGGCATGGCCTTTTGGCCCTTTCCCATTTCCCTATTTCTCTCCCTCATCACCCTCTTCTTCTTCTTCTTCTTCTTCCAATCCAAAGAAAACATATAAATATTGCAAAAGTTGAAAGGTGGGCAGACACTAAAAGTAGCATTCCAACGAGCAAATACCCCATTTTCAGTCCTCTCCCCCCCAAAAAAGAGAGAGAAAAACAGAGCTTTAGAGAGAGAGAGAGAGAGAGAGATTTCTTGGAAGAATTCAGCATGTAGCTGAGGAAGAAGCTGGGAAGTAGCGAGGGAGAGAAAACCCATATCTCTGATTTTTCTTCTTCTCTTTCCTTTTGCTTGTTGTTTCAGCGTTCTGGAAGGGCGGCTTTTGAAGGTCTTTCACACGGCTGATTTTGGGTACTGTTTTTTGGGTTTAACTTTAAAGGGTTTTTTGTGGGTTGTGTTCTTCGATCAACTGTGGTGGGTTTTCTTCTTTTTGAGCAGAGATTTGCAGAGGACTTTCAGCTACTGGGTCATTTCTGGTGCTAAACTTTCCCTTTTAGGTCTTTTACTGCCTTACTTCTGTGTTCTTCTGGTGTTCATGCTTAAATTGTTCAGATTAATCCCTTTCTTCTCCTCTTTCTCTCTTCGAAATTGGGGTTTGGTTGAAATTGTCTTGTTTTATTTAGCTCTGCTTTGAATCCCTCTGAAATTTTAGCTGTTTTTGGTAGGAATTTTGGTGTTCATGTTTCTTGTTTTTGGTAGGAATCTTGGGTTCCTGTGGCCTGGCCTGGGAGGCTAGGGAATGGATTGAACCATTTTGAGGGTTGGTAGGAATTTGGTCTGTACTTCCTGGGTTGCTTGTCAATTTGATACTCATAATTCTTATGAACTAGATTCTCTGGTAGCAATTTTGGTTCCTATTCTTGTACTTGTGTTCATTGTTCGATGATCGCGACGTTGATTACGTATAAGAAATTCAGTAAAAATGGCTGCACTTAAGAGCTGAATCTTCCATTTTTCTTGTCTTTCAGGGAAACTCTTAATGTAAGTTAGATGGGAAAGAAGGGCAGCTGGTTTTCTGTTCTAAAGAGGTTTTTCACTTGTCATTCAGGAGAGGCAAGTTATTTCTTAGCTTATTTTGCTAGTACTTTTGTTTGTATGGATGTTCCTATCGACGAAATGAACGATGTTATGTTTGTTTATGTAACTTGGTTTGTTTCGATCGTTTATGTCGTCGTTGTTTTTGATCTCGAATGTATGAGAATAGGAGAATCTGACCTTTTTTTGTTGTGAACATTGTGGTTTCGTAATATAGAAGGATGATAGGAGAAATGAAAGGAAGGGAAATGGGAAAGGAGAGTCTACTTCTTCCTTCATTCCGATCTTTAGAAAGCCGAGCAGTGTCGAGAAAATCTTTAGTGATTTCGAGAGGGAGCAACGAATAGTAGCTTTTCAGCCTCCCACTCCTGAACTACCATCCACACCACCCCATGTACCTCCTCGACCAGCTTCCCCACCGGCCCCTTCCCCTCCTAGAGCCCCTCCTCCTAACGAACCATCTCCCAAGATTTCTCCTCCTCGAGTCGCTCCTCCTCCTAACGAACCATCTCCCAAGATTTCTCCTCCTCGAGTCACTTCTCCTCCCCGAGCTTGCTCATCAACAGTCGTCAGTCATCACGAGGAAGTCTGCGACGTTCCAATAGTCATCAATGATCATGAGGAAGCCAGCGACATTCCATCGGTTGTCAATCATCAAGAGGAAGTCAGCAACATTCCAGCAGTCGTCAATCATCATCGCGAGGAAGTCAGCTACGTTCCAGAACCAACAGCAATCCATCTTTCTTCGGTCATTAAGATCCAAGCAACCTACAGAGGCTATGTGGTAAGCATAGTTTTCTTTGGAATTGTTTACCTCGATCTGTATTGATTGAAAATCGGGAAGACCGATAATTTCAACTCCGAAATTTGCAAACGAACTGCTATAATGTTGCAGGCAAGGAAAAGCTTCAGAGCATTGAAGTGTCTGGTGCGGCTTCAAGGCATTGTACGAGGGAATAACGTGAGGCGACAGACTTTGAATGCAAAGAAACAGATGCAGCTGTTGGTTCGGGTGCAGTCTCAGATACAATCTCGACGGATCGAAATGATAGAAAACCAGAGGCAACTCCAGGATCATCACAACGATAAAGAAGCTCACAGTACCTTCGATGCAGTACGTTTTCTCGTTCCTTTCAATTGTTGTTTCTCTAGTATTATTATGTCGGAAAGAGTTATCGTTTTAATGGTTCTGAACTCGGAAAGAGTTATCATACATTGTTTATCTCAATCTTTGGTCTGTAATGCTCAATGCTTGTGAACATCTGCATAGTCTGAGGGAGGCAACCATGAAAATTGGGATGAAAGCTCACTAACAAAGGAGGAAAAAGATGCTCGATTGCAAAGGAAGGTTGAAGCCGCCATTAAACGAGAACGAGCGAGGGCATATGCATACTCCCAATCCCACCAGGTATCCCGTGTCGCGGTTGGTAATATGTAGTTTGGAATATATATGCTTATTCTTGCTCACTCGAAAATTGCAGAGGACTTCACCAAGGTTTGGGCAAGATGCTCAAATGGGTACTTGCTCCATGGGAGTTCCTAGGTGGTTGAAATGGTTAGAGGGCCAGTTACCTACCGAAGCTCCTCCGAAGCATCCTCTACCGAAACTTGTAACTCCACAGCTGGAGCAGAAGTCGAGCCCGCGAACACCATCAAGCAACAACAGACGACAGAGTTTCGGCTTAGATGGTAGGGATACACCCACACCAAAGTCTACAAAAACAACACCATTCTCAAATGCAAGGCCTGCTTGGTCTCCGCATTGGTCGAGAACCCCTCCAACAGCTAGGTCAAACATCTCGAGCGATTCGAGATCACGAGGCAGACGAGTATTATCTCCTTTTGAAATGAGGTTAAAGGATGATGACAGCCTTGTAAGCTGCCCACCATATATGGCACCACATTACATGACTCCGACGATTTCAGCCAATGCGAAAGTACGAGCGCATAGCAATCCAAGGGAGAGGTTTCCAGGTACACCAAGGAGCGATGCATCAAGCAGGAGGCAGTCGTTTCCGCCGACTCAAGGTGTTGGATCGTTTAGGAACAGAGGTTTGATGTCACCAAGGACGGAGCATACAGCTTTAGACGACAACCAATCTTTACGATCAGTCGGCTTCAGCATCGCCTCGACACGAACTGGAAATAGAAGGAAACCATTTAACAGATTTGTGTGATTTGATTAACCCCTCTTTGTTCTTGTTCCTGTGTTTCTAATGATGATTGAGTGTATTTATTGTTATATGGTTTTGTGTTGCAGAAATACTGATTTGTTATAAGAAACTCAAGGTTTGGAATTGGGATTGGTAATGCCTTTGGCTTTGGGCATATTATGAGTGTAATTTTGGAGTGTTAGTCATATGGTTCGCTCATTCAAACTTACCTTAATCATGAAATTTAGGTATTTTGGTTCATTTGAGCTTCTCTCGATCATTGGGTTTTCGTAATTTAATTCGTACGTGCTTATCTCAATCATTCACATATATAAAAGAGATGTATCTCTGAACCTTATACATGTAATCTCAATCATCGAGGAGCGACCCCATATTGTATAATTTACATCATTTAGGGTACTATCCCAGTAGATCATCTTATATATCTATAGAGAGTGACTTTATCTTGGAAGCTCAAATCATGAAGACACGATCCTAGTAAATCATCTCATATACATGCAAAAGGTCACCCTGCACGTCTCTAGTAGAATCTCATACCATTTGCATGCAAATTCATATTGTTAGTACCCTGTTGTTGAATCACATCATATACATGCAAGGAGTGACCTTATAGTTGTTAGGGACAATACTAGTAGATTCATATCATATATATACAAGAAGTGCTTTTGCAACCATTAGGACTCGACCTTAGTAGAATCACATCATATACATGCAAGGAGTGGCCATACAACTATTAGGACACGACCCTAGTACAATATGGTACCGTCCATTCACAAAAAATACCGTTATTTCCATTAAGCATATAGTGTCATTAATAGCTTTACCTTCAAATACAAAGATGTTGGATAACGGTGTGGTGTTTGTCAAATACCTCCCGATGCATATAAGTCAGTGAAGTCTCGAGTCTCGAAGATACTAGAGCATACTTTTACTTCAAGCTCCTCTCACAAAAGAGGTATAGAGAAGGATTGTGCAATCAGAGTCGGTCCAGAAAAGAGATAAGTAGTTAATTGGGAAGGGGGAAAGGAATGGGAATGTGAGTATTTGTTTGGTTAGGAGAAGGAAGAAAGAGAGTGAGGGAATGGGCATTTTGGAAATGAGTATCTGTTCTTATTCTATCTCTCTCTCAGCTGCATGGGCGGTGAGTGTTGGACACTATTCTCAGAATATATTCCAAAACACAAAGCCACAAACCCCAATCCCTCCTCCATGCCAATACCATTCCCCACTTGGCTTCCCTATAAATTAGTGTTCTTCGATATCAACTCTATAATATCAATGCGAGCTTGTAAGAAGATAAAGAATGGGCGATGAAGGAAGAGTGGTGGAGAATGGGAACGAAGAGGGCGGTGTTGTAGCCAAGGATGACTTGCCTGCATACAACACTCAACAAAATAATACACACAGTGGTGGTGTGTGGTGTGTGGTGTGTGGTGTGGTTTGTGCAGGCAGTCTCCTTGGCTAATGTCACACCCTCTTATCTCTCATGTTCCACCATTATTCCAAGCTTCTTCTGAAGTCTCTGCCAACCTTCCTTCCCACAGGTATTTTGCACATTTGAGTCTCTCTGCTAGCTGCCCTTGTTCAGCATTTGCATCAGAGTATAAATTCTAGTTTTGGTACTTAGAGGAGGTTGTTGTGTATGTACTTTTAGTTTTAAGCTTGTTTTTAGACTATAGTAGTTCAGTCCTATTGCTAGTAGATATTGTCTACTTTGACTCGTTACGTATCGCCGTCAGCCTCACAGTTTTAAAATACGTCGGCTAAAGAGAGGTTTTTACACCCTTATAATGCTTCATTCTCCTCTCAGACCGATGTGGGATCTCACATGGACATATGTATTTGATGCTATCCTTACCAGTACCACTAATGACTTCTTTTTTTCATTTTCTAAAGGAATGTCATTGACAAATTTGGAAAAACTTTTTTTCACCTTCTAAAGAAATGTCATTGACAAATTTGGAAACGCTGGACTAATTTATATACAATTTTGTATATAAGACCCTAAAACTCAATCCTATTATATTGTTTCTCTAGTAATATTAGAAGCCTCCTCCTAATAAAGAGTATAGAAAGAATGAGTTCCATTATGGTGATCAATTACTAATGACAACCTGTGAGATCGGTTGAATTGCACGTAAACTCGCCCGAACACTCATTGATATAATATATATATATATATATATATATATAATATTATAATTGAAAGATAATCAAATAGCTGGATATCTTAACACCAAATTTACTAATCATCAATAAAAGATCCAAAGAGAAGATTTTTAGTTGTTGAGTTGGTGAAACTAATCACCACTTGAAGACCATCAAGTAAATCTCACAAAAATGCTGTGGTGAGAGCTCGGCGCCAAAGGGCTGGATGACCAACACAATGAATCATAACATTTTACTGTATGGCTCGCTTAGTTCAAAGATGCAGGCATGTACTAAGGGCGTCTGCCTATCTCTAGTGGGTCAAAAATTACTTCAGAAAGACCTAATTTTTCATTTTGTGGTGCGTGAGTTTAGACTATGAAAACTACATTGAGAATGAGAGCTTCTCGGGTGTTCATTAAGAGTTAAATGAGATCATGAAATGAACAATAAACAATTAGGATAGCATAGCACTTAGATGTGTGCACTGTTATTTAAATTACTTTTATAATAAGTACTTCACAGGATGACCATAAATGGCTTTTACTTTCTCCATACTACCACAAGCTTCTCCTCCTAGACCAAAACAGAGAGGTATAACAAATCACACAAGAAATTTTAACCTCATTTCCTGCCTTCTGCTACCCCTCAGAACTGAAGATGCCTCAAGCCATTCCTCCACCAGTTGCCGTCCTGATTATCTGAAACAGAGCTGCCCAATTCAAACAGCCGAACAAAAGATCATTAGCGAAGTATACAATTCATTGATAAAAATGAAGACACAGAAGCTTCTGCTGGAAGAAAACCTCATCAGCCATCATCGACAATCATTCAAATTTTGAATATGTTAGACCATTGATGGAAAATTTTCAATTGCCCTATGTTGAACCAGTGAAATATCAATAAAACTGAATCCTTGGCAATTTTGGCCTTATTCTACGCCCCCTTCAAAAAGACATATCATGAGAATCCGAGAAAAAATGGATGGATTGCTAGCTACCATGATTCCTTCGACCCACAATTACGAACAAACGTTACAGCATATATTCCTGATCTTTCATTTTGGGTCTTCATATGAATTTGAAGAGAGGACTTAGAAATCATGTTATTCTCGGTTAGATTGAAGTATATTTGATTCTTAAAACATATTTTTACAAACAACCGCGCAGAAACTCGAATCGCATAATAAAAAACCAGAATATGCCCAAATATAAGCACAAGAAGATAGAAGAGAGGAAAGAGGAATTCAACAATCAGAATAGAATCTCGAAGAGCGAGCAAGGAAAAACTCACATGATCCAATGACGACAAAAACGAAGAATCCAAGAAGAAGAGGGCCAACGGGGTAGTCCTTTCCCTTCTTCGCAGCAGTCTCGGGCACGGCCCCTCTCTTCAAAATGTTCTTCTCGAACCTCTCAACCTTCCTATCCGCAAAACGCCGTGATGTCGTCTGAAATTCCCATAAAATCAAAATCATAAATCGAAAACGAAAATCACATCAAATCCGGAAACAAAATCCAAACATCAAACCACAGATCAAATCGGCAACTCAAAACCCTAGAGAGAAAAGAATCGAAGGTAAGGAAGAAGAATGGATTAGAGAAGAAAGGTAAATTACCATTTGAGAGAGGGAGATCTGAGAGAGAGGAGGAAACGAAATGGAGAAGAAAAATGGAGGCAAGTTCTAGAAAACGCGGCGAATTCTTCAGATTTATCTATTGAACAAATCAGGATTTTATTTGTTTCCTGGCTGTTTTCAGCTCGCAAGTTTGAAATTCAACGAGTAGTGATAACACGTATACTAGCATACGTGGCAAACAACAATTGGTTGCTTATACGCCACGTTGACTAGTTCTTGTGTCCGCGTCAAACCATGGGAACCAGATTATGGCAACCCGCCGCCGGGCCGCTATATTCAATATTTGTATTTCAATTCTCTCATATTTTAAATTAATAAATTTTAAATTATCGTAAAATTAAATTTTATACCGAATAAAATTTTATTATATTCATATTAGTGATTTTTTTTTATTATATCATATTAGTAAATTTTTTAAATAAAAATAAATAAATAATTACCTATTAAACATATAATTAAAAATAAAAAACTTATCGACCAAAAATAGATTAAATATTCTTAGCAATAATCTTTTAATCAAAATAGTTTATAACATTTTAACGAAGTTTAATTGCAAAAAAAAATCATAAACGATAATTAAAGTATCAATTTTATATTTAATTAATTTATAAATTACTAATCATAATCTAACCACATCCATAATCAATCTTCCCATGAGAATAAAGAGAGGCCAGAATGAGCAATTGAATTGCGTCTTAAACGACCAACTTAGCCTCAAATCAAAGCAAAACCAGGAAGACTGTTATGTTTTACAGACCTCAAATCCTTTCAAATAATTTAACCAAAGTGATAAGACACATTAACCTCAAACCCTTTGGACTCTATGATAGGCGTCGAAGGCAGTCCATCAAAGCATCTGTGTGTTCGGGCTTCCCGGCGGTCACACGAACATACCCTTTCAATTCTTTCTTGTCGTAGTGACGAATCATCACTCCCATTTTGGCCAGGTCCTCCTGCATTGAAATTTAGCAGTCATTTTCAGAATGGCACAAGCAAAAACAGGTGAATGTCGAATTCGATGACATTCGAAACAACAACACAGATTCTTCGAGCGCAGCAGCGATAAAACAATACAACAAATGAAGAAAGTCGTTTTACCTTCAGTTTTTTCGCATCCATTCCTGATGTAACCTCGCAAAGGATGAAATTAGAGCGACTAGGATATGGATTCAAGAATGGCACATCCTTTAGAAGGTTAAAGAGCCTCTCGCGTTCTTGTACCAAAGCATTTTTCACCTTCTGCAAGAGATAGATAGAAAGCTCATATTAGAAATGGATCGAATTCTTTTTGATTTGATGATCTACCGGTTGATTCAAGATTGGGGTGATTCACCCCAATTAACTAGTGCTGAAATAGGCCGGGAGTCCAAAATGACGGCACAGCACAAACCGTCATATCCCCAGAGGCGCCCGCTTTGCCATCCACTCTGGTTTCGTCCCAAACTTCTCCTTACCCATCCTTTTTTATTCAGATTGTGGGGCATTCAATGCACTTGATGTAGACCAAAAAGAAGAGGCTTCCCCGTGGGCTGGCTGGGAGAGTTGATTCAGTTACACGAATCTTCACTAATCTAATGGAACTACATGACCTTTTAACATCTAGTTGTCAAAAAACTCTATTTTTTATCATAGATAGATGGCCACCATAGGACTTGAACCCATTTACACAAGTATCTTACTTCCCCAATACCACTAAGTCAATCCATAGTGGTTGTCAAGTAAACATTGAAGCTATAAAAAATCGATCCAACAAGTGTTTTAATTGAGAAAGTTAACCTCCAAGTAGGAAGGGTTCAGCAATGCTGCACATGCAGCAATTTCAGCAGCAACAGACACATTATATGGTTGCTTCGCTCGCCAAAGATATTCAATGATACTCAAAGGAAATGCTCCATAACCCACACGAAGTCCAGCTAATCCTGCAGTTTTACAATCAAAGATCTTGAAGATCTCACATAAATTATAGCAAACCTACTAGCTAGCTAGTGACAAGGTTGCCAAGAATAGAATTGGATAACACAAGGATCCTCAACAAACTGGTAGTGTACAGTTAAACAAGTAAAATGTCCTCAATATAATGGTTGAAAAAATGAGGAAGATTACACACCTGCTCTTTTGCTAAAAGTTCGAAGGACAATCAAATTATCATATTTCTTTACCCACTGCATCTTTGATTCAATTGAAGAAAACTCTATATATGCTTCATCTAGGACAACCAGTATGGGGAGCTCAAGAATTTTCAAGAGAACTTCATCACTAATTAGACTGTAAACAAATAAAAGTAAGTCTTAGATTAAGAAAATGGAAGAATAGCAAATTTTTCACATCACGCTCGATTCGTGATTTGTGAAGTTTATTCTAGAGGATAGAGAATCTCATGTCCAGTAAGACCATTGTGGAGCAGAAAATGGCTCCTAGATCTGAAATAAATTATCAGCAAGGATAGCTTTGTAATCTAGAGCATAAGCATGAAAAGAGTACAGATGATTGTCATATCGTTCTTGAGCAGGTATGATTTGCCCAATCATGTAGCGCATGCTTAATTGTGTAAAAAGCGAGATAGGTCAAAGAGTGCACAAGAACACAGATAAGGATACAGACAAAGAATTACCTCCCATCTGGGTTATTAGGAGACGTGAGGAATATGCACTTCGGTTTTTCCTTATCAACAGTATCTTTGATGAGATCCACATTCAAGGAAAAATCTGGGTTCCTTGGAACTACAGAGGACCATAGGTAACATATATTGCAAAACTGTATGTGAGGAAAGCAACATATGCAGATAAGTAGATTCAAATGACAGACCATTAAGAGATAAATATGGAGACTTTGATAGCTTAAAAGATTACTCCTTAAAAGGAAGAAATTAAAATAAAAAGTGATAAATAAGTAGATAGCTACCTTTAATGACAAGAGCACCATTAACAGCAGCATCAAATTCATACATCGTGAAGGTAGGAGGGCAGTCTACAATTTTGTCACCAGGGTCCAGCACACATCTACAACAATATTTCAGGAGACGAAGAAAATGTTAGACGAAGTAAAGATTCAAATTTAACTCATAAACAAGACATAGATGATTCAGTTTTAACCGCATAATCAGATCAATGAGCTCATCTGCACCACATCCCACGAGAATATAGTCAGATTCAAGACCAGAATCTATGGCAAGTGCAGCCCGCAATTGACGGCTTTCAGGATCAGGATAGACGTATGGAAATTTCAATGTTCCCAATGCCTCAAGAACCTACTAACAACCCAATATTATTGTTTGACATGATGTAAAACTATTAGTAAAAATTAGTTGGCACGTGCAATGAAGAAAGATAACTTCCCTACGATAATTTTTTTTTTTTTTTTTTTTTTTTTTTGTTTAAATACCGAACATTCATGGAGAATAAATGAAAGCATGCAAGTTCAATCTCTCATAAAAAGGTAATATAAATAAATAACCAAATTCCTTTAAAAAGAAGCATAAGAGCACTGAATTATTCAAACTTCAACACATTCAAGTTTTTTATCACAAGAGTTCCCACGAAAGGCTCAATTGATCCCATGAATCGAGCAACTGACTTTGGTGATATTTTTATGAAACAGATTTTGACAAATTTTCAGTAAACCAATATTCTCTGTATATGGTATCATAATGTAGGCAAGCAACAGTACTCACCTCAGGGGGAGGACCGTAAGGATTTTCATTTGCATCTAATTTTATAATATCCTCGGGCTTCCTTCCAAGACGCGTTGACAATACCTATAGGCAATGAAATTTTAGAACCATCTTGAAAGGTTATGATCTATTGACAATGCGATTATGGAAATCATGAAGAGAAAATAAAGAACCTCGACTGAGACATCTAAATCTCATTAATTTATACATCCACCCTTGACTAGTGCTCTGCAACCACAAGGCAAAGGATGAGCAGCACCAATATTTTTTTTATGTCCATAAGTGTCTAAATTACATGCACCTCCACTAATCTTACGGCAAGAATTACCTCTACATCATTTGGTTGTCAAGAAACTAAAAGAATTCTAACCTAAGCATGGGGTTACCTCTACTCTTCGTCACATCCCTACTGCATCTTTTATTTAGTCTAACAATTTTAAGGTGGATTTTGTGATGGTGATAGGTGTCTTATCCATTAAGTTATGCTTGGATTGGAAAGCCCAATTGTCACTTGGTCAACTTTGGGTGGTTAGCACCAAGATAATAACGCAAATAAACTAGCTAGCTAGAAATGGGTAGTAACAGGGCAGAGATCAACATGTTGCACCTCAAAAGGAAGAATGGGCTGATAAGGAGACAACTTTCTCAAATGGGGTCGAATGAAAGAGTCACCAGTCAACCTTTGCTGACTCTTATGGACCTGTTCAACTGGAATTTGAGATGTCATGGAAGCAGCCCCCTTCCTTCTACTCGCAACTGAGCACTTGAGACGCAATGCCTCAGGTCCTGGAAGGCTAGCCTTCACTCTAGTCAGACAATAAGGGTTTGAAATATCGATCACACCCATCAATTTCTGCACAAAAATGGCAAACTAAAAATGAAATTCGGATCATTCAAAATTGCAGCATTATGGTAAGTAAACGATATGATGAGTGAGTGTTAAAGAGCGATTATCATAATAGGAGAGTAAGAAACACAACGATCAAAATGGAAATGAAATGAGGATGAAACAATACAAAATCACGCGATAACATCGAAGTTGGATAGGAAAATAGGAACAAATAAATAAATTTGATCAGCGCAGAACTCTGATAATAATCTATAATAAAAATAGATAGGAAAAGAAAGAGGTAATTAGGGGGAAAATTATACATTATATATATATATATATATATATATATATATAATTAATTAATTAACAGGTTTAATGCGTTTTTCAGGTGAGAAGAGAGAAATGGATGGAGATTAGAAGAATACCAATAGCAATAAGGAAGTAAAAAAATCAGTGTAAAACCACTAAGAGGGAGGCTGCAACAGCACGAACGGAGGAGATAGTACACTGGCGGCGCGCGAGCGGAAGAAAGACGACGGAGGCGGCAAAAGGGAAAGAGGAGGCGGCGGCGACGCTGAGCTGCTGAAACAGAGGAGACGGCGCGAAGAAGAAAAAGAAAAAGAAATGACGTGGAGCACCGATAAAAGAGCTAGGGATTTCCACTTTCTTTTATTCATTTTTATTTTTATTTTTATTTTAAAAAAGAAAAAAAGAAAAAAAGAAAAAAGTAGGCTGATTTATTGGGGACAGACTTAAAAGTAGATAGATTTTATTTTTCCTTCTTTTTCTTTTCTAATTTATATTAAATTTCAATAATATGTTTTAATTTTATCTTTTAATAAGTTACGTTCGTTAAAAACTTCCCTTTTTTTTTTTATCACAATTGTATTTTTTTTTCATTTATTATTTTTATTTTTAAAATTAATATGAAAATTTTAAATTTTATCATCCTAAGGCTACATTCTATTTATAAAATTTTATCAAATTATAAGAATGAAATTCTAAATTAAATTTTATATCTATATTTGTCTTTACTGAATATAACCACTTTATTTATATATATATATAAATATTTTAAATTTTAGTATTTTACCCTAAATCTCTCAACCATCATCAATCATCAAACTTATGAAGAGCATATTACAGGTCATCCCAAACTCAATTTGCAAGAGGATTCTTATTCCTCATTAAAAAGTGATCTCAAACTCGTTCTTAGAATTTAATTTAACATGAACTTGTATCACTATACCCTTATGAACATCACCAATATCGAAAATGCGTATTGAAACAACAACGAGTTCTATAGCTGTGGTAGTTTCGAAGTTAACTCACGAATTATATGAACTTTGAATTCGGCCAATACATAATGCATCAAGCTTAATCCATCCCCACCCCTTTCCCCAACTTACTTCACTCGTATCAACAGAGAGAGACTGTAACCAACAATGTCAAAAGCTTCACTTAAAGCTGCTGAACGGTCTCACTGCATGCAATGCAAATAAAACGTATGTGTTATGATGAGTGGCCAAAAGTATAAAACAGAGAACTCAAGAAAGCACAAGAAAAAAACCTGATTCTCATCAAAACAATGCCTCTGGTATGTTCAAAATGCATCCTCTTCATTAACTTTAAATGAAACAGGAACCCGAGTCGGGAGAAAGCAGCAAAAAGTCGCTCTAAAAGTGGGAGAAAAATGGTTTCTAATCAGTGGTATTGTCAAAATTATGATCAGCTCAACAATATGAAGACCATTATGTTATGTAATCCTGTGAGAGCTGATAAAGAAACAAGAATAATGTGCTTCAGCAGAAGAAAAGGAGACTTTGGAAGTAATTACTTACCCATGCTTACTTGAGTAGCTCGCAAACTGATGACTCTTGAGTATAACAGCTATGGGAGGGAATATGGAGTTCGTTTTAGCGTGTAATATACACGAAGGAGCGGAGCTTCCACGAGCGGCTACAGTGACATGAAAAAATGTATAGATTAACCTTCTAACAGATCTTTAAGTTAAAAGGTATAATAACATCAAAAGGTATGATTTACAAGTACGGATCCCATCTAACAGATCCTTGGAGGAGGGAAAAGGAAAGCCAGAACGTTAAAGATGTCAACTATGTCCAATCAGCTTCCACAAAGTTTACCAGTCATGTCCACGGGGAACAAATAATCCAATGTTCAAGAAACTTGCATTTCATTGGTGTGCATCGTCTTACTGGCCAGTTTAAGTTCTAGGACATCTTCCGCAACTTCTATTACTACAGGCTTCACTATATCCTCTTTTCTTGCTTCCCTGGGTTTCTTTTCCATCTTTTCGTCACTAATATCTACGATCTTGGTGACAGAACTTTGTAGCTTCAAGTCCTCAATCTCTATGATTTCTTCCTTCGGGGTCTCTACGACGTGAAGAAGATCAACTGGGGTGGCTGCAGGGTCCAGTTCCCTGCAACCTTTGGGAGCATTTGGGGATTCTTGACCTGTAAGCAAATGTGAAGGTACAAGATGAGAAAACCGAAACATCTCATCTTTCGGTATCCTTCTTACATGGTTCGGGTCCAAATGCCGATGAAATACCGCCTTGAAACCAGCCACTTTGATGAGGGGAGTTATGATAACTCCAAGTTCTTTGCTATAATCCTCGAGAACTTCTACCATGTCGTAATTATATATTACCTCGTCTGATGTCAGTTCATTCCAATCAGGGGACCAATTCCTATAGAGAGCCCAAACATCTCCCTTTCTGGGATATATGCATATGTCTCCGTATGTGCCTTTTGACCATCTGACCTTGTGAGAAAAAGAATTAATGGAGCTATAAATCTCACACCTCCCAGTTCTAAAACCCCCACACGTTTTTGGAAAACCAGAGCTAACCCAGCTCAATGCACCCAATTCGTAGTCAATTATCGAGTTTAGCCAACGAATCTGCATTTTAAACGGGTTCAAAGATACTACACTATGAATCCAGGCATAACGTCGAGGCATGCCATCATGATCGTCATAAGCAGCCCAGATCTGATTGTCTCTGAAAGAGCTTTCAGTACGGTCTCTATCAAAATTGTGAAAATCTGGATCAGGGACATCAATTAACATTGTTTCTGCATCACTGGAACTTGAATTGCTAGGAAAATCAACCACTGACTGTGATTCCCTCTTTGAATTCAGAAGTTCGATTGATACGTCATTATTGTGCTTTTCACCACTCACTGGTGATGTTTCTCTCTTCCTAGTTACCTTCTCATTCCCGTTTCCCTCGTTGACCATAGCAGTAGTTGACATTGTTGACTTCAATTCACATAACATCTTCCTCATTTCCTTCTTGGCCTTCTCGATTAATAAATTCTGAATTTCACTAAGAGAGACATCCTGAGAGCTCTTGAGTGTGGTATTTTCTTTTATATTACCCTGTGTACAACCAGACAGATTGACCAGCTTAGTCCTTTCCATAGCTTTCAACTGATCGGTTATATTTCTTGCATGGGAGCTAGAAGAAATGTCATCTATACCTCTTCTTCTTTTTACAGCACCAGAGTAGCCTGAAGATGACGCACCAGGGGCCTTCTTAGACGTATGATGCTTTCTTCGTTCCACTCTTTTGGCAGCTTGTGCCTCCTCACGTTCCCTTTTCACTTTCTCATATGCCTGCTGAACTACAGTTGCAGCTTGAGCAGCAGATGACGCACCACCTGTTCTTGAGAATGGACCCCACTGAAAGGTGTTTTGGCTATGTGTAGAGTGATTCGATTCACCTGCTCCCGTGTATGATGATGAGGCTATATTACTCCTCTCTCGACTATATGCAGTTTTACTTCCAGTTTGATGATTTGGCTGAGTAAAATCCCATCCATTAGACTTCACACCATTTGAAGGGGGTGGTGGTGTTTCTATAGCAAAAAATGGCTCATGACAGTTGGGGCAAAGAAGATTATGATTTAGATAGATTCTGAGATACTCATACTGCATCTTGCACCGATGGCACACAGTCCAAAAGGTTGTCGGCCTCGGTTTCTGAGACGAAGCTGAAGCATAATCTGGTCGGGATGCACTTTTCTGTCCCTTCATACTCGACGTAGGAGCATTTTTTGTGAAATTGTAAAAACCATTTCTCCCAGATTGTGAAGATGAGTTCCCTCTTGAAGTTGAAGCAGTTCTGTTGACTCTACCATTCCTCTTCTGGTCATATACAACTCTTTTCACTTTATCCGACAGCATACTCCAAGCCTGAGAAATAAGCTTAAAAGCCCCATCAGCTCCTATAGACTTGTTTTTATCAGGGTGAAGAATAAGAGCTAGCTTCCTGTAGTGTTTCCTGACTGTTTCCTCATCAGCTCGTGGATCCACACCGAGAATCGCATACCAATCTACTTCTCCATTTACTTTATTTTCTGCAGAAATATAGACATCGAGCGTAGCTAACATTTGAGAGATACCCTCAAGTCCTGGATATAGATTTTGTGCCTTCAAAGCAAGTTTTTTAGCCCCCGTAATGTCCTTCGCTGTAAATTTCTCCTCGGCTTTCTCTTTCGCCCGTGCAGCCTCATCTTTATTGCATTCCATTACTTCCTGCCTCTACACGCTTGCCTGCTTTGTTTTCTTATTAAAACAGCAGGCCTTTTTGTTTACTATAAAAACTTCAGCAACCACGTATTAGATTCTCTGACTAAACGTTTCCTCATACTTCAAAAGGAAATGTGTTTATATCACAGCCATTGAGCATCAATGGAGAAGCAAACTGCCATAGAAGAAACATTACCTTCAACCTTTGGTTCACTATGTAAAACACAAAAATATTGTCTGCTAGCCATACACATCGAATTACATAATATAGAAACATAAAGCTACGATAAAATCATTGAGGTGTGGTGTGGGAGAAACAAAACCAAAAACCACCAAGGAATTGAGAAGAAAATTTGTTACATTTTCATGTCCCCTAACACAGATTATTACATTAAAATCGTACATACTCAACAAGGAGGCAACAAAACATAATCTAACCACCTAAACACGACAAAAAAATGGACAACCTAAAAATATCATAATGCAAACGGAAACACAAAAAATATTCACATTGCATTCATATTGAGCAAAACCCAAATCGAAATAAAAGGCCAATACCCTCATTGACGACGCTCGGCGATGGAATTTCACACCACATATATCGCAACAACGACCAGATATTCCTCCGCGCAACCCTGAAAACGAAGAAAGATCCCTCAATAGAACCTTTCGAAAGAACAGCTCGAATCGAATGCTTTTGGAGCAGTTTAAAGCAATCGAAAATCTTTCTTCCTTCCGCCGCGGATCAGAGCCAACAGAAATCGCAGCGGATTCTTCAACAGAAATTGCTCAACTCGCCCCACCGGTCTCTCGGTTACCGATTCTTCTCGGTATCATCAGTTTGATCGAAATTGATGAGGAATTTGAAGGAGCCTAACAAAATAGTTGTGCATGGGGCAATCGGCATGGCCAAAATGCTGTTCTTCCAAGGCTTGGGAGGACGGAACATACCTGGACTGTATGAATCGACTGCATCGTTCTTTGATAAAAATAACTTTTTTCTTTCGCGAGTATATTTCCAATTTGGTCATCAAATTAAAAAAATAGGTTAAATTATTAATAATACACAAACTTTCCAATTTTTCAATAATATTATTAAAGTTTTTTAAAAAAATTAAAAAAAAATGTTTATGGTTAGTTTTTTATGTATCTATGGATACTTTATTTGATTTAAAAATACTAATTTTGAAAATTTTTATTTATATACATCAATTTTTTTTTAATGTCAAAATACAAAAAAATACCCATTAATTTTTTTAAGATAGAATTAACATTCTTAACCGTTATAAAAAAAATTAAATAAAAAATTATTAGCGTAAATATATGGACGAAACCCGTCTATCCACATCTCATACAAATTATCTCTTACTTCAATTGTTAAGACATATTAATACTTTTATTAATACTATTTATTTATTTTTTTTTATTATTATTATTTTTAGATGAAAATTTTTAAATAATTATAATAGCACTAGAAAATTAGTGAAAATAAATTTAATTAAATCGTACAAATAATTAAATTAATTAATAAAAAACTAAATTTATAACCGTATACATAATTGAAAATTTTAAGACCTATTAAATATTTTTTAAAGTTCAAATCAAATTTTTAGAATTAAATTTGTAATTTAATATTTTGTATATTATATTGAAATTATAAATTTAATCTCTATGGTTGACGTGGTTCTTATAATATTAACGTGGCGTGTTCATTAAATTAATTAATTTTAAATAGGTAATAAAAATAGATAATAAATAATATTTTCAAGGGATTTTAGGTATTCTATTCCAATAATAAACGAACTTTGTTCCTTAAAAAGTTGGACTAGTTTCTCATGCTCTCCACAGTGGGCCACTTGGCTGGCCCATACATGCTTCAGTTGGGCTTTCAACTTTTTTTTTTTTTGTAATTTAATTTTTTATTTTATGATTTTTTTTTCTCCTATTTAATTATTAAATGATTAAAATTCTCGAATTTTGAAAATTTTGTATGATTTGACATAACTTTCACACCTTATTATTTGTCATTGAAGTTTAATTCAATGCATTATTATAGTTTTATTTTTAAATGCGTTTACTATTAAATTTATAGATTTTTTTTATTAAATTATAAATTAAATTTGAAGTTAAAGTCATAATATATAACCCATTATTAAAAATAAAACGAAATTTCTTTTTATATTATAGTTTTTTCTTATTTTAATTCCTACCTTATTTAAATTTTCAAATTTATAAATGAATATAATATTCTCATTTTAAAAGATGAATTGGAGGTTTTAATTATATCAAAATTTTAAATATATAATTATATTAAAAAAATACAAAATTTTAATTATTGAAATAAAATACTAATCGTTTTATCCCAAATTAATGATAAAAGTATATTTTATTTTATTTTTTAATTTTAAAGATATTATAGCATTTTTATTAATTTAGCGTATTATAAATTAGGTGATATTATAGGTAAAATAAATTTGGAGGCAATTATATATATATATATATTTAAAATCCTTATTTCGTGGAAAATCGTCACACCCCCAGAGAGGCAAAAGAAAAGCTCCGCCAAATTGCCGCACAAAGAGCGCCAAATCCCCAAAAATCAGAACTGTACGCCAAATGCCAAGAAGCTATTAGGCGATCTCAAGGCCATCGTTATCCATTGAAGATAAGGTCCCGTCTCCCAATTCCTCTCCATTACGTGTAACCCACCAAATCTTCCCTCTCATTTCACCGCCCCCTTTTCAATCCCTAATCTTAATCCCAATTCACTTTCTTCACTCTGTTTCTCTCAATCCGAACTGAAATTCGAGGAAATTGTGAACAACAACTTTCTGGGAGACCGGAAAAGGGTTCTTTAGTTCAATATTTGAGTTGGGTTTTCACCGTTCTGTGTATTTGTGCGTGTGTATTGGTGTGAATGCATTTAGTTGTGTGTTGAATTCTTAAGAAACAAACAAAAGTTTTGCTTATCAGACTTATCCACTCGCTGTTGTGGTTGCTGTTGAGGGGTTTTAGTCTTGCCAATCCAATCACGGACCCCCCCCCCCCCCCCCTGTTCCATAAAGTTCGTTAAATTTATCGATTTCCCTTGAATCTTTCAACAAAAGCGTTTCTGGGTTTTCGTTCTCGACGTTGAGAGGATTTTCCCTTTTGGAGATTTTTTTACCGAAGAATTATGATGCGGCGGCAGCAGCGAAATGGGCAATCGAGTGTTTTCTACGAGCTTTCTTCTCTTGCTATGAATATTCTCCGATCGCCTCCGTCGTCAATCCCGTTTTCCGATCACTCGCCGGTGGTGCCGACGCATATGAGTCCGGCGGGGTTTGCGTCGCTTCTTCTAGGGATGTCTCTTGCTCTGATGCTCTGTGGATCGGTTACGTTCTTCATCGGCTTCATGATGATGCCTTGGGTTATTGGATTGGTTATGTTTTTCTTTGTCGCCGCCGTTGTTTCGAGCTTCTTCATGATCGGTCGTTCGATTTTCTACTACGTTACGTCTCAGCCTGCGCCCAGAAAGGACATCCCAGGTATGATTTTCTCACGAATATTGATTTCTCTTTGATGCGGTTTTCTTGTTCATTAGCTTCGGATCTTAGATGTAAATTTCTGTTCAATTTATATATTGAATCTATTCAAAGCAAATTGCCCACATGATCCAATTTTTACTTGTCTGTTAGGACTCTGTTCTTCTTTTAGAATCAACGATGGAATGGCTTTTATGTCCATATCTCTGAAGATAAAGCATGATTGTTTATTGTATTGAAGAACAACCCGTTTGGGTAAAGAAGATTTTGAAGGGTTGATCTTTCCAAAAGTGTACATTTCACATTAGTTTTGTTGTGCAAGGCACCATGACATAGACGAAGTATCTCACATTTTTCTTCTTGATAAACAGGACGTTCAGGTCCCATTCCTTGCTTTTATGCTCATGGTCCACCCTCACTAATCCTTGTACGCTGTGCCCACCAGAGGCTAGCTTTGACAAACAGCGAGGCTTTAAAATTACCTCCAGACGTCCCAATCCTTCACTATTAAGCCCACCAAACTTGTCAAGGCTTTATTTACCTTATACTTTACTATTAGGCCCGCCAAACTTGTCAAGCCATGGGTTAAGCATTGGAAAAAGACATTGTGAGGATGCCAACCTCTATTTGGCTTATACTTTACTGTTAGAGCCACCAAACTTGTCAAGCCATTAAGGTCACTGTGAGGATATCAAAATCTTTTTGCCTTGTAGGGGTGTTCTATTTTCATTCACACTCCTCAACTTGCATATGAGAACCCATCAATATGCTCGAGCTGCCTATACTCTACAACTTCTGATGAGGGTCGAGTGAGTTCAGGGAGTTTTGGTGTAATAGCCTAAGCCCACCGCTAGCAGATATTGTGCTCTTTGGGCTTCCCCTTAAGATTTTAGAATGCCTCTGCTAGGGAGAGGTTTCCACACCCTTACAAAGGATGTTTCCTTGCACTGTCCAACCGATGTAGGATCTCACATTTGGAGTTGCTTGCTCTAGTTTGAAATTGAGTTGAAAAAATGTATATGGCTGTTCTTCCTAATCGAGAAGGGTTCGTTGCATCGACGTCCTTGGACATGTATATATACTAGAATCTCTAGAGAAGATCAATTTTGATCTGCAACTCTGATTTTGTTGGGCTGTTTATACTCCTAAATGGAGTCTAATTGTCTTCTTTGTTACCTTGTAAGCTGTCTCTAGCATTTCATAATTTCATTTAAATGTCCTGAAGGGGAGAACTCATTAGAACTTTTTTAAGTGACTTCTTAGTCAAGGAGTTATATCAACTGTCAAAACATTTCTTGCTCGATCTTGAAGTAAAAGCTGGATGATTCAATGCTGCATTTTATTACTTGCCTCTCTTACCATAATCACTTTATTAGTTAATACTTACAAATGCCTTGCATTTTATCATTAGTAGAGTGATATAGGGAAGATTAGCTAACCTCTCAACGACCTCCCTTCCGAATTAGTTGTTTTAATCAACAGATATCCTGTCTTTCATTCGCGTTTTTGTTTTGTTTGTAACAATCAAAACATTTACTTTTGTGGCTGCAGCTTGGAAGTTAATGTAAAGAGGAAGCTGATGTTTGAAGCTAGCAATTATTGTTTATGGTGGTTGTGGAGGGCTCTAATATCCTCGGTGCTGCGCTGCACTGCCCGTTGGCTTCCGACTCGACTCGACTGAGAAGAAGTGTTTGTTAATATTATATTTCATACTGGATCCTGTTCATATTGTTTCTGTTAAATTGAAGGGAGCAAACTGTTGGTGGTGGGGACGTTGCTCCATTTCATTTCCTCCTCTTGGTATCCCATAGGCCATAGCCATACCTTTAGAGGTAAATTTGTTTTGATTATACAAGTAATTAGCGGCTAGGTTCTCAAATATGGATTCAGAAATATGTTCCCTCTTTTTCTCTCCTGTTTATCTTACTAGCATTACTTTATTCTCAAAGATCTCGAGCTAGCCTCGTCCCTTCTTCGTTGAAGGTTTATGTCGCCTAGCTCGGGTCCGGGATGGAAGGCTTTCGAGAAAATGTCTAGATATATGTTTCTTCTTTTTCTCTCCTGACTATCTTCCTAGCATTACTGAATTCTCAAAGATCTTGAGCTAGCCTCATCTCTTCTTCGTCGAAGATTTATGTCGCCTTGCTCGAGTCCGGGATGGAAGGCTTTAGTGAAAATGTCTAGAAATATGTTTCTTCTTTGTCTCTCCTGATTATCTTCCTAGCATTACTGAATTCTGAAAGATCTCAGGCTAGCCTCGTCCCTTCATCGTTGACGGTTTATGTCGCCTTGCTCGGGTCCGGGGCTTAGAGAAAATGTCTAGTTGTTGAAGATGGGAAGTTGTTAGTCAAACAACACTCCTTTACAAAACGTTGGGGTTTGGGTATTGATGCAAGAAAGTAGAGATTTGTATAGAAAGTGAATGAAGAATTAGTCAAAATTTGATTTTTGTTTTTTTCTATTTTGTCTCCAGCTTTGATCCTTCTTTCTGGGGGTTATAACTATGTTGCTTGTTCTTATCTTCCAAGTCAACTATATTCTTTTTAATTCAAGTTTGACTAAAATTTATCGACAATGTAAATAAATAAATAAATAATTCTGAAAATTACTTTATTAGCAACAACTTCTTTTCAAACTTTATTATTATTTCTATTATGGATATTTTAAAAATGTTTTATAATATATTAATATATTTTTATTCCTGATTTAGATTTCAAAGTTTTTTTTTTAAAGGATTAGTTTTAATTAAATAGTTAATTTCCCTGTAATTTAATGCAAATTTATTTTATTACAATAAAGTTGACTGCAGTATTTTTAAAATGAAAATTTATTAAATATAAAATTCTTTAAAATCTATTAAATGCAATTAGAAACGTAAAAATATTTGTTAAGAAATTTGGAGAATATAATTAAGCTCATTAAAATATTATTTAAATAAATAAATAAATAAAACAACTATGGCCATGGTGTCCATGTCAAAGTGGAGAGTATTCAACCAACTACCAATCTCGCTCCACAGGCGATAATCACAATTCGGTTCCTTCCACCCAAAACAACCCCTCTCTCTTCACCAAATTACCGCCATTTCCTCTCACAACCATTGGAATTATATGGCGCCGGCAAGGGTAATATCGTCACACAGCGGTTAAAATTTTGGTCTTCCTCCAACGGTCCAACTTTGACCATCTCTATAAAGAAAAAGAAATAAAAAAAGAAAAAGAAAAAAGGTTGGTTCGACGTGAAAAGAAATGCCGGTTCCAATTTCTTCCATTGGAACACACAGATGACCTTTTCCAGCCCTTCGAGGACTACCTCAGCAGCAGCAGCAGCAGCAGTTCTTCCTCAACATTTGCTATGACTTCTTCAATTCTCCTCTACTCCGAATTCAGGCCCCAAATGGTGATCCCTATGGCGCTCGATTTCCTCCTCCCTTCCTGGTTGGAAATCAAGATCACACTCGCCACTTCCCTTTTTGTGATTTTCGCTTACTGGTTTTTCGCCTACCGGAGTTCCTTGTTTGATGGTGATCCTTCTGTTCTTGACAATTCTGGGGATTCTATTGACGCTAAGGACAAGGTTGGTGCCTTGTTTAACTAACTTTTGCTTTTTTCAATTTGTCTTGGAATTGATTTCCTGGGTTTTGGATTTGGGTTTGGAAGGTGATTTGTAGTGTTTCTTTTTTTGGGAATTCTACTGTTTTTTTCTTCTTCGCTACTTCATGGGACACCTCGATGTGTTTGTGTTCATATCTTTTTATGTTTGGTTTAGGAATCGATTTCTGATTCTAAATTGTCACGTCTTTGCGTTGCTGCTGATATGATCTTATAAACACACCTTGGGGTTTAAGCAATTTATCTAGCAGTTCAAATTCTAGCTTCTTGTTTAAACTGTGTGCGTGTTTTGTTTTTAATTGTCGTTTTGTGCTGGACTTGGGGAATTCTTTCCTAATTTTGAAATTATAGTTCCTGATACCATTAAAACTGGTCAAGTTGAGCTTTCTACAAGTACAACTTGGTGTAACAGATTTCAGTCTTTCTTCATGCTTACGGACCCTATTTCTTTTGTTTTCCATTATGGTTTGATGTATTTATCAGTGATGATGACAAATTTGGGCTTGAAATTTGATATTTTCTGCATTCTTTAGGTATTATTTTCTCATTTCATGTTTATTAAATATTGTTTGCAGATAAAACTGCTAAAGTATAAATATACTTATGAATTCTGCTACTAAGTATGTGGAACACTGGAACTTGTTTTTTTGTCTGGATTAGTAACTACTTCTCTTTTCACTTTTCTGGAATTATGTGAAACTTGCTGAGGATTGTTGGAAGAGGAGTCCGACATCGCCTAATTAAGGGGTCGATCATGGGTTTATAAGTGAGGCCTTTTGGGGAAGCCAAAAGCAAAACCATGAGAGCTTATGTTCAAAGTGGACAATATCATTCCATTCTGGAGGGTCGTGATTCCTGACAAAACTGATAAAAATTAAGCATTTAGCTGATGTGTAGTTATGTTATATTGCTTGTGTTAGAAAATCCGAGATAGATTTCTTTTTCATGGAGTAATATGCCAACTCTTTTGACGTGCAGTTTTGCAATTATTTTGTAGATTCCCCCTGGCCATTTAAGAGGCCTTCAGACTAATTCTGCTTATCTAATTAAGGTATTTAGATACTTTTCTCTGGTTTTTATTCTGTGTATGAAGACTGGCATGACATATGTCGAGTATTCAAATCGAAACTTGTACTTTTGGCCTCAATTATTTGCAGCTTCATTTATTGTAAATTTCAATTAGATGATGTGTTTGGTTTTTTCAGTTGGAATTGTTGGCTGCCAAGAATCTTATTGCTGCAAACTTAAATGGCACTTCTGATCCTTATGCTATTATTACCTGTGGTACAGAAAAGCGCTTCAGGTTATTTTCATCTTTATTCTTTTCTGTAATTATAACCTTTGAGTACGGTTGATCGTTTAATGGGGATGTGTGCCTTACTCGATTGTTGGATTGTAAAGCAGTTTTCTCATCTGCACATAATTTGATAAATGAAGAAAGTTTAATGAATACTACATTTGTATGTCGAAAAAAAATTCAGAGTTCAAGTGCTTTTAATATTTGTATGTCCACTTTGTAGTTGTATAATTTTATGTCGCCTCCTTTTCCTTCACTGCTTTAATTAAAGTACTTCATGCTTGGTGCAGTTCAATGATTCCTGGTTCAAGGAATCCCATGTGGGGGGAGGAGTTCGATTTTTCCGTCGATGAGCTTCCTGCCCAGGTATCCTGTCCAAATATTTTTTTTCCAACGTTTTTCTTTGGCTTAATAGAAACTATCTATTAATAATATAAAATTATAAACCTGTGCCAATGGCTCAATAAGTTTTGCCTGACCCCTTGACTAATAGGCTTGAGACCTAGTTTAGATCACATTTTTAGTGTTACCCTCAGCTCATGTCTGTCCTAGATACTGAAGGCCAACCCAACGATTGCTTCTTACTGACCCTGGCCTACCCTTTTGCCACCACCCCCTTGATCTTTTCTAATTTCTGGAACTTCAGAGAATGCTTATTAAACAAACTGCAAATTAACTCAGTGGACACATGATGCAGGATTTGCTGCATTATAGTGCTAATGAAATCCTGCGTTATAGAGCTAATGAAGTTAAATACATACTAGCTCCCATTGTTTCTGTCAAAGTTCAATGTTGTCTTTGTAATTTACATGCCACTTATATAACTTTTTCCCCTCGTCTAACAGATTAATGTTACAATTTATGATTGGGATATAGTTTGGAAAAGTGCTGTTCTTGGTTCAGTTACTGTTACGGTTGAAAGTGAAGGCCACACAGGTGCTGTATGGTACACATTGGATAGCACTTCCGGGCAGGTGCTCATTCATAATTTTTTTTTTTCTTTTTATTTCTTATTTTCTCTTTTCCAGTATGCATAATGCCCCTTCCTTAAAGAAGAAGACTGATTAAATCTGCATATGAACTTTTTAGGTCTGTCTCCACATTAAAACTTTAAAATTGCCAGGCAGTGGCGGAAGGTACCTTTTGTACTTTAACTATTATTATTATTTTGGATTTCTGTAACTTCGAAATTTACATGAGACCAAGTGGTTTTGGTATTTTTTTGGTAAGACACTGAGCTTTCAATGAGAAAAATACAAGAATGTAAATGGCCATACAAAAAAACAAGCCCACGAAAGAAACTATTGTCTATGACTATGAGTTGGAAGGTTCTGAGTTAATAATTTTTTTGAGTTATCGGGTCATGTTGATATCTATTTTCTTACGTGTAGGACATGCCATGTTAAATTTTACTTGATGCATTGCAGTCTCTGGTTTAAAATTTGTATTGCTTAAAATTGGAAAGACTATCATGACCTCTATTTCCAAAAACCGATTAAACATTATTAACTTCTCGTTTCTAGTTGTCAACATCAGTGGATTAGTTTAGGTTATTTTAATATAACAATGAGATTGTCCGGATCAAATTAGTTCTCATTGTGGGAGGTTGAACTAAACAGGCCAAAAAAGAGATATGTATTGATCTGGAGGACACAGATTAAGTCGAAAGATTAATGTGAAAGTCATTGCTCGTATGATCCTATAAATGTAGAAAAGTAGATGAAACAAAATTAAGAGGAAAAAATAGTAGAGGACAGATTAAGGAGAGGGTAAGGGAAATGAAAAGTACCAGAAACAAGGGGTTAATTAAGAATGAGAAAAGATAAATGTATAAAAAAAAAAAGAGTATATAAATAGAGATGATGATGGTCTAGCGGTAAAAAGAGAAGATGTAAATAGAGATGATGATGGTCTAGAGGAGGCGTGTTACAAGGGAGGATACCAGGGGCCTGTTGACAATTGTAGTGTATTGTGCTTTAGCTTTGGTTAGGTGCTTTACCACTTTTCTTTGAATTCTCTTAACGTGATCTATCCCTCAAGTTGGCTTGATTATCAATATCCGTGGAACTAGATTGATTAGTAAGATCAAACAAAGTCTAGGAGGACTAGTATATTAACCTCAAAAGGAGTTTTACCTGTTGATCTATTCTGTATGCTGTTGAAAGCAAAATTCCAATCTAGGCAAACACAATTCTGTGTTAAATTTTGTGAAATTCTATTAGTTACTTCAGTTCGATCATTTGTTTGAGGATGAAAAGAAGTGCCATATTTCAAATGGGTGTCAAATTTATTTCATCGACATTTCTTATGGTAGAAGAGGTCCTTCTGCATCCACCATTTTGTGACAAGGGTCTTTTTTATGGGAAACCGTGGCATCCTAGTTTTTTTGTAGTTCTATGTGGCCTTTGGCTTGAGAGAAATAAGCTAATTCAATTGTAATGTTTCTTTTTGGCTTTTGTCTCCAAGGATTTTGTAATTCTGTTAGGTTATCATCTTGGATTTGATACATTTTCACACAACTTCTTTTTTATGTGTTTACTTCTAGAAAGTAGATTCCGAGAGCATATCAGGAGGGAAACTAATGCCTCAAAAAAATTAATACGAAGAAAGAAGGAATGTTTACCACATTTCCAAAGGGGAATTATTTATCGAGAAGTAATGAAAATATGTTAATAGTGGGTCTTACGACAGCTTCTTTTGGGTTGAATTCCAACAGTGTTAATATTGATTCTTGAATGTTGTTCTTTTAGATGTGTTATTAACAAATGGTGTTTATTAAAAAGAAAATATTAAAATTATAAGAACTTTGTATTTATGGATTTTAGTGACTGTTCTTCAGCGCAATTAATGGTTATGCTGGAGCAAATGCTCGAAGAAGAATTTCTTTAGACAAACCAGAGCTGACAGTGGTTCATCAAAAGCCGGGGCCTCTTCAGACGATCTTTGAGCTTCTACCTGATGAGGCTAGTTTCTTGGAACCTCCATTGTTTTAGAAATGATTGATACTGATATTCTTTTTATTTTCAAAATTACTGCTAAAGCATATAGAGTTTCTGCTATTAATTCTTAGCATACCTAAGGCTTCCTTCAGGTGGTTGAGCATAGTTTTTCTTGTGCTCTTGAGAGATCATTCTTGTATCACGGTCGGATGTATGTCTCATCTTGGCACATCTGCTTCCACTCTAACATCTTCTCCAAGCAAATGAAGGTTAAGAATGTTTTGATGCTGAATTTCTGTGTTTGTAGACATTTACTTGCATTAAATCAAATATTTTTTTTAATTAGATTTGTTGTTTCATATTACGTTTATTTCCTTTTTTCTTGACAGGTGATAATACCACTAGAAGACATTGATGAAGTATTTTCTATCTCCTTTCTCTCTTCATATTAATTTTGCTATTCCCTTGTGATATTTCTTGTGCATATGTGACGGATCTTTTGATTTATGAAGGTACGAAGGACTCAACATGCATTTATCAATCCTGCTGTAACAATTATTCTTCGCATGGGTGCTGGTGGGCATGGTGTACCTCCGTTGGGAAGTCCTGATGGTCAGTACCTTTGTTTGCTTGACAGGACCTTGTTATGACTTCAGGAGCCACATATCTCAAGCTTGTCAATTATCAACTTTCCTTGATAAAACTGTTGTTTTTTACTTTTAAGCTTCCTGGTGGTGGTTTGACCATGAAATACGGAAAAATGATTAAGTACATGAAATGTTGATTTTCTTTCCTAAATTTTGGTTGACCTAGATGCTTTAATATCCTTCCTCACTTTTTCATTCCATTTCCAGGTAGAGTCAGATATAAATTTGCATCATTTTGGAATAGGAACCATACAGTTAGAGCTTTACAGCGTGCAGTGAAGAACTTCCGTGAAATGCTGGAAGCTGAGAAGAAGGTATGTTTCTTAAGTTTGTCTTCCCGTAGAAGAGATTTGTGGAAGCCTATTTCATCTCAATTTCCATTGAATTCAATGCAGTTTTATTTGTCATTAGAAAGACGTCAAACTTGGAAACTGAGTACCATCAAAACCTTAACTTAAGCATAAAAATCTCGAGAAGCTCAATAATATTCGTATATTGAGTCTTGGTAACTCGAGGATATGCTATGACAAGTTTAGAATGAAACATAGCACTGACCACTATTTTGGTAATTAATGTTGTTACTGTCATATTGCATAGGTGGAACCTCTTAACATTGGGAGTAGTTTATATGTAACGTTCGAATTCTTGTTATCGTACTTTCAGCTTTTGAGAAGTTTTTACTTTTTTTTTTTTGGTGTAAGGCTCGTGAAACTGCTTAGGGAGGTTACTCATGTAAATAAGTCTTATTCATATGAATATGACTGTTGTTAAATTCTCGTAAAGTCTAGTCTAGTAGTAAGGAAAGTTAATTGTTGGGACGAGGTGGTAGTATATATTCGTTTCTTTTTGGATTATGTAAGATGTTAATTTTAATGGAACAATACAATTGTTGGTTTAATCTTATTTCAGGAGAAGGCTGAGTCGGCACTACGTGCACATAGTAGCTCTGTGCGAGTTAGTGAAAGTAAGGAGAAAATCGCCGCAGATTATTTGCCGAAAAATAAAAATACTCAGGCTTTCATCAAAGAGGAGGTCCTTACTAGCATACACAACGTAAGCATCACTTTTTTTCCCTTTAGACCTAGAAAACCATTATCTTACAATGAGCTCAATCTTTATTGCATTTCTTCTTCAGGGTGTTTTCCCATGCACTCCCGAGCAGTTCTTTACTATTTTGTTGAGTGATGGATCAAATTACACAAGTGCTTTTGTTGCAAGACGAAAAGATACAAATCTAGTTGTAAGTTCAAAAACTCACTCATTTCTTTTGGAACTTGTAACTTCCAAAGCCAAAGTAATTGTGTTTCCTTTTGTGCTACTACTATAGTGATCGGTTCTGCATTCTTAATGAAAGCTCGATTCTATGAGGAAAAAAAAACTGATAGGTCATGTTTCTTTCCTTGTCTAAACTGGAACTTAATCATCAATCCTGACTCTTCTTCCTCCTGCTGCTGTTGAACTTCTTGTTCTTGTTGGTTACTAGACGTACTGATACAAAGATTTCGTTGTTTTACAATTTCTAATGCCTTACATTTACTTTTGCTATATTCAGATGGGACAATGGCATGCCGCAGATGAATATGAAGGTCAAGTCAGAGAGCTTACATATAGATCCCTGTGTCATAGCCCCATGTGCCCACCAGACACAGCGATGACAGAGTATCAACATGCAGTTTTATCTGAAGATAAGACTAAGTTGGTATGGCTAAGCTACTTAGTTTCTTTCTCAATATTATTATTTAGCCTAAAGTTCTTTTTGGTATTAAGCACGGCAATCAACTTTTAATATTATTGCAATTCCTTGATAGCATTGTCATTATTTTGGTCTTTGACAAGAAATTGAAGGGTAGCATTGTCATTACGTTTTAGTTGACATATATTTCAATTCTCCTAAATGAGATTGTTACAAATATGAGATTTGTTGTTTTAATTTTATCTATGAAGGGTAACATATATTACAAAGCTCGTGAGTGTAACTTATATGTCATGTAAAACAGGAAAGAAGCATATGCCACTAATTGGCTTTACTTGATATGTTTTATCTCCTTTCTTCTAGGTATTTGAGATGGTGCAAAATGCGCATGATGTGCCGTTTGGGGCGTACTTTGAGGTGATCTAGTTTTCCGTCATATCTTCTTTATGGTGTTTCTTGATATCTTTGTTGCTTTTATGTATAGAAGTCCCCTTAGTTTTTAATGATGAGTGATTATGCTGCTTACGCATTTGCTCATTTTTTTCTAACTAGATGTTTAAGCCATTAGCATATGGTTTATAAGTGACTGTTACGGTCCCGGTAACACGAAACAAAAATAAAACTAATGCACTCGAGTGTTCAAAAAATTCAGAATATTTCATCAACCTCAAAATGGTTACAGCAGCAAAATATATAGGCTGGATCATAAGTCTACTGAAACTAACTAACCGAATAACTAAAGCTTTTTACGACATGGTAAAAGCTAGACGAGAAATAAGCATTCAGTTAACTGAAAGAAGAGTGGTAAAACAATTAACCACACACGGTTAAAGAAAGGGATCAAGAAAGAACAAAGATCCCAAAGAACCTACATCAAAATTAATTAAAATAATACTTAATTGAAGGCATAGTTATTTGTTAAATTAGTTGGACTCTTGTTCAAGTTTAGAAGTTGGCCACTATTAATTGTATCTACCGCTTCAGCTCCATTGTAGGTGGTCTTTGGAGACAAATGCTGAGAACTCTTCTTCCATTGAGATTAAAGCAGGTATGTTTACCATTCCTTGTACACATTTAGTGATTGTCCCTTTGTCCTTCACCCATCTCTTTGTATATGTACGAGCTTCAACGCAGTCGTGATACTTGCCCCTCCTAACCTATCTTAGGGGAAAACGAAAAGACTGGAAAGAATGGACAAGAGATGAAAATCCCCCTACCGATCAAGGGGAAAAAAAAGAATTAATAAAGAAAAGTCTCATCCCTATCATGTGCAATTTTCTATGTTTTGACATGTCTGACTTTTGATGCTAGTGATACAGGGATACTATCTTAGACTAAAGCCATGAAATGCTTGACATGCAAGTACTTGGATTATTTGTTTATGCATCTTACTAACAAAACGACCTTCAGCTAACTCGTCCTGCTTTCCATTTTAGGACAGATGTCTACTGATTATGAAAACTGCTATAAATCATAGATAGCGACTTCCTTTGAAATATATGGAAGTGGCCTGAGGAGTCAAGCATATTAAATTGGTGTCTTCTACATAGAAATCTACTGCTTATATCTTTTTTGTAATGGTGAAAATATTTGTAAGCAAGTAAGATCTTCTGATACAAAATGAGATTTTGTTGGATGGGACAACAGGTGTACATTTTAAGAAATGGTGTCTGATGCAATCTAAAATAAAGGCTGGCGCAATGCTTGAGGTTTGCATTTTCTCGTTTCGTTACGGTTTCAACTGCTCTTCCTTCGTCGCTTTTCTTGCTCTAGTTTCGTTCAGGCTTCGATGATTACACTTCCTAATAGATTAGTTTTGTTCTAAGTGGTAAGTTGATAACTTGTTACAGTACAAGCGAGCGGTGGAGCTGAGGTTAGAGGTCGCCCTCGAATATACGAAGTCAAATGCTTCTGGCAGCGAAACCGAAAAAATTGTACCTCCTCCTTCACCAGCTCAGAGCACTTGATTTCCTCCCCCAAAGTCAGATTGGGTTCCATATACACTGGAACAATGGTATTCCCTCACTTCTTTAAGAGCTTACTTATATATTGAGTTTTCAACTTAGGAGACTGGTGCTGTGTGTGTTTGCAACTTCTCATACTCAATACCATTGCCATACCATATCAATATACCAAAAAAGTGATCTCCATATGGTCCTATTGTTTCTTCAAGAAAGTACAGAATTTTACCCTTTGTTTTTACAGGTAAGTTGAGTGTGTTCCCACCAGCACATTTACTTTGTAAAGTGATTAATTTTTGTTATATACGAGCTACTTTACACGCATCCGTCGATTCCTACGATCGATTGTCTAACTCTACAATATTGGATTGTCGAAAACTTGTATGATTTTAATATCCTAAACAAGTAGGGATGGAGTGTTATTTACTCAATACCTTTCTACTTTCAACTTATTTTCGTGGGATTGAGAGGATTCGAACATTTAACCTCATGGCCGAAAGTATATGCCTTAACCTGATTCTACCCGTCTAAGCCATGTGCTTGTCCAAAAAGGGAGATTGTTTTACCGACCTCTCTTTTTGATAAAAAGGTAGAGTCCTTCAACACGACATTCATTAGATTCGAATGTAAATTAAAGAGCGTCTTGTCCCAAGCATCTACCACTCGTATCACAATGAAAAGAATTAGTAAAATTAGTTGATTTAAAACGTCTTTATGTTAGACTTTGAATTCTTTCACCTAATATTAATTTAAAATATATATTAAGAACATGATTATCAGACAAAAATAATAAAACATCATTAATGTAATCCAATTGCCAATATCTTGTCGAGACAGGAAAGGGAAAAAGAAAAGTTCATCAATTCAACTAATTGATTAAAATAATAATTCCCTATTTTTAAAATTTTAATTGAGAGGTTTATGTTTGTTTATGGTTGAAATATTCAAATTTGTGTCTTTTTCAGTTGTTTATTCAATCATTTCAACTGTTCCTCCTTCAGAAATCAATTTAATATTTTGGATTTCACATCTCTATTATTATTATTATTATTATTAGATGAGATGACAACAAAAATTAATTTATAAATTATGTTTTTTTTAATAAAATTTCTCTTTTTGTTATCTTTTCATTTTTTTGTTTTAAATTCCACCCAAGTGAAAAATAGACTTTAAAAATTATTAATTATAACTATATTTTAAATGAAAGCTTCTTCACAATGGAGATTGGAAGCTAATAATTAAAAAAAAATGATAATTTGTTTTTAAAAAAATCAAAATTCAAACGACGAGAAACAGATTCGAGCCTACGACCTATTAAAAATATTAATAATTTGATCGGTCAAATAGTATTCAAATTGGCATAATAATTATGTAAATATGATTTACATAAAAAAAAAAGGAAATAATGATCGTTTCCTTTTAGTTTAATGGGTCACGAGATAAATAGTTGGTGTTCGAATTATTATTATTTTTTAAAAAAAAAAGAACGATAAAGAAATGGCAATCGAAAAAGTTTGGTCATTTTTTTGTTTCGTCAAAAAAGTGGAGATTTTGACAAAAGAAAAGCATATTTCTATCTTTCAAAATTAGGGTTTTGAAGCGTTGAAGAGAGATGTTGACCCTTTCAAACTTTGACAATCATTACCTAAACACGACCTTTTTTTTCTCACTTACTCGCTCTAAGTCCATTTTGAGAAAAGTGCAGTTTTGCTCGATGTCATAATTGCACTCTTATGGTGATAAAGATTATGCGATATTTGTTCTAATTTGACAAATAAGTCAGGCATATGAAAATCGTAAGTCACGAATAATTTGGACATATGATCGAGTCTCAGTCACGTTTGAGAGAAAGTGTTTTAGAGAACGTGAGTGAGTAAATGCGTTGAAAACAATTTGTAAGAAAGCAATGTTATTGGTTAAAAGAAAAATAAACAATAACCACAGCTTTGATAGCATATAACCCGAGTACGAAAAATTGACGACTAGTCATATCTTCTTATAGTACATTCTGAACAATTTTAACCATGTCGGGCATAAACATGATTTTAGAGAACGATCATATACCCATGTTAAAATGAAAAGAAATTTGGAATGGGCATGCAGTCATAGACAAACAGGTCTTAGACAAACATAACAGTGACACTGTGCAAAGATATCTACTTTCAAAATTCAAATCCAAAATGTTGTGCGACTCTTTCATGTACTCTCAATATTTATCCTCGATCTTCTTCTCTTATTTTCTCATTGTCTTTGCATCTTATTTTCATATATGTTATCACGATTGGTCTTTCTATTTGAAATCCGTGACACAAAGGCGAAGAGAGATAGATACTCGTGGAGAGGTAGAAACTTCAAGAAGAACTTCGAGAGCTAGTGTAACTAATCTCACACGGAGAAGACTCTCCACTTTCAATATAATCTCTTTTTTGCGAGATCTCACATCGGTTGAAGAGAGAAGCAAAACATTTATCATAATATAAGGGTGTGGAAACGTCTTTCCAATATGTTTTAAAACTGTGAGCCGAACGACGATACATAACAAGTCAACGTTAACCATATGTATTAGCGGTGGGTTCCGATGTTACAATTTAAAAAAAATGAAATTATGAAAAAAAAAAAAAAAAAGTTAGAAATCCATGTTTTATGCCTCAATTCCCGTTGCCACCTTTTGTCGTTTTAATTTTTTTTACAACTAGTGGCATAGTGGGCTTTTTTAAATTTATATATATATATATATATATATATATATTTATAAATAAATAAAATAGAATATTAATTATAAAAAAAGAATACATAAATTAAAATAGAATATTAATTGGGATTTAAATCATAGCTTGTAAAATATTTAACATTCCCATAATTATCCAAATACAAGTTTAAATTAAATTAAAATTTTAATGTAAGAATTAATAAACTAATTAAGTTTAGAGGTATATGAGATAAAATTAAAGGTATTAGAAAATTTTAAATTTAAATGAATAATTTTAAAATAGGTGTAGGGCAGGTGGGAGTGTAGGAGGGGAGGGGGGTGTCCTCGGAAATGTACCCAACGAGGTACTTGTAGTAGTTGAGATTCAGACCAAAACCGCGTCGGGGAGTGGCTCCCACTGGGCTACCGTGTGGACTTTTGGGGAGGACAGAGATTGTTCCACGTGGGTCCTACTTACACGTGTCATCATCATCCTTTTATTTCATGACCCAAAGTCTGCGTAGGATTCACGGACCGCACACGTGGGACCCACTTCCTGATAACCATTTCCCGCCCTGAGAACCGCCGAACCGTTTCTCCCAACAAGTCCTCTAATTTCTCTAATTTCCACCTCATTTCATTTTCTTTTCTTTATTTTTTTTTATTTTCTTTATTTTCATCCTGAATTTTCACAATATCCACCTTTTGTCATTTTCTTTTTTTTATTTATTTAACTCGCATGTTTCCTAGAATATACCGCGAATCTTACGAGTATACAGGTAATGATTCTTCGGGAATAATCTGTAAGGATCGAATTCTCTGTAGAGAGCTTTTCTCATTTTATATTTTAAAAAGTAGGGCGAGACGGGACGAGGAGTATAATCTAGTCCCGTTCTCATTCTATAGCACACTTTATGGCAAGTTCTTGCAAGGTCCAATCGTATAGATTAAATGAACATTTTAAGTGTTATTATGCTTTAATTAATTATTTATTAATGTTATTATTATAGTAAACAAGCTTATCAGGAACTTCTAGATGTCTATAAATTAATTAGACATAAAAATTAACCACAAAAAAAGAAAATTTTATTATTACTTCATTTTTTTTCTCCTGTTATATTTTCTAGATGACACGTCAAATCACGGTCTCTCTTATTTGTCAAACAAAACAGAATAAAGTCAACGATTTCTCTCTCCGTTACAAATATATATATATATATATATATATATTTTTTTTTCTGTTGGGTTAAAAATATATATATATTTTTTATTTTATAAGGATAACAATTTCTTCATCAACCATTTTAATTAGAGTGATAATTAAATAAATAAATCATTATGCAATAAAAATCGACCAATTTTTAATAATATATATCCATTTAATAAAATACCCACGTTAAATATATGATAATTTTACGTTAATTTTATTTTCTTAAAAATTGTAAATAAATTAACTCATAAATGACGAGAGATACTATACAATAAGTTTGGAATAATATTAGCTCATTATAGTATATTTAGTTATAATAATAGAATAATTGTACTCGAGTCCTTTAACTTAACTTAATTTTATTCAATAAATTTAATATTCTCGAGATTTGAACAAGCGAGGAGTTGGAAACATTAATGTTATGAAATGAAATTCAGTTATACCCCACGATAAGGGAATTCGAAAAACAATGCAGTTCTATAAAGACAATTTATTATGATTGTCTCGTTATTCCACACTTTATCCTTATATAAATATCAATTATTTAATTTATTTTTTTAAATACAATATTCTTATAATATCACAGTTAGAACAATTTTATGTAATACCAATAAAAATGAATAAATAACAACTTTATAAAGTTTCAAGACATAAACATAATCATGCGACAATAATTTTATTTAATTTTTATTATATTTGACTGTAAACAAGAATCATGAATTGAGTCGAAATATTTTTTTATATTCAATTTAAACAATCAGGTTGATCGATATTTAAAAATTTATTTTTAATAAAAATAAAATTTAATAAGTTATTTATTTATTAAAATTGAAATAAAATTTGTAACTCAATATTTAATTTATTTCTTTGCAAGAGTTTTTAGAGAATAAATAATCTAAATTATGGATTTAAATAAAATTATAATAAATGTATATATATAAAATTATAAATAAGAAAATGTATTTTTAAAAATTAACAATAAATTTCAATTTATCGGATTAAATCGAATTTACTTTTTAATATAAAATGAATAGAAAAGGGAAACAATTTCATGTGGGTCAAATTTGTTTCTTTTGCCTTTTACTTCCACCGGCTGGATATTAGCTGTCAGTTTCTAAAAATATTATAAAAAAGTAATATATTCAATTTTCAAAATATATTTATTTATTTATTTATTTTTCTTTCCTTTATTTAAACACTTTCGGAAAGCCTTCACTCCCCTCCTCCTCCTTTTCCCACTAGACTTTCAAACTCCTTTCTTTCTTTCTTCCTTCTCTGAAACCAACTCATTCATGGTGGATTTCTTCATCGCTGATTGATCGATTCCAGCCAGTTTTTGCACTGTTATAGTCTTCTCAATCTTCAGGTTCCGTTGATACAGAGATTAAATTGTTCCAACACTCGATTACCTCTTCACTCTCCAGAGATTAACGGGAAAAAACGCGCCTCTGTTCTTCGATTGGATTCTACTCTGTGGAGCTCTCTCTTGTTGATCGAACATCTTCCGTCGTTCATTCTGTTGCCGGTGGACGGATTATTGGGATTTTTGGTTAATACTTCGTCGGAATGATTGCGCGCTCTCTTTGCAATGCTTCCGCTAAGTTCCCGGTGTGTGTTTCGTTTGATTTCTCTTTCTATTTACTGTTATTGTTCTTCCTTTTTTTTCAGGCTGCTTCTTGAGCTGTGATAGATTACTGTATTTGTCATCTCGTTCTCGAGTAGTCAATACTTACCACCAACTTTTGTTTTCTGTCTTCTTTTTATCGGTTTCCATGCTAAACTGTGTAAGATTGTACTATTGATTAGTGGATTTTTGTTAATTGTGTTATTAGTTACAGTGTTTATCTTAATTTGGTTATGGTATCTGGTTTTCTGCCTTTGATTGGTGTGTTCAAGATATTAAATGGAAGGGGTAGGATAATTCTGTACGCAAATTACATATTCTCTTAGTTTAATCCCTGTGCGATGTGGATTTGTTTATCTGTATTTGTTTTAAAATAGAAAAAAAAAAATTTGTTCATCTGGGCCCACCCTGTTTCATTTATAACATCTGTTTGGTTTAAAATACCCATTCTGGATTCCCATTACCCAACCCATTACTTCTACTTTTCTCAAAAAGTAAAAAAACTTACAGGTGTTCTCCTGTTTCTTATTCCAGTGTCTCGTTAGTTGTAACTTTGTGTCTGTGTTCATCTCCTGAGTTGTCTTTTGCGATGTTAGGTTCACTGTATTACCCTTTCTACTGACCGAAACAGCCAAATTTTGATATAAAGACACAGCTCTTAACTGTTTTTTGGTCAAGATGGTCAGTGTGAGAAGGCAAATCCAGATCGTTTTAATTTGGGCATGAATTGATGAGAGATGTATGTATTTGTTTATTTTGTGCATGTATATTGTTGTCATCGTTATTAACCTATTAATCTCACTATAGTAACCCTCTGACCCTACTCTTTTCATATTATTATTCTTAATTGTGCTGATTATTTTCGGTAATATATATTGGTGTTCGTCATTAGACTATGGAACTTCTGTCTACTTGTATTCCTTTTGTCCTCTAGTAGTCTGTATTATTATATAGTGGCTGTTAATATAGTAGATCAAATAGATCAATATTATATTGTTTTCTTGGAAGCGTTTTGTTAATAATTTAATCATCCAATGTGGTATACTTATCTGCATGCTGTCTGAAGTGTTCTGTACCAAAGTAATAATGTTTTGTCTGATCTATGAGAATGCTATTATTTCAAGGAATTTAATTAAAGATTATGAAGTTCGTCGGGGTCGTAGAATTCATTTGGTTTAAAAAGTCAAACAATTTGTGTTCATGTGTATTCACATGAGCACAGGCATTTAAAAATATGCCTGTCTTGAACCCGTGGGAGATCTGTATACTTTCAGATTTTCTCAGTTGACTTTCGTTGTTGTATGAGGTTTTTTTATCGATCGAATTTCTTATTATTTTATAGGATTCGTTGACACTTGCATTGGAAGTTTGTTGCCTATCTGCTCTGCATCTTGATTGATTGAATTTGATCTCTGTCCAGGCAGAAGTGGTGGAGGTAGAAACAATGATGGAACAGAAAAGGAACCTATGCTCTGTTGATGAGAGCAGTCTCACTTCTCTTACATCCAAGCGACGCAAGGCAGATTTTTCCATCTCCTCTAAGGTTTCTGATATTTGTCCAACTTCACATTGCAGCATATTGAAGATTAAGATTTCTATCATATTAATAATTAATCATGCTTAGTAATATATGAAATTTAAGTTCTGGGTCGTCCATTAGACAAGATTTGGTGGCCTTCTTACCTCATTTCGCCCTGTTTTGCTCTTTACGATATGCGCCGCCCCTCTTGCCCATGGTTATCGAAGTACTAATATTCTCTTTCTATAGGAAAAGAAAGACAAACTGGGTGAACGAATTATGGCCTTGCAACAACTTGTTTCACCATTCGGAAAGGTTTGTTTGGAACAAATCAAATAACCATAAAAATTGATCTATATTGAAATTTCAGGGTTTATATGACCTGGGCCAAATTTTATTTTGGCTCTTGAATTCCATAACCTATGTTTTGTGATTTTGCTTTTAGTATTGAAGTCATTGCCCTGTTTGAATTCAAGTTATAAAATTCCACTGCAGACAGATACGGCATCTGTTCTTCTTGAGGCCATGGAATATATTCAATTCCTTCACGAGCAAGTCAAGGTATGCTCTTCTGGCCTAAAGATTGTGGTTCCTTTTGAATTCTGATTTCGGTACCGAATACGAGTGGCTATCATGCCATGCATATAGCTTTTCTGTGGCCTGTATTATACTTCTTTCCTCCATGAATCCTTCTAATTGGTGGTTCAGGGAATATATTTCCTTTTCACATCCATATTTTTCCTGACATTGATTAGTGCTTGCAAAACCTTTTCAGCATCAATTAGTGGTTAGAAATTCATTTGATATTTATGGTGTAATTTGATTCCTGAATGGGCTCTATCTCTCTCTCACTGGATTTTGTTTTAGATTATTCTTCTATCCCTCTTTTAGTTTCTAGGTATTTAGTCATTGTGTTCCTTTCTTCCATCATTTCCTCTCTCTCTCGTCAGCAATGGAACATAATCTATAGGATCGAATTAGTTTTGGTTCTCTCTTCTTATAGCCTATGGTTGAGAACATAAGAGAATCCGTTGTATATTCCCTTATATTATTTTGGTGTGCTTTCAGGTATTGAGTGCTCCATATCTCCAAAGCACACCCACTGCTCAGTTGCAGGTGAGCCTATGCTGGACCTTTTGTTTCATGATCTGACAAAAGGTGTTCCATAAGCACTTGTCTGAGACAAAAAAAAAAAAAAAAAAAAAACCTGTCTGAATATTATTTTGCAAACGTCTGAGGAGGATGAAACTTAGTGGCTTTGAACGTTTTTATTGCTTTATCTATTTAATTCAATGCAAAACCTGTCTGAATATTATTTTGCAACGTTTATACTCGTTTTTGTTAGGAGATGGAGGTGGCATACAACCACGGCCTGAGGAACAAAGGTTTATGTCTTGTACCCATCTCTTGTACTGCAGGAGTTGCACGCAGCAACGGTGCAGATATTTGGGCTCCTGTGAAGACAACCTCCCCCAAATTTGAAAAGACCATCTCACCATTCAATTGACCACAAACCAATGCTCCGCAGCCAAATGATTCTGGAGTTGCTTCATACGGTTGGTAAAAAAGGTAACTACTTATCTTCATATCATATCTAATTTATAACAATTTTCCCTCTGAAGTAGCTGAATTGTATCAAATAATTTAGCTGGTGCTTGGAAACTGTAATGAATTTGTTACGATCGAATAGCCGAATCTTCGGATTCCAAGCTCTGAATCGCCACACCATTCTAGTTATAACTGGTGAGGGGAATAGTTTATATTGCAGAAGTGTACTTGGTTGTATTAAATGGTGGAAATATGTATACTGTAAACGAGTTGTATGATGATCCTAAATCAGAAATTCACGGTAGAGCAGCAATTTGTTACCTGCCTAGAACTAGATAGGCACCAATCATTGTAAGCCCGCTCCCATGCACACAAATTCTTGATACTTCAGGAAAATGTTCTTCACTTTGTGATGAATGTCTTGAATTTGTGAGAGTTGGAAATCCTTGGGAACATATTCAAGGAGTCTCATACCAATGACTTGAATTTGTGTCAAGGGAAGATTTGTTCCGATGATACTTTTGATTAAAGGTTCAATGATATGTACCTCGAAAATTTATGGATTATGGAATATTATGAATTTAATTGATGGGTTTGAATTTCATTAGTAAATCAAATTATAAGGACTAAATAATTAAACATAACATTAAAATTGTTAATTTTGACGAAGTGCACCTTCGAGTGATAATTGACGTATACCCATTCTTTTGAGATTGAAAATTTTGATTTTACTAATAGAAAATTAAACATGATAACACTAAATAAGTATTTTAGTTCAAAATTTTATGAAATCTTGCATAATTCAATGGTTGACACTAATATTTCTTAACATGATTTTAAATCACTGAACTCAACTATTTTCGAACAATCATTCTTCTTCTTACATCCACGAATTTCATTTACTTTCAATAAATCTTCAATTTCATTTTCTTTTTGGGTTTTCTAGTTTCTTCTACGTTACTTCTTCTCTTACAAATTCCTCGCCGTAAACTTTCTGCCTGTTGTTCGAGGATCAGAAGGTTTCTCAATCTGGAATGGCCCCCCCCATGCCATCCACATCCAGCCCACTGCCAACAATCGCGAAGAGGTTGCTTGCACGACTACACAATTCGATTCAGCTCTGATGAAACTATTACCTGTCGGATGTCTACTAATGAGATACAATTTTTTTTTATGCTAAAGGAGTTATCTATCTATCGGCTAAGAGTTCCAGGAGTGGCTGCAATTGAACTCTCAAGGACGCCTGGAACCCACATTGCAGCCTTCAACAAGCCAAACAATTATACTTTTTACAGATGTTTGCAAAACTCATCTTCTCATTCTCGATGACATGTTATGATAAAAGTACTTAAGACACAAGTTTTCTCTTCCAGAGGGACAATGACAGGACATTCAACCGATCAGGGAGGAAAAGAAGGGGAGCCCAATCAGTCCGGGAAGAGAGTCTCGTTTGTGCCAAAGGTGAGAATGAGTCCTTCCTTTTGTTGCTCAAAAGAATAATCAAAGAAAAATGCAAATTTGGGGTTTCTTAATTCTTCTAGTGTTTCATTTATCTTAGAATTTTTCGCTGCAGAGAAGTTTTACATGGGGTTTCTCTCAATTTGTTTGTGGGCTTTTTTAAGCTACTTAGAAGAACATGCAACTGCAGGATGGTAGGAAAGCAATTTTGAGGCTTTTGAGGTTTTTTCCTTCTCATTTTAGATGGTTTTTCCCGTTGTTGAGAACCTAGTGTTGAAAATTGTTGGGAGGGAGTCCCACATTAACTAACTAAGGGGATGATTATGTGATGATCTTGTAGTCATTTGGCAGAAAAAGCTTGCATATGGTGTCTTTCTAGTTAGTAATGGAAGCAATCATCCCTACCATTGTCAAATAAGAGCACCGGGCTCTGCCCATTCACAAGACTCGATTCTATGGCCAAACATCACATGCCAACAGATGTAGTCACCATCATTGGAACTCAAGATATTATGTCTAACATTTGCTCATAATGTAGATAAGGCAGTCCCCGGAACTAAGAAAACTACACTATTCAAAGCAATATACTCAAGGCTAGTCGAGTCTAATGCTGGGATAGGTGATTCCTCTCTATCAATGATCGAAGCTTAATCTCTCCATTGGTATGAGACCCTTTGGACAAACCAAAATCAAAGCCATGAGAGCTTATGCTCAAAGTGGACATCATATCATTGTGGAAGTTCGTGATTCCTAACACCTAGTGGGTCTTTTTTTTTTTTTTTGGAAATTTCGTTTTTCTTTAATTGTTTGCTAGTTTTTTTCTTCTGCAGTTGAACCTGGAGTGTTTTTTTTTTCTTCTTCTAGTAATTCTTTCCTTCAATTCTTTACATCCAACTTCCCATTTTCGCTCCATTTTCGTCGAACCTTTCATCGACATTTAAGACAGGAAAAAGCCACAACCAATCTAAAACGAAACAACAACTCTTACATTCATCATTATTTCGAACATGGCAAAGAAAAGGATAATACCCCAACCAAGAATACCATACAAAGACTAGCTGCTGCATTTACTCTTGGATCTCATTTAATTAACATCTCAACAACCTATAAATATGTTCACAAATAAAACCAGAATCCTGTTTTACTTCATGTATTCAAGATAAGTTCGCAATTGTTGCATGTTTCATGGAAAGACTTTCTCCAGAGAGAGTATTCAGAGAATTGGAACAAAATAACCTCAAAAGTTAACATTGGACTGCTACAAACTACAAACTCAAGCTACTCTAAAAAGAAGTTTTGTTTCAACAACGTCATATTAAGGAATCTCATAATCTTGATGGAAAAAGACAATCTCCAAAGAAAATCAGGCACTTTAGGAAGCATCCTCAAAATCTTACATCAGTTTTCCACGTACCTTGCACACTAGGATTTTTGGTCACATGTCTTGTCTTCAGTTTTATGACCTTTCGCCCCAATGCATTCCTTAGTCTCGTTGCATGTAAATGTATTTCTTCCACATCCAAATTCTTTACACATACCACCCGTTGATTATTGTTCTCTGTGAAGGCAATGGAATATGGGAAATTCCATGTTCAAACACTATTGAATTATAACTGCAAGAAGCTGAGAGAGGGAGAGAGAATTACTGTAGAAGGCCTTCAAGTGTGGATGCTGCCCACGAATGAGTTCACTAACTACTTTTAGCTGAGGGTTTTTCTTCTTAAAATCTGGCAATTGCGAGTCCATAAATGCCCTGAAAGTTCAAAGATATGATACATATCATTCAGGACATGTGAAACAGTATTTGATTCACTGTAAAAGCTAGATAATAATTATAACAATAATCAAATAAAACTACAGAAGCATCGAGCTTATTCCTAGAAAACTAGGATCAGCTGATATTCTAGGTTTAAGGTAGGTAAATGTAACGGCTCAAGTCCACCGCTAGCAGATATTGTTCTCTTTGGACTTTTCCTTTTGGGCTTCCCCTCAAGGTTTTTAAAACGCGTCTGTTAGGGAGAGGTTTCCACACCCTTATAAAGAATGCTTCGTTCCCCTCTCCAACCGACGTGGGATCTCACAGTAATAAATAAAAATAATAAAGGAATTCAGCTTTAGGTAAAAGAAAAAATGGGTGGTGAAAAGAGTAAGGGTCTTACTGCACTCTCCAAGAACCCTAGTCCTAAAAAACCCACCTTTTCTTTGCACAGTCCACTCCCAAAAATCCAAGCAATTTCCTTAACTTTTTACACAACTCAAACCAGTAAGCTAAAAGAAAGCAAGATGAGTATGAAATAATTATGCTTGAATATGGAAATACAAAGTATTTTCAGGTCAAAATTTAAACCTCCGTCAGTTAAGAACTGAAATCTGAGTAGTAATGAAATAATCAAGTAGATAATGGTCTAGCAATCCAACAAACCTGATACCCCTACTGCTTCCTCCCCAATCACAATAGCTGACAATCAGCTTCTGAAGCTGCCATACACCACGTAAAGCCATCTTTATATCTGCAAAAGGGATTAAAAAAAATCAAGTCCCAAATATCAATTGAAGAAATGCAAAAGAAATATACGAATGCGAACTTAACTCACACAACCTAGAGCTCAAATCTAAACGAATAAATCAATCAGCATCAAATGATTTACAGAATCCATGAATAAGGAAACATAAGGTTATCCAAAAAGAAAGATACTGGAAGCTTAAGAAGAAAAACGAATATCAAAATTTGACGATCTCTACTACCCTCCACCGAAAAGAGCAACAATGGAAGAAGCAGCTCATGAGAATTTAAGAAGAAGCTATAATATCCGAATTGTACAATGTACTGACGCTCTCTAGCTTCAATAAGAACAAACGACATACCTGAGACGGAGGATCGGTGCGGCTACCAACGAAGAGACCCAAAGAGCGACAAAGAGCGGGAGAGCAAATGATGGAGGGAGGCTCGAGCGATTGAGGTTTGGTTCGTGTAGTTTTCTTTTCTTAGTTAAATTACAATTTTTATCGAAATAAAAATAAATTTTAATTAAATAAAAACTTCATAAATTTTTTTACATTTTTAACCCTAAACCTTCTCAGGTAACTGACGAAAGCCAACAATATTTGTTGGCGATGGCCTTAGACTATTATAAATAGTGTCAGAGTAAAAAAAAACAAAAATAAAAAAATAAATATTTAGTGGAATAAATTTATTTTGGGAACTATTTTGTATAATTTTTATTTAACCATTGATTTTTCCAGTTATACGTTTAATAACCTTTAATCGAAAAGCTACCAGTAAATTGCTGGCTGGAGTTGCAGGAAGTCCTCACGGCGGCCCAATTCTGCGAGAACTGAGACAGAGAACTGAGGATTCACGGCCGTATCTCTGAACTCTGAATCCTCTTCTCTTTTATGGTCGGCAGCTGCTGAACGAGAATCTGCTCTTTCAACTTCTTTTTCTTTCGCTATGGAGTTAGAATCATACTACGAAATTTCCCGCACCGCCGACTACATTCACACCCGGAACTTTACCAGAGTCGCATTGCAGGTATTACTGTGAATCCCCAAGTATTGGAGGTTTGAAATGATTTCCACTTCTTTATCTTCTCCTTATTAATCAACTACGGAGAGTCTCGGTCTTGTGTTCTTCGAAATATTGTGGTTCCAGTTTGATTCAAGTCGAGTTTTTGCTCCCGTTCGGGTGCTGTGAATGTATAAATGTTATAAGGTCATGGGATTTTCTCATGTCTGCTTATTTTGATCTTCAAATGCTCATACTTCCGTTTATATTATTATTTCCTACTTAATTGTTGATTTCTTTTATTTATGAAATTTTAGTTTCCTGATGAGCTCTTGAAGGATTCAACTAGAGTGGTCAGTGCTTTAAGGAAAAGACTTTGTGCGCTTAATGATACAAACCAAAGCGATGGCGAAAATAAGGTTAGGTTGTTCCTAATGGCTGATACAACTTACGGTAGTTGTTGCGTTGATGAGGTTGGGGCAGCTCACGCTAATGCTGATTGTGTCATTCACTATGGACATACATGTCTGAGCCCGTGAGTACCGATCTACTATGGATATGCTATGCTTTCTACGCAAGGTTTTTATTAACTTTTCACCTTGCAGTCCCCTTAGAAATCAGCATCCTAAGTTATTGACTTGTTTTTGCTAATTTGCTCAAGTGTTTGTGCTGTTGTTGATTTTGCACTTTAGAGTGAGAAACTACAATAACTAAAAAACTTGTTATCCTTGAGAAGTGGATTTTGGAGGTGTTTTCTGTCATATTAAATAATTAATAGGTGCATTTGAATTCATTCTTTGAACTATCAGTATAATGTTTCAAATGTCTGAAATGTAATTGACATGGTATAACAATCGTAGGTATTCACTGCAATACTATTGGCCTTGGAGGTAGTATTATGAAATAAAGTATTTTATATTATCAATCATCACGTAAGAGGCATCTACATGGTTATGTTAATCTTTTGGATGATTTGCAGTCCCCATTTCTCATGATTGAGCAAATACGGTGGTGCTTATTTGTCTGATCATAAGTGCACCTTCAGTAAAACTGGAGAAGTAATTGGGTGTTGGTCGTGATTTTAAGCCATATGATCTACTAAGGCGTTTGTATGCTTAGCTTTCCATATGATATGGAGTTGTGGAATACCGAATATTGCTTGCATTGTTTCTTATTTATTCCTCCTTGTTCGATGCTCTCGCTTGATTTCTTAGTTTAACTTTAGCTTGAATATTAACATTTAGTTTCCTACTAAATGATTGGTAGATCAACAGATAGATAGTAAAGTTGTAGCCTACTGTGCGTGCTATTATTTATATGATCCAATTTTTCAGACTGCATATAGCTTATGAGATCCATCACTTACAGTTATTGCTGGTTTACTATTAGCAGTGTTACAATACACTTTTGGTATCTTTCAGGACAACAACTCTTCCAGCATTTTTTGTTTTTGGAAAGGATCCAATCGATGTCTCCACTTGTGCCAAAACTTTATCTCACTACAGTTCGTCCAATGGAAAGCCTGTTTTGGTATGCATTTGTGTTCTTAAATCACTGTACTAATTTTTATCTTTTTTGGGATAACTATATGAAATCCATTAAGAAGAATGAGGGAACGATTTAAAAAAACAATACGATACAAAAACGTAAGCCTTAGGTTTCTTAGGCTTCCTTGTGGGTCTCAGTCACTAGGAGTTTTTGTGATTATGATATTGATCTTGTTCTTTTGGATTAGAGTCCCTTTTTGTAGCTAGTGTTCTACTCTAATTCTTTTGGATTTTTTTTTGTATTTTTTCATTTTTTCAATGAAAGTTAGGTTTCTTACCCAAAAAAAAAAAAAAAAAAAAAAAAAAAAATCTAGCTTGAGAATCAAAGTAAAGGTTATAAAATGGGCTAAACTCCTCCACATCAATAAAAACACTCTTATGTCTTTCTAACTAAAAATACCACAAAATAGCTAAGAACCTAACTTGCTGAAGAAATCTCCCTTTGTTGTGAAAAGAGGGTTGGGGGAGGGGCAGATGGAGAATACAACATCAAAAACTTCATATTTTATTGAAACTCCTAATTTCGAAGAGGTTACAAACATGAAATCAAGTCCCATTAAAATGGCATTTGGATGGTTGATGAGTCTTTGATTCGAATTTCATTTGAAAAGACACCTTTAGTGTAATCTGAAACACCTTTTGTGTGCTTCAAAAAGAAAGGCATCACCTATCTTTGCACTCCACACTTTAGCCCAAAAAGACTATTCTGTTAACTTTTTCTGTAATAACTAGGTTTGTTTTGGGTAATTCAAAGTTGCTTCCATATGGTTCTTGGCCATAGGATTATCAATTAATTGGCTTAATGCAAAGGGAAATAGAGTTTGAACTCTACTGCTTGCTTATTTGAGGTCTTAGGACCATTCTTGTGACACCCGAGTAAACGAGGGGTACATGAATGAACCGAGACCACATTTGAATGAGAGCGATCACGATGATAGGATGAGATGACTAAGAAAGGCTTAAAGGAAATGAAAGTTATTACTTATATCAACAAGGGCTAAAGTTAAGCGCTAGAGTTAAGGTTAACAAGAAAATTTAAGGTTAACAAGGCTAAAGTTATTACAGAAAAAAGATGAGCAAGAAAATTTACTATGTCAATCATTTGAATTTTGAAGAAAAAATATAGTGATTTGAAAACGCAGCTGTAAGAATTTACTAGATGGTCTATCTGCAAATTGTAGATAATTGAACCTGGTATATATTCCATATTAGGTCCAGTACTGGCCTCAAACTTATGGAAATCAAACTACTAGATAGATACTGTTCATCCACTGTTTGTGTGTGTATATTTCTGTCAGTAGATTTCTATATCAAATATCAGATGCACACATACAGGAATTTAAAATGTAGGAATCTCAAACATGAAAATATGTAGCTATTCACCCTTTCCCCCCAATAAAATGTACTATTATTTTTTTTTTTTGGGAAACAAAGCTATTTATTTCTTAATCAAATCATAATTCAGTCAGGGACTATTTACTTCGACTAAGGTTGCATTTCTTTTTCTTTAGTGCTTTTTTTTTTCTTTTGTTTTTTTTCACTTTGAAGCTTATACTCTAAACTGTAATAACGCTGCACTGGAGTTTGAAAGCTTATCTAACTTCTTGAACAGGTTCTTTTTGGGTTGGAATATGCACATTCAATGGATGATATTAGACAAGCACTATTGGATTCATTTCAGACAAGCGGTCCGACGTCAGAATTAGAAGTTCATTTTGCAGATGTTAAATGTTCAAGTTTGGATCCGTCCTCCCATAATGAAAATGTTGCCAGAGGTGGGGAACAAGTTACTAATGCTGAAAGTGGGAGTTCTGAGAACATTGCTGGAACCAGACATCACATTGGAAGCTTGTTTTGGGATTTACCTAGAGAGCGAAGAATGGAGGACTGCTCAATTTTCTGGATTGGTTCTGAAAGTTCAGCCTTCGCAAATGTGGTTCTGACATTCAATGGCTGTGAGATAGGTGCGTAGATTGTAACGTTCTACAATGAATTTATTTTATTAGCTACAACGTTAAATGTTCTTGTGCTTCCATCTCTTATGACGACATCTCAATTCGATTGCCCATTTTGAGAAATTTTGATTGTTATAATAAGCTAACCCATAATTTTAAGCTCACATCTTGTCTTAACTACGTCGTTATTAATTTTAGTCAGATACGATGCAAAAGAAAGTTGCCTGGTTACTGATGTATCTCAGCAAAGAAGGATCCTCAAGCGCAGGTAATATTGGCCGCACACTCATTCATTATCCACGTTTGTTCCCTTTAAACTGATTTTTGTCAATATATTTGGAAGATAGCATGCCTTCTGTTGTTGAGATTACATTCTCCAGTCATACTTTATTTTTGGGATAATGAAACTGGACACTGTAATCGTGTTTTGTTTTATTTACTTCATCTTATTATGTGACACTCAGATATTACTTGGTGGAGAAGGCAAAGGATGCTGCCATTGTTGGAATTTTGGTTGGTACTCTTGGTTTAGGTATGTATTGACAAAAACTGACGGAAATCATCTGCTAACAAAAACTGGACATGCTCATCTTCTTAATCTGTTTACAGTGTATTGGATCTTTCTTTGTTGAGGAGCAGAGGAGTATTGTTGTATCCTATTAATTTGTGAACTTTAAAAGGCGTTTTAATTTGGTGATGATTTATGTAGCTGGTTACCTCCATATCATTCATCAGATGAAAGAGCTGATCACTGGAGCAGGGAAGAAGGCTTATACTCTTGTTATGGGAAGACCCAATCCTGCAAAACTTGCCAACTTCCCAGAGGTATTTTCGTCAGACTCATGCGACTTAATTTGCTTTACTGGTAGTCTGATTCCTTAGCATTTCTTGCAGTGTGGTGTTTTCATATATGTTTCTTGTGCCCAAACTGCACTTATGGATAGCAAAGAGTATCTTGCTCCAGTCATTACTCCATTTGAAGCCACACTAGCTTTCACCAGGTATTTCTAATCTTTGTCTTGTTTCATCTTTAATTTCTCGAGATCATGTAACGTGAGCTGTCTTAGTTCTGTTAACTCCGTGCCAAAATCGATTCATGTCCTCTTGAAGTCAAGTTGGAACCATACTTCTTTTTATGATCTTCTTATGGCAAGCTGTTCAATCATGCATAGAAATATTGTTAAGTTGTTGAAGAATTTGCCCCCGGGCTACGTAAAGTAAAATGATGGCCACCCGCATTCTGAAGTGGGTCACAATTACTATACCAATTGGTTTGAAAAACCTATGCCTTAGTTAGGAAATAGCCTTGCAGGGAAGTATCCTCGCTTTGACGCTCCATTTGAAAACGACGACTCGAAAATCCTATTGTTGAATATGCCATTTCATTTTCCAATATGCTGGTGAACCTATGCGAACTTCTGAAATTGAACCGAGGGATGTCTATGATTATATCAATTGATGATCAAATGGAGAAACTATCATTTTCTTCAGATGGAGAATAAATAGTGAATATTTTAGCTCTTATTTCTAAATTTCATTGGGATCTTAATTGAAGAATGGAAATTTGAATTGTTCAGAGGAAGTCAATGGACAGGCGCCTACGTTATGGAATTTCAGGATTTGATTAATTTCTCGATACCTAACGAAGGAAACCGATCAGATGAAGCGAGATATTCGTTCCTGCAAGGCAGATATGTTGAAGATTATGATTCCCAAGGTACTGACCCTTCACGTCCTTATGTTTTCATGCTGCAAGAGAATAGTTATACAACATTTCCTTTAAAATCTTCTCTCATTCTTACTTTCAAACTTGCTTTCAAAAATCTCTCTGCCTCCGTTTTCTAAAACATTCTTTTCAAACGAGACCAGAGGGTTGAGCATATGTTATTCGGCCGTAGGCTTGCCTTAGTTACAATGTCTATAACTTCACTGTATTAACTTCCAGCATCAGAGTTTTGATTCTGAAATTGTTCTGAATCTGTTTTCTAAACAGAAAATGTTGAGGAAGAAAATGAAGCTTGCGCTCTAGTAAGTGCAACAGAGAAAGCTCTCCAGATACGCGATAACCGAAACTCGCTAACTGAAGGAACTGCGAGGTCTGGAGCAGAATTTTTCGCAGCTCGTTCCTTTCAAGGTTTAGATATTCAAAATGGTAGTTCCCAGCCAGAGCCATATCTAATCGGGAGGAGCGGAAGGGCGTCCGGGTATCAAGACGAGAAAAATAGTCAAGAAGAGAAGGTTTGAAGATTGAAGCAAGTTTGTAAGGGTCAGTAGGAGAGATTCCAACAAGCTTGGGAAAAGAGGTTGGTTGTCAATCTTACAAAGAGATTTTGGTTAACTAGGTTTGTTTGGAAGAGTGTTCTATTTTTTATTTGAGATTCTAAAAGATTATGATAAATGAATGTTAAAACATTAATATTATTGTGCACAATGAAATTTCTATTAGAAGCAAGAATATTCTTTTTTTTTTTTTTCAAAGAACAAGGGAACATAATGGAGAAAAGAATAATATTTTGGTTTAAAAGTCTATTTTGATCAAAATAATATAATATTTATTCTATTTTAGCCTCTAATCTTTCGGATATTATATTTTTAGTGAGGTTATCTCGTTCATTATTGTCTACCAACCATCGATGGTGAAGTTTGCTTTAGATATAAGCTCTAGTGACCCGGGCCACTAGGACTCGGTCCAGAAGATAACATCCCAAGCCAACAAGAGACAGATTCCTTTGCTTTTTGATAAACTATCGAATATGGATCAACGTCATGAACGTCGTAATTTGAAATCTTTGAGAGCAATTGTGCTGCATCAACCATACTAATTTGGCTCAAAACAACGCCAAACACAACCGAAACAATGAAAAGGATGGCAACCTTTTGAAACATCATTATGTAGGATGAATGTAGATTTGGGTTTGGGTAGGGATGTGTGTGATTTGATTTGCGATTTGGAGGGGTTTTTAAAGTGAAAGGAGTTTTGGAAGAGACTTTGATTTGGACCAAGGAATAGGAAAAGTTGAAATTTTAAGAGTTTTGATACGAAATGGGATTGGCCTTTCATTAAAACCTAAACTTTGAATTGAAGACTTTATTAATTCCAGCCATCAAATTTGGAAAATTAATCAACCTTTTTTAATTTCTTTCTTTTATTTTTTGCTTTTTTATTCTATTTTTAAAATGGGTTCTATAGTCCAATTAAAAAAAAAAAATAGTTCTTGATATCCTTCTTTTAAAATGAAAATAGCAATTTGAACTTGTAATCTAGTGGGTAAGATTATAATGGTTGAATTTCATTAGGGAAAGTTCAAAATAATTGCTTACTTTTTGTGTTTGGTTGAAAAGAAGAATATAGGTAGGAATGTTGAAAATAGGAGTGGAAAGTGGAAGAAAATGTAGTTCATATGGTTGTTTTATTTTTATGAACATGTTTTTTCTATAATTAAATTAATTGGAATTCAACAGATATCCATACCACATCTAATCAAGTATTTCATGAAAGAACTAAAATTGAGGACAAATATTATTTTGTACGTGAGAAATTACAAAATTTGATGCTCCCAAGATATGTTAAGACTCGAGAACAATTAGGAGATATCTTATCTTCACGAACAAACCGGATATATGATGATTAAGATTTTGAAAAAAAAATGTTGTTGAAGTGAGGTTAATTAAATAAGAAGTTTAACCACATTCAAAGAAGACTCTTCAGAAAATGGAACACATACAAGTTTGTCTCAGAAAAATGGATTTCCAAGAACACTAAATTTATATTAAGCACATTTACCCCTTTTTGTTGTATTCTCTGAAAATGGGCTGAATGAGCTAGAAACCCCAAAAAAGACTCTGTTTGAGGAAAATTGAAAGTGCACATTCAATCCATTTCTTTCCCTTCTGGAGTGTGATTGATTCTGAGTTGAACTCAGAAACTATCTACCTTTGCATTCTGCCACTGATTTTTCTTTGAACAATTTTTTGCTAAGCGCATGAAGCATTGCTCTTGAATACTGCCGAGAAGCCATTTTCCAATCCATCCCTGTGGTTAGCATTGCCTTGAACTCATTGTAACTGATTCGGCCATCCTATCAGGCAGGCAACATAGTAATCCAATAAAATGTGTATCGAGTAAGTTTGAGATGAATTTTCAAACTACTCTTAGATGAATTGTTTCTCAGTATTAAGCACGTATGTAACTAAATCGTATGAAGACTCTCCTAAAAGAAACTCACCTTATTACTCATTAGCAAAATGAAATAAAGGTAGAGTCATTTTTAGAGATAGATACCTTATCCATGTCAGCATCAGAAATGATATCTTGGATCACCTTCTCATTGTCGTCCATTAAGGCTTCTCTGAGTTCGTCATATTCAATGTACCCATTTTGGTCCTTGTCAAAGAATCTGAACGCTTGACTCAGAAGCTCATCGGTGCTCATCTTTCTGAGGTGAATGGACATTGTTGCAAACTCCTCGCAGCTTAATGTTCCATTTCCATCCATATCCGCCTTGTTCACGGAAAAGAAAGCCCGTTAGAATGGTAGAATATTTTGATATCAAACATTGGTTATATAATACATCATATTTGGAAGTTCACCGTTTATCAAATACAAGAAAGGGTCAGAAGAAATGATTCAATCATATTTGAATCTCTCGAACCAAAAGATCCATGAGCGAGGATCCTCATGATGTGGAAGCATAGATATCTAATTTGTTACGAAACAATTGGAGAAAATAGAAGCCATAATGCATGAAAATGACTTGTTAAAATGTTAACATATATTACCTTTCTAGAATTGTCAAGATTATAAACAAATATCTCAAATTACTCTGAAAATATCTTAGGCTTACAGAACACTTTTTGGACTTTTGAGGACAAAGTTGCTTTCGATTTGGTTAGACTACTAAAAAAAAATATAAGATATTTGGACAAGAAAAAGTCTAGAAAATTGTGTGTGTGTGTGTGTGTTTTTGTTACTCTCCAACAATCTTTTGAGGGTTATATTGGGAAGAAACTTACAGCTTCCATCAACATCTGCACATCAGGGTCGGAAAGAGAATGTCCAATCATATGCAGACCATTCTTCAACTCTTCAAAAGTTAAATCTCCATTTTTATCTGTGTCCATCATATGGAACATTCGTCTGATCCCATCCATTTGCTCATCTGACAAGTGATCGGCCACAACCTGGATACAGTCAAGGATATTCATCAACTAACAAAGCTATTGAAGAGACAATTTAGCTTAAATAATGTACGTTGGAAACTTACTCTAAGTACTTTCTTCTTGAACTTATTCATCAAAGTGAATTGCTTAATCCCTATGCCGACATTTTCACCCAGGGGGATATTACGAGCCTGGTTTTTGTTTTGTATCCAAGGATGTTCTTCATGTAATAAAACAAGATGATCAGATAATTTGATATGTTGTTGAAGTGTTAACTCTTTGTTTTTAAGTTCTGCATGAGTTCCATGTTTATGGAAAGAAACAGGAACACATCTATAGAAAGTAGATAACAAAACAAATAAACTTATAGGAGAAAATAGTGGTTAAACCCAAGCCACATCAGAAATATTTGGACATAATTTTAGTATTCATTTGACAATATGTCTGTGCAATCACGTACTGCATTTCATATACCTTCTACTGAAATTTCTTAAAACCCAGAGATACTTTGCTCGGGATTGGGGGAAAACAAAGCAAACAAAGATATTATTGAAATGAATCAGGAAAAAGAGTCCATACCAAGAACTTCTTCAACAGTCATCCGACTGTAAGGATTTGGATCGAGCATCCCCATCACAAGTTCTTTTGCTTCCTGAGAAACCTTTGGCCAAGGGTCCCTCTCAAAATCTATATTACCCCGAACAATAGCATGAGCAATGCCTTCCTCAGATTCTGCACAAGTTATAATCCCCAATACAGCATTAGCATGCCTGAAATAATTTATCGTCCAACTTTCAAAGATTTAGAGAATAAACAACCTACAAGATACCACTCAAGGAGAGACTCACCTGCCCAGAAAGGAGGAACTCCACAAAGCAAGATATAAAGAATCACCCCCGCGCTCCATACATCAATTTCCGGCCCATAGCTGCGTCTTAGGACCTCCGGTGCCATGTAATACGGACTTCCAACAATTTCACTGAATCTCTGATCTACCAAACGAGATCGAGGAAGTTGAGAAACAAGTTCTTAATTAAATAAAGAGCAGCAGGCCTTCAAGGTTAATAAAGATAAGAGAAGAAACTTGGTTCCTGCAGTCAGAATTATGGCCAAGTACTAGAGAAAAGTGTAAGCATACCAGGTTCGAAAAATATGGAAAGACCAAAATCAATTGCCTTCAGTCGGGAGTTTTCACTTTCATCTGCGAACAAGAAATTCTCTGGTTTCAAGTCCCTGTGGATAACTCCATTTTCATGGCATACCTGAGACAGAACAGGTAAATGCTCGAAGTAAATGATACCATCAATTCTTCACGTACGTGGTGTTCAAAAGAACATTGATCTTCAGTTACAACCACACGAAGAACTACAATTACTCTATGAAATGGAGCTGTATATATAAAGCATGAAGAATTTGATATACATTGCAAAATCCTATTTTCAAAGCCATAATTTCCCAATACCATTCCAGTAAATCCAATTAGGCCATCATGTTGCTCTGCTACGAAATACAGAAGCTATTCTTAGATTAAATTGATAAATCGATGACAGACATGAGGCAGATATAAGTTTTCACAAATGTAAATGGCACATAAACGTCAGCATTTTGAAGAAATCAACAACAATTGAATTTGAGTCTACTTCCCCGAAATATAATAATATTCGGAAATTTTCCGTAGAATCGAGGTAGAACAATTTGGGAGAGAGTGAAGTTCATATACCTTGCAAATCTCGATAATGGTCTTGGTCACGTCCGCAGCCGCGCGCTCAGTGTAATGCCCTTTGGAGACGATCCTATCGAAGAGCTCACCGCCCTCGCAAAGCTCCATTACAAAATAAACCGCTTCGTTATCCTCAAAGGCCTCCTTAAAGGTAACAATATTGGGATGCTTGGGCAAACTTCGCATAATCGCGACCTCTCTCCGCACATCCTCGACATTGATCTCAGATCTCAGCTTGCTCTTAGAAATGGTCTTACAGGCGAAAGTCTCGCCAGTCTCGATCTGAAAGCACTGGTGCGTGATCCCAAACTCCCCCCGCCCAAGCTCCTTCCCGAAGCGGTATTTCTCAAAAATGTTGTCGCCGGTGGAGTCATTGGAGAGAATGGAAGCGGCAAGTCGAACGGAGGACTTTCGAACAGATTCGATTACGGCATGATCGGGAAGAGGCCTGACGTCTCTGCTCCTCTTGGCGAAGGATCCGGCTCGGGATTGCACGGAAACGCAGCTTCCCATGGGAGGAGAAGAACTTTCAGGGGCCGGAAAAGCTCATGCACTTCCCATGGGAGGGAGGAAGGGAGGGAGGGAGGGAGATGGAAATGGAGGGGGGCTTATACGGAGAAATTTTGGAAGCGGAAATCACAGAGCCAAGAGAGAGGAAGGAGGAGGCGGAGGCGGGTAAATGTTGAATGCAGGAGCGGACAGCAAATTTCGTTAATTCCGATTCGTCGAGTTTGTTGAAGACCTCCCGCCATTTTCTTACGACTTCTTCCAAATTCCGTTAATCTGCTCCCTCTCTCTCTCTCTCTCCCATCACTATTTTTCATATTTTTTTATTTTTTATTTTTCTTTTATTAAACTTTCTAATTATTTTATATAAATTTTATATTCCCTAAAATTTTAAATTTTTTAATTTTATATCTAACACATATAAAGCCGAAGGAGCTTTGCAGAGAGGGGCCCATTACTGATCTTACTACCTGTAAAAAGCGTCTATCTCTACTCAACCCAAATAAGCACCGTAACAATTTAAAGCCGAAGGAGCTTTGCAGCTTTACCTTGAAATAAATCATTTTTTAACATCTTCGGTACATAAAAAATACTCAATTGTTGGAGTCAGGATATGCACCACGTTTAATCATTACTTGTGCTAGCATGGCTCGTCGGTCATCGATCACGACCAATTGAAAAGTTTGTATGAGAGCGATCGAGCAATGACCAGAAGGATGTGTTCGACTCTCGTGGTTTGCTCTAATTTTTCTATACCCAACAAAATCTTTCCTTTCCTCATTAAAAGCCTTGACGTGACATTCAAAATTTGACAACCCACCATCCGCAGCCCTTTCTAAATTATACTAAAAAATAATAATCCTTGATTTACATGCATTATTTTTTCTTCTATTTTCTTCCCATTATCCCTCAATTATTGGACTAATAATCACAACTACTATGTTATGAAAAGAAAAAAAAAATGATTTTTTTCTAAAATTATTAAAAATATTCTCCTTTAAATAATTTTTTTTATTTTTTTATTTTTAAAATGAATTACAGGAATCGATGAATTTGTTTAAATTTCAAAAGTATTTTTAGAATACCTTTGAAACTTCTCGAGTATTATTTAAATAAAATATTAACTGGTTTTGTTCCGGACTATTAGTAAAGGTATTTTTAAAAATTTTAAATTAGGATTATTTTTTTAAAAAATTTAAGCTATTAAGAATATAAAAATGAATAGTCGTATTATTTCTAAATATCTCAAAAAGAAAAATGCTTGGGTGGGAGGGGGGCATACTGGGTATCTTACAAAATTTAATTCAATATACTTAAAAATTAAATATCTTTTTGCAATCAAAAGGTGACCTTTTTGCCCCCCTGGCCCACCACTAGCACTCACACAAAATCCGCCCAAAATGTACGAATTCAGCGTTTTAATATAGGCCGGTGAGATTTTTATATTTTATATTATATATTTTAACAAGTTGGGCCCCACCACCTATGCCAACTCAACATATCCACGTTCCAGTTATTTTTTTTATTTCCCAATAATCATGATTTAAAGTACTAATCACTTGAATTAGAAAAAAAAAAACAAAAAATAGTAATTATTTAAAATTTCATCTCTTTTATGTTCCAACAATTCATTTATAAATACATATAATTTAAAATTAATAAACTGATCAAACATAAAAAGAAATTACGAGTTTAATAACACATTAAATGCAAAAATAAATAATTTTAAAATTTTTTATTAGGAATTTAATAAAAAGAAAAAGAAAATAGAAAGTGGGACCAAGCAAGGGCGTGTTTGTAATTTTACTAAAACTCAAATAATTTTGATTAAAATGAAAATTGATAATTTGTCATTGTCAGTAAGATTTGTCAGAAGATATATTTCCATGGAAGCCATTGAAATGACGAGAAAGGGCCTGAGAGAAATGGCCGAGGATCTGCAAGCTCATCATCCCCCACATTTTTCGATTGGGATCAGGATATTCTTCCGGTACCGCCCAAAGGGCCAATTGAGCTGAAGAAACGAATAAAAAACAAGCTTTAATTCCACTTCACTTTGCAGCTGCCGGTTGTTTCGGATTAGGGTTTTTCTTTTCTGGGATCTTCACCGGCGACGACGAATGGTCTGTTCTAAGTTCAAAACGGGGGATAGCGTCCCCTGTGATTTCTGTAACGAGCAGGTCGCGATTCTGTACTGTAGAGCTGATTCTGCGAAGCTATGTTTGTTCTGCGACAACCATGTTCACTCCGCTAATTTGCTCTCTCGGAAGCACGTTCGGTCTCAGATCTGTGATAACTGTAGGTGTGAGCCGGTTTCTATTCGGTGTTCGACGGATAATCTCGTGCTCTGTCAGGAGTGCGATTGGGATGCCCATGGGAGTTGTTCCGTCTCCGCTGCTCATGATCGAACTCCGATTGAAGGGTTCTCTGGCTGCCCTTCGGCACTCGAGCTTGTTTCGTTATGGGGCTTCGATCTTGGTGATAAGAAGCTGGAGGAATCCGAGATGTTGGTGCAAAATTGGGGGTCTTCTCAGGATTTTGTTATGCAGATTGATTCTTGGGCTTGTAGGGCGAGTGCGACTGCTTTTAATGACCTCATTGTTCCGAATGAAAACCCCTTTCTCTTCGCGAATATCAACTGTACGGATGCTGCTTCGATGCTGAAGAGGCAGAGTCCGAGCTGTGGGAAGCACAAGCAAGTGATTTACAAGCAGTTGGTTGAGCTACTTAAGAGGGATTTCCAAGGCGGTGATGATGGTGGTAACACTGCCGATGGTGATGCAGATGGGGAAGATAATGGATTAGAGAATCTTGTTCCTGAAACAACGAATGGGGATTGTTATTGGCAAGGGGATTTGGAAGCTCGTCGAATTGAAAAAGGGGATGATGGGGTTTTTGCTGATGTTACTGCTGCTCCTCAGCCGTCACTGCAGCAACAAACTTCTTTTACATCTCTGCTAACGATGCTGCCGCATATGGGCTTGAAAGATAGCGAGCGCATTGTTGATGACACTAGTGGATGGGATAGTAACCCAAATCGTGAAAGCATTCAAGTAATTTTTCAATTTGCTTTTGTCGCTTTTCTCTGTTCTGGCAACTGTATCGTTTTTCAGCTTTTCTAGCATGCGCTTGTTTTGTAGTTTGATAGCTATAGCATAGCATTCTGTACGAAGGATGTTCTTCTTTGAGCTGTCCTTGACATACCCTCTAATTTTTTCCTCCATTTCTTTGTCTAAAGCCTAAAGGAATGAATAAAGTTTTTTCCCAATTCCTAGGAATTGAGTTCGTACATTCTTAGGACGCTGCTCTGGCAGTCAACTGGTTTAAGCTTTCAAAAGTAGTAGTCTTTTTCTAAGGATATGAATGGCTATTAACGTGAGATCTCACGGTGGTTGTAGAGGTGAACGAACCATTCCGGAAACCTCTCCCTAGTAGACGGGTTTTAAAACTTTGAGAGAAAGCCCAGAAGGGAAAACCCAAAGATGATAATATCTGCTAGTGGTGGACTTGAGCTGTTACAAATGTTATTAGAGCCAGGCACCGAACGGTGTGTCGGAGAGGACGTTGGGCCCTCAAGGGGGTGGATTGTGAGATCTCACTGGTTGGAGAGGGGAATGAAGCATTCCTTATAAGGGTAAGGGTGTGGAAACCTCTCCCTAGTAGACAGGTTTTAAAACTTTGAGGGGAAGCCCGGAAGGGAAAGCCTAAAGAGAACGAGCCTCTATTTGATTTTTGCTGTAAATTGAATTGTTGCAATCATTCTCTGTTGCCAATGCTGGTTGTTCTCAATCGATTCCCCCTCCCTTTTTTCCTTCCCACAAAGTTTGGTGTATCATACATGTTCTTTATCTGGGACTGTACTTGCTTGAAGTTAATTGAAATGATTCCTAGTGATCCTGATTTCTTTTTGTTTGGAACCCGGTTTCTATACTCGTTCGCCGTAGCTACTGCTATATGTCTCTGGCTTATCATTTGGTGAAGTTTTTCCTTATTATCTTCTGCGTGCCAGGTGCCTTGATATTATCAATGTCAAAACATGTAATGCCTGTCGTTGTTTCTGGTATCAACCTTTCGGTAACTTTCTTATTTTCCTTCTTTTCTATGTGTACTTTTTCAGATTTGGGACTTCCATTTAGGACAATTAAGGGGACACAAAGATTCAAACTCATTTGATGACGCCTATGGCACGAGCAACATGGGATTTACAATTAAAAACTTTGGTGATTTTTTGAAAGAAACATCCCCAACAAGCACGAAGTTGTCAGGAGAAACCTATCAGATCAATGGCTCTAACATGCATGATGACTTGCCATCATTGAATGTGAGTCCTGCTCTGTATTTCACTTTTAGCGTGTTTCGAGTTACTCGTTGGCCTGAAGAAAATGTTGTTTCTTGATTACTGCGTCCATCTAAATGATTTTCTACTTAACCAGGAGGTTTGTTATATCCCATTCTTTCTCGTCTCTTAGAAGACTCATAATTATATTTCAGAGGTTTCAAGAACTACGAGATCCATCTACTGTGAAATTAAATATACTTGTCAAAGCGTGCAGAGCATGTGAAATCATCTAAACCAAACCATTTGTTGTAAATGCATTTGCTCTGGTGGTAGATGTATATGATCATATCCGATGTTTTGTGTTCTTGTCAGCTTGTTTGTCTAGTTTAGTAATCTTTGTTTGAGTGATGACAGTGTACGTACATGTAACAGCTCAAGTCCACCGCTAGCAGATATTGTCCTCTTTGGGCTTTTCCTCAAGGTTTCCACACCCTTATAAAGAATGCTTCATTCTCCTCTCCAACCGACGTGGGATCTCGCAATCCACCCTCCTTCGGAGCCCAGCATCCTCGCTGGCACTCGTTCCCTTCTCCAATCGATGCGGGACCATCCAATCCACCCCCTTTCGGGGCCCAGCATCTTTGTTGGTACACCGCTTCGTGTCCACCCCCTTCGGGGCTCAGCCTCCTTGCTGGTACATCGCCCGGTGTCTGAGGGAAAGTCCAAAAGAAAAAGCCCAAAGAGGACAATATCTGCTAGTAGTGAACTTGGGCTATTACAGAAGGAAGATTCTTTCGACAATTCTGGGAAATAGCTTGTTTTCTTATCTAATTTATAGGTTCTTCCAAAGCCCATTATAATGCTCTTAGACAGCCGGTCTAGATGTTGGCATAGATCAAATCTAACCCAGATACCCTCTGCCTACTTACTTGCTACATTTTCATGTGCTTCTTTCTTGTATAGTCCTCTGCTCTTTCCCATTGAGAATTGACATATTTTCTCGAAATTGCAGAGTCATGTCAATAACTCAACGCTAAGCCATCGTGCAGCGACATGTGAGAGCAACAATCTGCCTAATGGCACTGCCTGCAGCAAGCTGAAAGGCAGTTCGAAAAATGCGCAGCCAATCGAACAACAAACCATTAGTTTAAGAGATGGTATATTGTCGACATCGACAACCAAGGCTGACTTGGAGCTTCTTGCACAGAATAGAGGCAACGCAATGCAGCGTTACAAGGAGAAACGGAAAACTCGAAGGTGCATACTTCATTCTCTCTTGTAAACTGTAGTTTTCTTTTGCATTTCTATCCCGGACCCTTAGTGTAGCTTGGAACAGGTACGATAAATACATTCGTTACGAGTCAAGGAAGGCAAGAGCCGATACGAGAAAGCGAGTCAAGGGCCGGTTTGTGAAGGCTACCGGAGGCCATGTTTGTTGAAGATCAGCTCAGCTCAGCTTCCATGGTTGAAAGTAGCTGTGTGCGTAAATATTTTGCTATTACCTTCCACTTATATTTGTACTAGTGCTTTAACATGTGCAAACGCACGTGATTTCATCAGCCTCTCTTTTTTAGAAATAGTTAAAGAACTAATGTTATGCATTATATGAATAATGTCGTTATCGTGGCGACTTCGATATCAGCCTAGCACTCGATACATCTATTATATCGAGTCGAAGAACCAAATCAAAATATAGAAAGTTGAGGGACTAAACTTATAATTTAGATTTTTTTTTTAATCTTTTGTTTCTAATTTCTTATACTCCGTCTTTGACTCGTAAAAGTTTGGGTTGCAGAGTAGTAAAAGTTTGGCTTGCAAAGTAGTATAGTCTCGAGGTATTTAATCTATGTTTAGGATATCGATTAAGATTAAAAAAATTATTTGGAGATTTCACATGGATTGGGTCTCTAAGCACTGGGGACGTTGGGTCTCTAAGCACGTGGATTGTGAGATTTCACATCAGTTGGAGAGAGGAACAAAATATCTCCCTACCCAATAGTTATATGTTGTAAGCCATTGTTGTTGCCTTTTGGCTTACATCACATATAACACCAATTTCAATATCTCAAATCTTGCTTTCAAAACTCTCTTTTGAAATCTCTCGCCCCCGTTTTCTAAAACTTTCTTCGTGAACTAGGGCCAAAGGCTCAAGCATACGTCGCTTGGCCGTAGGCGACGCAAAAACGAATTAGCTTAACTCACTTGTTGCTGGGAAGTGAGTGCGGCACAATCGCAAGTCTACTGCCGCGATTGTGACAAGTGGAGTATGTGAAAACCTCTCGATCTCTCGGTATAATTTTAAATTTCTAAAGTTAAAAAATATTAAATTAGTCTATTGATAATAATAAAAAAAAAATGTTGTGTCTTAAAAGTAGTTTGTTTGAACACTGTAATGGGTCTAAAAAGCAGAATAAAAGGAGGTATGTTCATGAATGGCGATGGGTAGCATTTTTAGAGATTTAGAGGGAAAATTAAAAATTAAAAATTAAAAAGAGACGTATTTGAGCTTCCAAGAACTAAGTGTCCCCCACATCTTTTATTCCCATATTACAATTTTCTTTCATTTTCCACCTTTGTTTCCTTTCACCATACCAAAAATCTCTTGCTTCTTCATAGGGCTACGCAACCAAATTCCCTTTCCCCCCAACTTATAAAACATTCGAGATCCCGTCCCCGTTCCATATAATCGACCGTTTTGTACCGTTTGAGTCTACTATACTAGATCATTCATTCGAACTTTGTTAACGTCCCTACTCCCTATTCATTATCTTTCCTTTTCTTTTCTTTTCCCCTCGTGTTTTTATTCGATATCGACACCATTGCATCAATAAAACAGTCGAATCGGGTCGTTGTTTCGTTAAGAATTCGTTAAGGAAGTTTGAGAATAGGTATCATATATATTTTACTGTGGGGGAAATATGATTACACTGTATTTTAATTATTAGTTTACTGTGTATGCAAAAGGAAAAGAACGGAGGAGAGTAGAGGTTTCCCAGAAGCCATAGAAGTTCATGGGAATAGACAGCAGCAGCTACTCAAAGATTTTAAGGGCCCTTTTCAAGAGTATCGTAGCTGCTGGTTTCTTCTTCTTCATCTTCTTCATCATCTTCTTCTTCTTCTCCTTCAGGATTGTCCTCAGAAATATCAGTAATTCCACTTGATCCAGATGATGAAGAGGAACTAGGAGACAGGTTCAGATCTGTGTCGTTTGTTGCTCTCAGAAAGTCATGAAAAACAGGCCTGCTACAAACGTTGTTGTTCTCATCTGTCTCTCTTATGTCTCTTTTCTTGAAGAAAATTCGACATATCACCCAGTTGGTGTTCTGCAGCAACAAACCAAACAAACAGACAAACAGACAAACAGACAAGAATCAGCTCAGCTTGAGCTCAATTGAACAGCCCACCATTAAAAACAGTTAAAAAAAGAAGTAGAAGAAGCTCACGAAGGGGGGGAGTTGGGCATTAATGGCGGAAGGAGGAAAATCAACCAGGCGATACTCATGCATAATCCAATCAGTCCTCATGTCAAATGGAGACTTTCCAATGTAGAAAACCAGCGTTTTCTTCCACCCCAAGAGCTGATCCTGCTTGGAAGAGAGAACCGGACGGTCAATTCCAGTGGCCTTCCAGTACCCAGAGGCAGTTACTCTGTTGGAGCTTCGCCCATTGGGGAATTTGGGCAATTTGGTGCTGAAAAAGTACTTCTCCCGCTCGAAATTCCCTGACCCAGAACAAATCTCAGAAACCCCATTAGTATAAAATCAACCCCAAATGAAAAAAACAACAGGAAATGGTGGGATTGAGAAGGAACCTGGGAGGACCCATGGGTCGAATCGGCAGCCGTCGACGTCGGAAATGACTGGGGCAGGAAGGGGGAGTGAGAAGGCCCTTCTCATGAGGTATTGGAGGATGAGTTCCTCGTCGGTGGGGTGGAAGCGGAAGCCGGGGGGGAAGCGGAGGACGCCATTCTTGATGTAGCCGATTCTGTTGGCGGCCATTGTTGGGAAGTGAATTGGAGGAAGGAGGGTGGAGTGAGTGAAATAGGAGCGGCGAGGGGGAGGTTTTATAGTGATGGCTTTGGAGGCGAAGGGAGGAGTGGAGGGCTAATACAAATTTAGCGTGAAATTGACTCAATCTCTCTCTTCCTCAATTTCATCTCCTCATGTTTAACACAACCCCTCAACGGAACTTAATGTGATAGTTTTTGGTGGATTGTAAAATTCAACTATGCCTTTTCTTTTATTTCTTACAAATATTTCCTCAATTTCATCTACTTGTCTTAAACCGCTTATAAGACTAACGAGTTTTGTAGAAAAATTCCCGAGAGATTACCTAATATAGAACCGCTCCAAACAAAACACGCTCTATTTTAAAGTTTCTAATGTACACCTTTGTGACATCCGAGTAAAAGAGGGGTACAAGAATGTAAGACTATATTTGAACGAGAGTGGTCTTGAGGATAAGATTGGTTTAGAAAAGGTATACTTTAGTTTGTGAGTGATAGTTTTTACTCTTAAAAGTCGTGCTAGACAGACAAAGCAAGCTAAAAGAACATGTATTGTTTGTAGAAGATAGTTTTCTCTCTAAGAAACAGTGTAGTGGTTATCTTGTAGGAATGTCGAAAAATGCCGAAGTCAGCATGTATCGAGTCCAAATTGATCTTATTGGTATAATTAATAACCTTAAAATCTTTTAAGTATTTTTTAACGATCGTATCCTAAAAAAAATCAATACGAGTATAGCCAAATAATAATAATAATAATAATAATAATAAAAATTAAAAAAAATTAAAAAGTTTTTTTCTATAGATGGGAGGTAATCTCCACTCATATACGTCATCTAATATTAAAAAAAAAAGTAATAATTTTATAATTTTTATTTATCATGTCATGCTAACATAATCAAAATTAATTTATTTGTCATTTCTAATTAAAATTTAACCGTCTTATAACGTTTCTTCTTAAGAAAAAAACAACTTTATTTATGAAAAAGAGTTTTCATAAATGGAAATTGTTAGATAAAGTATTCATTTTACATTTTTTTCCCTTAAAAAAATGAATTGCTGTCAATTTGGCGTGTGAAAATGGAGGAAAGGGTAATTTGGTAATTGAAGGAGATAAGGACGGGTCGGGTAAGGGAAGAACGAAGTACCCAAGAGGGATTTTCAATGGGAAAGTACGAAAGTACCCACGTCATTATTGTTACCTTTGTTTGAGTATGGGAGACAAGGGAGATCGCTACAAGTGCCCTAACTATTAATGGATTTTATTTTATATATTAAATTAATTTAGATTATAAGATATTATCCAAATTCCATCCTAGATTGATTTTTTAAAATTTATTCCCATGATTATTTTTTTTTAATTATTTCAAAAAAATACCTTTTCCGCTAGATGAGTGGTTGAAAACGAGCATAAATGATTTGAACCTTCGAATCTTAAAATTGTATTGAACATCCAAAATAAAAGGATAACAAATGACACGTGATCCGTTAGCTATAATAAAAAATAGAAGTTTGTGTGTAGATAAGTGGACGTTGAAGGATTTCAGTGACATTCATAATTGTACTGATTAGAAAGAAAATTTGTAACGGCCTTAACGTCTAGAACATGACGTAATTGGACAGCTACCACATGCACGCTCGTTGAAAGATTTCATAGTACTGATTAGGGAGAACATTTGTAACGGCCTCAACTTCTAAAATGTGACGTAATCGGATAGCTACCACGTGCACCGCTAAAAAATTCAAAGCCAACATTTAAAGTTGGAAATTTACCAAAAGGGTTTCCGTTCAAAATAGGAAACTTTAGTCTCGGATCCCTAGAAATCTTAAAAGCATAAAGGTTAGCCGCAAAAGTGTGCGTTTCTAAAATTTGTATGATATTTCCAAAAAGCCTCGTCATTCGTTCATAACGCTTTTGTCCTATATCAACAAGATCTTGTAATGATTAAATAAAAGACTTAACGTCATGAAAAAAGTGACGACATCCTAAATTAATGGAATCGTGTATTTAATCAACTATACCTACATCGACATATGTCACGGTAAACTAAATTATAAAAATAGAAAAACTTGGACATTAGAATATATGTTACCTCGTACCTTAATAAATAAATAGAGAGGTCAAAATACCTTTGAAAACGAGCATAGATTGATGAACCTTCAAATCTTAAAGTTGTATTGAACATCCAAAATAAAAGGATAAAAAATGACACGTGATCCGTTAGTTGCAAAAAATAGAGGTTTACGTGTAGATAAGTGGACGTTGAAGGATTTCAGTAACATTCATAATTGTACTGATTAGAGAGAAAATTTGTAACGGCCCCAACATCTAGAACGTGACGTAATTGGGCAGCTACCGCATGCACGCTCATTGAAGGATAATTGTACTGATTAGGGAGAAAATTTGAAACGGCCCCAACTTCTAAAACGTGACGTAATCAAACAGCTACCACGTGCACCGCTAAAAATTCAAAGCCAACATTTAAAGTTGGAAATTTACCAAAAGGGTTTTCGTTCATAATGCTTTTGTCCTATATCGACAAGATCTTGTAATGATTAAATAAAAAACTTAACGTCATGAAAAAAGTGACGACATCCTAAATTAATGGAACCGTATATTTAATCAACTATACCTATATCGACACACGTTACATTAAACTAAATTATAAAAATAGAAAAACTTAGACATTAAAATGTACGTTACCTCGTACCTTAATATATAAATAGAACTTAATATATAAATAGAAAGGGCAAAATATCCAAAATTATTCTTCATATAGGTTATTATTATTGAAATTATTTTTATTATTTTTTTTCTTTCTAAAACTTGTTTAAAAACATTAAAAAGAGGAAAAACGGGCAGGTGAGTGGATATGTCCCACCTTTCTTATCTCCATGTCAATATTTATCCTTACAAAAAATTTCCAAAAATTTTCATTTATTTTTGCGAACATCAAATTCAAAATATATTATTTTCTTTATTTAGTTTATAAAGAAAAATCTCACCCTACTATTTTCTCCATTCTCCGTTTAAATGAAAATAAAAATTTTATTATCTCGTTCACAACAGTATTCTATGAGTGAGGACGTTAGGATTTTTATTAAAATAATGAGCTTGGTCAGCGACAAAGGGAATAATATGGGAGGGGAAGGGACAAAAGGGTCATTATATATGACAATCAATTTCAAGATTTCCACTTATCTTATGGTCTCCATATTTTGAATCAAGGAGTAGAATTTTGGATATGTACGTCTTTCGGGAATCTTTACCCTCCCAAGTTACCATTTTGCCCTTAAAAGCCTGCCCGTGTTTTCATTATAATTATAATTATGATGGGAATGAAATGGACTATTTTTTAAAAAGATTGGGCTTTGGAAAAATATACCACAAAATTCACACTCTTAAAGTAAAATAATAAAAAAATATATTATCCTTTTTTGTAGCCTCAGAAATTGACTTACAAATACGTCAAATCCACTTCGTATTATCAAAACGTTGATTTTTGTTTTTTAATATATTTAGGTTGAAGGTATTAGTGACCTTTCCCACGAGTTAAAGATTTTGAATCAACAGTGCTAAGTTTTTTTTTAAAAAAGAAAACGAATATTGGGAGAAAGAAAATCATTTTTACCTCTAAGTTTATCAATTTTTACCCTAAACTTTCAACAAATCTACGTAAGTGTTCAATTTACACCTTAAACTTGATAAAGTATGGTAAGTTCATGGGTGGCTAGGTGTTGATTGAAGAACGATAATGTTCGAGGTCATGTGGTGACGACCATGAAGTTTGTTGTACACATGCATTTTTTTTCCCTTCATCACTCCATAATCTAACAAAACCAAACAACTTCATATGAGGGGAGGGAATTCGAACCTCTTAACTTTTTTATCGGTGTGAGCTACGCTCAAGCTATACAATTGTGAAAATAATGCAAACATGATTCATAAATAATAATGAATAATTAGCATGAGAGAGAGAGAGAGAGAAGTGAATGAATATTATTAATCCACAGCCACTTGATCACTTTGAACATATTCATATTGAGACGTAAAAGAAAAGTTGTGGTCTCCTAAGAATCTGTCTCTCTTCGCTTTATTTTGCTCTCAAAAAGGTTCAAAGGTCGAAGGAGATTGCGTGTTACGTTGAAGATAGCAAATAATTGTTTCAAGTTATGCATACAATCTCCCACTCTCTCTCTCTCTCTCATTGTCTCACAGCCACCATTATGTTTCTCTGTATTATAAACATTCAATAATTTCAACCTCTTTTGCTTCATTACCATTTAATCTATTGTTTTCACTTCATTAATTGGAGGAATTTTCGTCTAATTTTTTATGATTTGATCAAACAAGTAATCACTTTCAATGGATGGGTGAGGTATGGTCGAAAGTCATGGATTAGCTCAAATGGGAACTTGGGTTCAACGACTGCGAATCCACGCATATAATTCTCCCCACCAATGGAGACGGGGCCGGAGACGACTCCAGCCACCACTAATATGCTGCTCTTGAGTATTATGGGCGGCGGAAGCAATGGTGGCTTACTGAGAACAAGAGACCTAAGATTTAAGGCAAGGGATTTTGGATTAGAATATGTAGTTGTTCTTGATTTTGTCTGATGGGTCATGAAGAAGATCCAACGAATGTTGGGAGAGAAAAGGATGGAAAAAAGGATAGGCTACAATGGCTAAATAAATAATAAACTTCCAAAATTTTCAATATACTCTTAAACTAATTTTCTAAACAAATACTTCTCTATTTTAATGTCCAGAAAGTGTAGGAATACTCCAATATAGATCATGCTTTATTTACATACATTGATAAACTTGAATTATATCATCAATGTTGAATGCCATATCTATCAACTTCATGCTTATTGACATTGATAAACTTGGATTATATTATCAATGTGAGAACTCAGATTTATCTTTTGCGAGCGTACCTGTTTTAGCTGTTCATCAGAAGGCAAGCCCTCATCTTCAATTGCTGTTGGGAGAAGTCGGGTGTCGTTCGGACCTTCATGTTTGTTCACTGCTTTTTCTTCATGGACGGAAGAAGAGATGATACCATAGACGGCCTCTGTGATCTCTTGTACTAAGTCAACAATTACTCCCTCCACCCTCAGCAAACGTTGCATGTACACAACTTCTGCTATATTACTGAACAGCAGGAGTGTGTTGAATACTTCGATGGAACAACATTTATATAAGAGAGGAAAACATGAAAGAAAAGAATATGGAACTTACTTTAATTGGCCGTAGGTTATTAGTGAGAGTCCTGAATTTCTGATTCTATTGACTGCTGCAGGATTTCTCATAATCGACGAAACTTCTGCAACGATTCCGTGCAAACAACCTGTCATACACACGTTAATGGCTTCCTCCAACGAGTTCCTTCTAACATCAGGGTAAAGTTTGGATCCTCCGTTGGTCAGGAAGAATACCTGGTCAGGTTACATAGATATAAAGAGATTCCTTAGCACTCGGCTACTCGACGTTAAGGCAAAGATCTTATTAGAAGCTAATTGGGTGAAGCAGCATTTTGTTATTATTGGTAAAAACACATTTGAAGTATATTCACCATTGCAATTAAAGCAGAGTCATCACATGGATATAACCTTTAAAAGGATCCCACTTTCTAAACATCAATTCAGGATTGAATTTGAAGGAATAAATGCAAATGAAACAATATGGTGAGGAAATGATCTTACAGAGTAGGTGCTCTGAAGTTTCTTAACTAACTGAGCAGCATCTGGTATAAAACTTGAAAATATAATAGGTCTGTCCCTGGCATTCTCTTTCACCACCTGTTCAAGATTTCCTTTTGATAAGCATAATCACTCACACAATCTCAGTTTGCATGTTTAGCAGAAACAAGTACCTTTAAGATTTGTTGGAGCACATGCGCCAGTTGCTCCTCTTTGTAAACCACCAGATCATCGAACTTCAATTCTATATTGAAACCAATCGAATGATCAATTTTCGCAAAAGCTTCTCGCAGTGTGCATAGCGGCGCATCACTTTCAACTTTCCACTCAAATATTCCCCCATCTATGGTCCTTCTAAATAGAGGCTTGCCCATCTGAATGCCCATCAACACAACCAAATTGCATGATTTAGCTATTCATCTTTTTCATTCCCCAAATACCCTAACGGTTTAGGAAGAAGAGATGGAATCTCTTACCTTCCCAGGATCATCTTGTGGCCCATGTGAAAGAAATTCTTCCAGCGTGAGCTCTGTAACTCTTTTCTCCACAATAGCACCCTGAAACCAATAGTCATTACAGTTCAATAAATTACGGAGAGAAGCCAAAAAAGAAAACATACCAAAATCCATAGCGAAGATACAAGTTCAAATGATTTGGGTCAAAAAGGAAGGGCCTAACCTTTTCCTCAGTAAGAATCAAACAGTCATGGAAAACGACTGGGCAGCCATCTTTGGTTACCTACAAAAACAGGCTCTTAAAAAGTTCTTCCTTATAAAGGCAAGGAAGGAAAGAGGAAAAAGAAAAAAAGAACAAAAGAAACGAGCAAACAAATCAATAAAGCAGATTAAGAGATGTGATCGATGAAAAATTCACAAGAACCATCTCCATCCATTAGACGACAAGCAACAATTTGAAGTTTCAATTATCATATTAGAAGACAGTGGGAACAAAACACGTAAAATACAATATAACCAGTTTCTATTTAGAAAATTTGTGAAGTAAATCGACATGCATAAGAAATCGCACAAAGCAACGAGGTCCAAGAGATCGAACGTGCGAAACAATGGAAATTTCTCTCACCTGAACGTCGAATTCGATGAAATCGACTGGAAACCTAGTGGCCGCCATGAAGGACGGAATGGAATTCTCCTTCATTAATTTAAAACGCGAATCAGAGGATTGCAAGATGTTCATCCCGAATCCTCTATGACCAATCACAAGGAATTTCGACGATCGACATGCGCGATCATTTCCATCTTCCAAAATGTTAGCCTCTAAATTAAAACAGAGAACAAAATGTAAACAAACAAATGCACGAAATCAAACGATTCCAAAAGAAATCGATCAAAAGATTGAAGCACAGACCTTGGCCTTGGGACAAAGGCGAATGCGGTGGCATTGAGGACATGATCGGTGGAGGGGACATCGGAGATTCTGACGGCAGATTGGAGTGCCAGCATCATTAAGCAATTCACCGCAGAAAAAGGGAAAGAACTGCTAGAACCGACAAGACGGAGATTTCCAGGTTCTTCGTACTGCGAGTCCTGAGCGACGACGAAAATTGACGTGTGTACTAACGAACATGATGCAAGAATAATTGAAAAAATGGGGGAAATGGTGGAAAAGAAAAAAAGGGAAGAAAATGGAAGAAATCCTGAAGCTTCGGGCAAACGCTGCTAGATTATAGGTTCCGCTTTGGTTGCATTTGGTTCTCAAATTCAATTAATTTTTTTCTAACAAAAATATATATATACTTTTTTTAACTATTTTCTATTTTTAATTTCTTTTTCCATTATCGTCTAATGCTCGTTGTTAACCAAGATGATAAGAGACACTACGGATAGGAATAACCAACCTTGAAAACGGAAACTGAAAATCGAAGGAAAAAGGAAAATAAAAAGGTCCTACCGGGAGTCGAACCCAGGTCGCTGGATTCAAAGTCCAGAGTGCTAACCACTACACCATAGAACCAATGTTTGAAAGAAAACAATTATTTTAATTATTTAATCTAAAATATGTTTTTAAAATAATTTCCTTTTTAATAAATGAAATGTTATTTTAATTATTTAATCTAATCAATCCCTAAAGAAATGGTCTAAAATTAATATTAAAATGAGATAAATATAAAATAAATGAAAATTGACTTTTGCATAGAGTTGACATTATTATGCTGTGGGCCACTCCACAAGCATTATCAAAGGCTATAAAATTCAAAATCTTCATTAAATATTTGCTTGTAAGCAAACTCAAACCAAACAATATGAAAACATTCATCTTCACCACCCCTTGGAAATGCTGCAAATCGATCGACAACCGATTGATAACCTCCTTGGTCGGGGACGAAGAAGCTATCGTCGACAAACACCTCCCACGAAAGCTGAGGGTGGCACCGGAGGGTTGTTTCTCGGTCTACGTCGGAGCTGAAATGCGAAGGTTTGTGATCAAAGTTGAGCGAGCAAGCCATCCGCTGTTCAAGATGCTGCTCGACGAAGCGAAGTTGGAATATGGATATAACAGCCAAGCTCCTCTTTGGCTTCCATGCAAAGTTGGTAGGTTTTACAGAGTGTTGAGGAAGATGGATGATGGCTTTGATGTTCAAAAACTTTATGGCTCTCATCATCTTTTTATCCCATCTCGTTGGATGGAATAATTTTTTTAATTTTTTTTTAATCTTTTAGTCGATGATATAGAATGAATTTGATTTTCGATTGTATCCTTGAGTTTGCAAATTATCAATACGTTTTTTCAATAAAATTTCCGCAATTTTCATATTTTCTTATTTTCTCTCTAAGTTTATATAGGAATGAGCTCATTAATGTTTTCAAATTAAAAAAAAGGGATTGAATCATAATTGTTTCTGATTAAATATAAAAAAAAATAAAATAAACCAGCTCAGTAATGTTATAACTAAAAATATTTTTGAACTCCAAATTAAATATAAAAAATATGCAAAGTTAAAATTCAACTAAGATTTTCAAAAAATATATATATTTTTAATATATATACAAAGATTATATCTTGTAATAGAACAAAAAAAAAAAAAATCAAATTTCGAAAACTTATAATTCCATAAAATTCAATAATTCCAAAAGGGAGAAAAAAGAAAAAAAGAAAAAGAAAGAGAAAAAGAAAAAGAAGTTAATGGGCTGAATTTTGGGCTTCGGCTACGTTCTCCTTCTCGACATAGAGGCAGTATTGCCATCAAACAGGTCCTCGATCAAGCCTTCAATATCTTCCGGCTGATACTTTATGTACTTCTCCGATTGTCTTCCCGGATCGAAATACTGCTTGAATCTCCCCACGAACGAACGGTATGCCGGAATCATCACCGCCGACACTGAAATCCGAAGCTCCGATTGAAGCTGGTCGTCGCTCACTACCCAACTGCTCTGCGTTTTGTGTATTTCGTCGAACATCGCGTTGAAGCTTTTGAATCTCTCCTTCAATATCGGCTTCGATACCTTCCCGTTCACCTGCAATCCTTCGTGGTTCAGGCATTGCAGCACCTTACTCCATGTTTCTCGCTGGTAATTTTTGTGGTACCGTCGTAGATTCGTCGATCGTTTCCGGCACCAGCGGTCTCCCATCAATTCCGTTATTCCACTTGAGCCTTTGATTTTCTGAAATATGTACCTTCCGTTGTTCATCAGGAAGATGTACCGAAGAGATGCGTCGCGGTACAATTTCGATCTCATCGCGAGGTTCGCGTCCAGCAGATCCATCACCATCGTCACCTGATATGCGAGCTGAGACTTTCTCGGGGATTCATCGTCATTTTCGTCGATTATTGCCGGTCGGTTTTCTTCTGCTTTAGGGTCGAGGAATTGAAGGACCTGTTCTAGGGTTTCTTTGTACTCGCAAGCGTATTTTAGGTAATTCATTATGTAGCGCGTCAATGGATGAACTGCTCCTCCTGGAACTGGAATTTTTGCGTTGTCGCTTTTGATGGAGCTTTCTAGGTCGTAGAAAATCCCGACTATTGCTTCGCCTATTCCTCGTTTTGCCCCTTCCGCTTCCGAAATTAGCTCTGTTCTGCAATTTTCAGGGAAGCCATTGAATGCCGGAATCAAATCGCGGAGGGTCTCGTACATGTCGAGTAATTTGAACATCTTCTCCGCCGATCGCTTTGTTAGAACCACCGCATTTGCGAAGTTGAGAAGCTTGATGACTATTCCTCTTGTTAAACTGCTGAAGAGCGTATGAGCAATGAAGGGATGATCGGCGAAAACAGCGTCGCAGAGCTTCCACTCGCCTGGGAACAAGGAACTTGAGCATTTATTGACGACGGCCATCCATTTGTCGATTTCCGATTGAAGAATCTCCCATTGCATTTTCTGAATGTCGTCTATGCTAATATTTTCGTAGCCGTACTTGTTCAGTATTCCTTTGAACGAGCTCTGCCGGAGTAAGCTGTAGCTCAAACAACATTCCTTCTCGTAGCCGGCGCAGATCATCGTTTCGGCGATTCTTTTCATTTTCGATATAGTTTCCAGCGAGAAAGAGGGAAATTCTTCCTCCTTGGTAGAATCGGGCTCGGATGATTCAGGAAGGGCGCTGTGATGTTGATCTGTTGATTCGTTGCTTGTTTTGAACGACGATTGCTTCGACGCTTTCTTATCAGATCTCGAATCGGACTCTCGATGTTTGCATTCTTTCAGAAGCGCGTTGAATTCTTCGTCCAATAACGACATGGCTCGCTGTAGAGACGTGGTGGTTCGATTGAGGGAAGGAATGGAGGCAGTGGTGGAAGGGAATTCGCTTAATTTAATCGCAACCTTCGAAATGCGATTAAGAGCTTCGAAAAACGAAGAATCTAGGTCAGGATCGCTACCGAGCTTGGCCGGAATTTTGGTAGAATTGAACCTGGAGGTCATCGAGTCCACCATTTTGCACAAGGAAAGAACGGAGCTCGGAATTTCAACCATGAGATTCGATCCGTCATCTCTAGCATCGGATGAATTCGCAAGGAATCGATCAACCTCTTCGAAAATGAACGCGGTTTCTGATTCAGAAAGAGGCTCTTCAATGAAGGCTTCATCCTCACGATCGGCAAGCTTTTCAGCTTCTGATTTAGCATCAGCGGCGGCATCGGGAGTCCGGCGAGGTGAGCCCAAATTCGCAATCCTTCTATTGAAATTTTTTGAAAAACTTTCAGACTTTTCTGGGGGTGGGGTTTTCTCCATGAATATTGTGAAAAATTAAGAAATTGAGAGACAGAGAAGCTGAAGAACAGGGATTTTTGGTGAGGAAGAAGGGGGGAAATGGGATTAGAGAGTCTCTCCGGCTTCGTCTCTGTTCTGTGTGTTTCTCTTTCTCTCTCTAGGATTCAGTTTGTGAGTTGGTGAAGATTAATGGTGGAGAAGAAAAGATGGGGGTGGCAAAAACAGAGGGATTAATAGCTTATTGGCCTCTAATTTTCAGTTTGTTCGTTAACCGTTGACCCTTTTTTGTAGAAAAACGAAGGTTGTGACCCTCACGTAGCTCTGTTTTCTTTCATTCTCTCTCTACTTAATCCATTTTATCTCTATAAGGTCTGACTTACCAATTTTTTTTTTTTTTTTGTCAAAAATTCATAAATTTCAATAATTAAAAAAAAAATTAACGATATTAAGAGCTAAGCGAGGGAGTTGAGGATTGTTGAATATCCGACGTTGGTTGGGTGGAGGCGGCAGTTGAGCTGGCTGAAGAGTTTTTTTTACAATTTTTTTAGAAAAATGAGCCAAATTTTATTAGATAACTGCATTTAAAAATTAGATAAAAGAATAATTTAAATATATATATATATATATATAATTTTTGGGTAAAATATAAATTTGATATCTCTTAATGTTTTATCATAGATTTGAATTTGATAGTTTTTTCTTTTTTTTTTAGTTTAATAATTATAAAAATAATGATGCGAACTATTTATATTTTATTATGTAAATTATTAATTAAAATATTTAATCGATTCTAGCCTAGAATAAGACGCATTATCCCTTTATAAAAACTAGTTTCACCAAAAAGAAATAAATAATTCTGATTCTTTTAAATTTATTTGAAGACTATTTTATTATGCATATTAATCCAGAAAAACAAATAAATAAAAAAGAGGAAGGTGTAATAAGTATAAATAAAAGAAGTTATTTATGGTTGATATTACGTTATTGACGGTGCATATTAGCAAATGAATCCGTTGGAGCATTAGGGTGAGAATCTATGCTAAAATGCTCCTTTAAATAGTCCAGATTGGTCCACGTGTGTTCATTCTTTTGCTTCGTACATCTATCCGTTAACCCTAAACCCACTTCTAGTCTTTCTCTCTCTTCTCTCTCCTCTGCAACTCTATTCGTCGACATCGGAAGGAGAGAAAGAAAGAAAGAAAGACAAATAAAGGACTCTGTAACGGTTCAATATCCTTCCATTTTACCGCCATTTCTGCTGCAACAATGGGGAAGGTACTCTGTGATTCCACCACGGCTGTAGCCAAGTCGTTTCCGACCACCTCACCGACCGTTAATTGGAGGGACCAGAACTCTTCCGCCGTGATTGATGCTAATGGAGCTCTGGATCTTCTGGACCAGACGGCGGCCGCCGTGGCCACTGCCTGGGATGATGTTCTTGGTCTTGAGGATCAGCAGAGGCGGCAGCTTCAGAGACTTCATGCCAAGGGCGTTCTCTGGAAGCAACCGGAGCTGGATGGTGGAGATTCCTCTTCGGCACGGTTGAGATCTGTTGTGTTTCGGCTCTCGCATGGCGGTGAGGTGTCATCTGATGGAAATTGCTTGTTTACGGCTTCTCACAAGGCTATGAGTATGGCGCGTGAGGTCGACGCTCGCGAGCTCCGGCGCCGGACGGTGAGGCGATTCTTGGAGGATTTTGAATCTGCAAGATTGGAGGAGAAGGAGGTGATTAATGACGCGATTAGGCATCTGTACTCGCCCGATCTGAAGAATGGATGGGGAATCCATGTGGTTCAAGAGGTTAAATTGTTGACCAAGAAAGAGGATCGGCCGGCATTGGACGGAGCTATCGACGAGCTCGTTCAACTTGGCATGCAGAGGTATAAACAATTCTCGGTAGATTGGATCTGAAATGTCTCTTCTATAACAATTTTTTAACTTCTGGACGACTAAAACCTGAGATCTAGATTGTTTTTCCTAAAATTCCTCTACGGCGATTGCGCCTTTTCAATTTTCCATGTATTTGCATCTGATTTTGTTTGCTCCGATTGAAGAGAAACGGCGGCGGAGTCGATTTACAAAGAAAGATGTATTCCGATTAACGACGGTGCTAGTTGGGCGAAATACATGTCAATTTCCGGTTCCCATGGCGATGACTACGATATTATTACTCTGCAATACGCAGAGGACGGATTGTTACATGTGGATGAGAACAGAGAGGGCCACGCCGCAGCTTTTGGGGATGACATAGCGATTGAATGTCTTGCAACAGAGTTCAAGCGTGAGATATACGTTGTAAGAATTTTTTTCCTATTCTTTGTTGAACCAATCCTTTTCTTGTTTTCGTCCTCTGTGACTCGATTTGAGTTTTGGCAAGTTTGTTTGACATGTTAGATCATTGACTTTTTTTCTAGTATTTTTTGATAATCCTGTTGCTCTGGGAAATGCCATGACCTTCGATGTTTGACAAATTTGTCAAGATGGTTTCCGTCTTAACAAAGAAATAGGCGATTCTGAAACTGCTCTGTTCATGGAAAGGCTTAAGACTAATAAATTTGGACTATGAAATTTCATTCACAGTGCGAAGAGATGTGAATTGGTTCCAAGTTTTTGTTGTTGGTTTACAATTTCATGTTGATTAGTGACTAGCTGGTTCGTGAATTGAAAGATTTCTTCTAGTAGGAGTTCTAGGCTTGTACTTTTGTGAATTGAAACTTTCTTCCATATTTAAAAAAAAAATCGAACTCTATCCAAAAAGTTAGTATTTAGATTCTGAACCAGTGCTTTTGCAGCCCTCAATGTATCATTTACTTCTTTCATTAAAATTTGTTTCGGGGAAAGCTTCTGACCACAGTCCTGAATTATGAACTTCTGTAAGGTGCAAGCACATGGATCCGATGCAATGGTTGATGAAGAAAATTGTGTTTTCTTTCTTCCACACCGTCCCAGGAGCGAAATTTGCGAAGTTCCTTTCTTTCTTTTCATGAAAGGAACAGGTAATGGAACAGCCCCATCTCCTATTTTAGTCTCACATCTCAGTTTTCCTTGAACAACATAGCATAGCGAATCTCCAAAGTTGCAGCTAGCATTATCTTCTTCATCATCGCCTATTGCTAACATAGTAACTATATACAGGTTGGTGCGGCGCCGGAGCTGACCATTACGAGCCTCTCATCGCCCACTGTTCTTCGTTTGTTTCACAGGAAAAAGTGGCAATGGTACTTTGAGGTCTCAGTGCTGCAATTTTGTGGCTTAGATTTCGAGTAGAGAATTAATTTAGTAAGTCAATTTATTCTTGAGGGTATTATTTAGCGGCTTGCAATCAGAATGGGGGAGGAATCAAAATCTAGGTTGCGTTGCTTTACATTCTTTTTGTTTGGGTGGGTGTGGGTGGGGGGGTAGAGAATGAAATTGTTGTTTAGAAATCAGTGTTTTGTCTGACTGATATTTTGCAGGTTTTGCGCCTGCAATTGAGCAGCTACTGTGAGTTCTTCGGCCTTTTTCCCTTCAAATTTTGGATGTTAATGTTGTTGTTGTTGTCATTTTCTTATTGAAGAGAAAGTGCCCGTATAGTCAGTGCAGTAGGTTGGTCATTTTTGTTTGCTGTTGAATCCTTCTTTTTGTTGGTAATTTTAATTGCTAAAAGGCCCACTTTCATTCCTTTTCTCACACCACAAATCTTCCATGTCCTATTACCTTTTTCTCTCCTTTTTATATAGAGTTTGGTGAGAACCGTATTGGATTGGGTGGGTGGGTGGTGGGTAGGCACAGGGAGTGGCATGGACATAGCCACTGCTTTGAATCAAATAGGCTTTATTGGATTGGATCTTATTTTACCTTTTGACCCTTCTTTCAATCTACAAGTGAGATTGAGAGAAATAGGATAAGGTTTTATATTATATTCTTCTTCTACAAAGGATTAGGATAAAAGATTGTATTCTTCATCGACAAGTGAGATAAATGAGATAAAGAGGATTAGGATAAAGAGATTATATTCTTCAGTTATATGAAATAAAGATTTAATCCATTTGTCACTAGTAAATGAGTTGATAAGTTCTAAATTTACAAGGAATTTGTTTGAAAGTTTTTAGAATCTTTTAAACAATGGAGTCCTTCCTCTTTGAAGTAGAAGTAATAGCAGAATGCTTCCTCCCTTACAACAGCCTAAGTTCATAGTTTTTTTTGGACTCTCCTTTCGAAATCTTGGATTATGAGATCTCACGTCAGTTGAAGAGGAAAACGAATCATTACTAATAAGTGTATGGAAACCTCTCCCTGGCTCGTTTTAAAACCTTGAGTGTAAGCTTATTAAAGGAAAACTCAAAGAAGACCTTGAATAGAATCCGTAAAGAACACTCCCTCTTTTGGGTGGGGGAAGGGGGAGGTTTATTCCTCCCTCTCTTTTGGGGGAAGGGGGGAGGTATAACCTGTTACACTTCATCGGGGGGAGGTCTAACCTACATAATCCGCCAGGTCCTCCATCCAAACCTCTGCTTTAACCAACAATGGCGGAAATGTTAGTTATTATAGACTGATGGTGGTTGCTTATTCAAATTTCCTTTCAATTTTTGGTGTGCAGGAATTGGTAATACAAACTTTATTTGTTTTTATATTTTTCTTGTAAATATTGGAAAGCCGATATGGTGGGGGGGCCATCTAAATCTAATAACTTGTAAAATTATTATTTTATTTTTTAAAGATTAAACTTATTAACTGCCTTTTTACAGATATTTTATCAAGTTTTTGAAAATGAACACATAATAATTACAACTTATAAATTTAATTTTTGAAAATTTATCTAATAAACAATAATTCCATCTTTATATATTTCTTTGTTTCGTAATATCTATGTTTTACATATATTTTCAAAAGTTAGGTCAAATTGTGAAAACTAAAAAAAATTCTCAATTTTATATTTCGAAATTAGGCTAAGAATACAAATATTTTAGTAGAAAAATGCTAAAAAGAAAATATCAAGTAAAAATTTGACAAAGCTATTTTTTAGAGCACTAATATTTTGGGCTAAGTTGTTTAATTCAAGAAAAACTAAGATAGGAGGGAGCGTGGTGCAAGTTCCAAAATTATGAATAAAATACAAGAGATTTGAGGAGAGGATTTGAAGTTTGTTCCAAAATTATGAATAAAATACAAGAGATTTGAGGAGAGGATTTGAAGTTTGTTCCAAAAACCAAAACAAAAATAAGAAATACAAAGAAGAGATCTCAGTAGAAAGAAAATGCTTAATGTATTCCTTGAGATCGATCATATGCATTTCTTCATAGACAGCTAAATGAAATCCCAAAACTTTTACTGCTCGAGCCACTTAAGAGCTTTTCCTTAGCCTTCCTTCCTATACAACAACAGCCAAAAAAACGTCTAGTGGACTGTCGTTTGGCGCTCATCAGCATCTTCGTTCTCAACCTAACAACATAGCACAAGAAACCGAATTCATAACCAAAAATTACAACAACAATGAAAAAGTAGTAGCGCGCACACAAACCAAGTATCATAGACGTGCCCAAAGCAAATGCGGAATGGAAGTGGTGCATAATATGAGCATAACTCAATTAGTCATTAAAGGACGTTCGATCTCCACCTTATTGTAATACTAAAAAAATGAGGCTTCAAAAACTATGGAGAATGATGGTAGGAAATCAACTATTACCTCAACTATAACCTTTGCTTTCTTCTTCAGTTTGGCACGAGCATCTTTCTCGACCTTCCTCAAAGAATAAGTAGACTCCTTTCTTCCTCTCTTGCGAGGAACGTCTATGTCTTCAAGGTCTTCATCTATTCCATCTGAATCATCAGAACATTTACACTCAATTCTCATAACATCAAACAAAAACCACTTTTTGGTATTGCAAGATCTAGGTATATATTATCCAAATGAATAGAGATCACACATCTCTAATAGTGTAACAACACAAGCCCACCGCTAGCAAATATTGTCTGCTTTAGCCCGTTACGTATTGCCATCAGCCTCACGGTTTCAAAATGCATCTACTAGGGAGAGATTTCCACACCCTTACGAGGAATGCTTTGTTCCACTCTCCAACCAATGGGATCTCACAATCCACCCCCTTGGGGGCCCAGCGTCCTCGCTGGCACACCGCCCGGTGTCTAGCTTTGATACTATTTGTAACAGCCCAAGCCCACTACTGGTAAATATTGTCCACTTTGGCCCACTGCTAGTAAATATTGTAACTGCTCAGCCTCATAGTTTTAAAACACGTCTATTAGGGAGAGGCTTCCACACCCTATGAGGAATGCTTCATTCCCCTCGCCAACCGATGTCGGATCCCACAAATAAAAATGACAGCAAAGATTTTTTGAGAGTTCAAAATCATTTTTTATTATAAATTCTAGACTGTATTACCACTATCTTCATCTGCTTCTGGATTATGGATTGCAAGACCACCAAAATCTTCCATATCTTCTTCTTCTTCTAATTCTTCATACCCTTCAACATATTCAATTTCAGGTTCCTGCATATTCCAAGGAAAAATACGAGTTATCAAATGATGGAATATAAAATCATTCATCTAAGTCCCAGAATCTTCCCTTAAGGAATGAGAAGGGCAAGTGTACTACCTCCTCCTCTTCACTGGCAGCCTGCAATTCTTCCATTTCAAGAACTTCATTATATGCTTCGACAGGGTAGTTATATATATCACCATACACTCCTTTCTTAAGGCGTTCCAGTAGTTCCTTTTCAATGCTCTGCAAAAAAAGTACATATTAGATACAGTTTCCCCACACTAACTACTCAGTCAAGGAAAATATTTCTAGCAGAAACAAAAAAGAGTTCATTAGTTTCAATATAAAGATATATCAAATTTCAACATAAATATTTGATGTACAACCTTATCCAACAATGCTGCTTTTTCAGCCTTTTGCTCCCTCCTGGCTTCTCTTTTAATCTCTTTTCTCGGTGTTGTCATTATCTTCTCCCTGTTTGGTAATGAAAGTGATATATAGTCAAAATCAACGAAATATAAACTTATTAATATAGTCAAAATCATCTGATTAGATGCACAATGAATGATTAAGGAAATGAAAGACCAATTCTTCAATATGCACAATTCTCAAAGTGACAATATAGAACACAAGGAATGGATGAAGAGACTCGATGAAAACACGTATATTCTCGTACAACTTACAACTTAATTGATCTTTAGACATATGGGAAAGAGTTTTGTAATTCCATGAACTTAGGGTTGTTGCCCTTTTTTGTAATATTTCATCAAATCAATAAAATATCTCATTTCCTATTAAAAAAGACTGTAGGATCACATCTTTCAATTCAATTCTCCACTAGATTCCTAAGGTTCCATGAATAATATCTATAAATAAACATGAATTTTAAACAACAAAGGCAGGAAACAAAATTACAGCTCTAAATTTAAAATCATAAAAAGTGATCTTTTCATTTGCTGCTTCTTCAATCAGAATGACAAAAGCAAAAGAGACAAACAAAATGAAGGTTATCAAATACCCATGTGTTAATATAGATAGAACAACAGCTTCCATTTCGAAAAGGAAGAAATGCGCAGACAATAGCAAACCTTGTTTTCAGAGCAAGCTTCCTCATTCGTATCCGCATTTGGGTCATCTTAGTCAATCGTTGTTTTGTTTTGTGTACAAGTATCTTAGGCCAATACATCTGTTGAAGGACATAAAAGATAGGTTAAGGAATTTATAAAAGAGAATCAAATAGATAGACTAAGATGTTGACAATAAGTAACTAAGATGATTACTTACCAGATGTTTATCTATAATTTCCAGTGCCTTTTCATAATTTCTGGGTAACTTAACTCTTTCCCACAACTCATTTGGCTTATGTGCTCTTTCAATTGTTTTCATATAAAGATAGAAAACTCCTGGAGGAACAATAGAATTATATTTTGCTTATAAGTAGGATAGTCAATGAAACCATTTCTTTTTCTTTTATTCTTAAAAAATGTGAAGCGACTCTGGATCACTCTTTAATTTACTTCTGCAGGCAATAATATTAGTAACAACATAGAGCTACAAAGATTCACTTTTATCAATCCATGCGTGCAAAAGACAAAGTTTTTAACAATACAAGTAAGCCTGCGCTAAAATATAGCGAATAAAAGCAGAGCAGCAACAATTCACGAGGAGACCAAAATGGAAATAATGAGCTACAGGATGTACCGTCATGATCGCGAATAGTAGCATAGCGACTGTTAGCCAATGGACATGAACTCCGATTACATATCCCAGTTACATTATAAGGGTTTCTACAGAAATTCCCCGTTGTAATCCTACAGAACACCAAAACCAGTCAAAATTTCAAAAGAGAAAATGAAATAACACATTTGAAACAAGAAGCGTACGAAAAAAAAAAAGTTCAAACGCTGAAAGAAAAGAAGTAAAACCGACTTGGCCATGAAGCTGCAGTGATTGTGGCGGATGACCTGCCATATCACTTCGTCGTGCTGCATCCTTTACGCAGAACTTGACGAAACGAAGGTTGTGCTCAGTGTAATAGTTAGGGTTTATAGCAATTCTAAGATTTTCAGAGAAGAAACAGGCAAATTTGAGAAGAGGCCGAAGGAGAACACTTCGTTCGATCGGAGCCGGAGGGCTTTGAACAAGATTAAATTGGGGTTTATCGGTTTTGATAAATCGGACCGAACCAATATTATTATAGACCGAACCGATCTCAAATATTGAGAAAACACCGGTTTTGAGTTGGGCAAGCGAGGGCAGGCGGCTAGGGCAAAACACTGATGATATCTTTTCTTTTAACATTAAAGTGGGCTAGGCCTGAGTGGTTGGGTAAATTTGTATGCGGCTGGGCAGTGAGTGGTTTGGGTAGAATATTATTGGGCTGGGCCAGGGTGAGTAGTTTGGGTAGAATTGGGCTGGGCTGGGTTGGGGTGATTGGTTTGGGTAGAATTGTATTGGGCTCGGCTGGGGTGAGTGGTTTGAGTAGAATTGTATTCGACTGGGCCGGCTGAGTGGTTTGGTTAGAATTGTATTAGGCTGGGCTTGGGTAGAGTTGCATTGGACTGGGCTTGGTAGAATTGTATTGGGCTGGGCTTGTGTATAATTGTATTGGGTTGGGCATGGGTAGAATTGTATTGGGCTGGGCTTGGATAGAATTGTATTCGGCTGGGCCGGGTGAGTGGTTTGGTTAGAATTGTATTAGGCTGGGCTTGGGGTAGAGTTGCATTGGGCTGGGCTTGGTAGAATTGTATTGGGCTGGGCTTGTGTATAATTGTATTGGGTTGGGCTTGGGTATAATTGTATTGGGCTGGCCTTGGGTAGAATTGCATTGGGCTGGGCTTGGTGGAATTGTATTGGGCTGGGCTTGGATAGAATTGTATTGGGCTGGGCTTGGGTAGAATTGTATTGGGCTGGGCCGGGTGAGTGGTTTAGTTAGAATTGTATTGGGCTGGGCTTGTATATAATTGTATTGGGTTGGGCTTGGGTAGACTTGTATTGGGCTGGGCTTCGGTAGAATTGTATTGGGCTGGGCTTGGGTAGAGTTTCATTGGGCTGGGCTTGGGTAGAATTGTATTGGGCTGGGCTTGGGTAGAATTTTTGAGAGAGAAGTTTTTTGGTCCACTTATATAGCTCAAGTATGTACGCTTCCAACCTTAGGTAGGCTTGAATATGAAGGTTAATCTTTTCTTCTTCCCCTCGAGACTCAAAGTCACTTACGGTAGGTTGATTACGTCATATGATATCATACTTTTGATTTCAAATAATAAATCTAACAATTTTCTCTCAACATGAAAAAATGCATCGAGAGAAACACTTTCTCCCTACACCTCTTGACAACACGTTTAGCCATTTAAAGAAATACTTTCTCTTGACATGCATAATGAGCCCTAAGGACATATATCATTCTCATTACACGACTAAACTACTCTTGGGAGAAAGAAATCGATCTGATACCTTTTCATAACGAGACCCATGATAGATGAACGACACTCCCAATAAAAATATTATAATACTTCATGTCGAGGATTTAAACTAAGATCTAGAATCCAAATATCGTTGAAATTTAGAAAGTGATTTTCCAATTATAAGCTGACACATAGAAAATGTCCAAAGGCATCTAACCCCACATGGTCCTAAAAGATTTGATCTCAATGAAATGGATAAGAAGATACGAACAACCATCAAATTCCTTTACCAAAAAAAAATACCCTAAAAAGATGAGCATATCATGTTAGGGTGAAAATAAAGACAAGTGGAGTCTGCCAATGAAGCATGAAGAGGGGTAATACACATCACTAGTCATCTCAATATCATCCAACTATTCATCTTCTCCTATCCTCTCCTCTTCATGATATTAGATGAGTAAAGCTTGCTTAGTCATGCTTAATCGAGCTTCATCGTTAGGCGTACCTCAAATTAATGAACTATCGAGATCAGTTAGCTAAATTCTTTTCGAAATCAATCCACCCTAATGTTCCACTTTTGAGAGATACGTTGAGGGTGAAATCAAAAGCAAAATCTGATAGCTTATACTCAAATGTGAAGAATATGACATCATTATAGAGATACGTTAAGGGAAAAACCAAAATCACGAAAGCTTATACTCGAACCTAGAGAATATATTATCATTATAGAGACACATTGAGGGTGAAACCAAAAGTAAGTCACAATAACTTATACTCGAAAGTAGAGAATATGATATCATTATAAACATACGTTGTAGCTAAAACAAAAAGAAAAATCACAAGAACGTATACTCAAAAGTGGAGAACATGATATCATTATAGAGATATGATGAGAGTCGGTAATCCCTAACATTTCTTTTCCAAAAAAGTCGATACCCGTTTATCAATGTCCTTATGTTCCTAGGTTCATGTCTTAGTTACGAGACTATGCCGATGTCGTGTTGTGCAATGTCTAGGTACAGACGGCCATTGGGAACATTGAGTACCAAACCCTTATTTGAATATGCTCTTTTGTCAACATCTTTCGAGCCTTTAATTTTGTTGTGGCTCGTTGTTTATGTCCTTAGTCATTGGTTTTCTTGTGAAAAAACTAAGGCTAGAAATGATGAGCTGAAAGAGCATGAAAAGTGAGGACAAGCTTCGGCACATGATTTGGTCTTGAATGATATGTAACGTGTCATGTCTAAGATTCTGATAAGGATTTGGTATAAGATTCAACCCCTGATGGTCTCGGCATCCCCCTGTATCCCTTTCGAGATGACCAATTTACCCAAAACTGGTACTAGGAATGAAGACTATCCACATATAATAACACGAGTCTTTTCAACATGTTTTGTCATCGCTCACTCATATGATTCATAAGAAAATTCTCAAGAAATCACTCAACATAGAATTTCTTCAAGTCAAGCACGCTTAACTTTAGGGTTCCTATAATTCAGCTATCGAAAAGAAAAATGCATCTTGTTGTTGTATGTAGTAATTTCAGTTCCTTTAAGTCTTTCTCAACCGTTCTCTTCTCAAAATCAGTTTTATTCGGATGTGATCTCGGTTCATTTATGCACATTTGACATGAACATGTAGCGATGTCCCATGACTTAGATGGTGGTAGCCAACTCAAAGAAAGAAGAAACCCATGACATGAACATGTAGCGATAGGGGAGAGGTTGATCGAGAACATGCAAGTGGATCAATTTGGACCATTTCCAATCGCTCATTCGACACGTCTTAGTCAGTTCATAAATAATGATTCAAAGAAGATAAGACTCGAAATAGAACAAACTAAAGAGCACATTTTCGGGTCCCAGAATCGAGGCCCCTAATGTCCAATTAACACGTAATTCCAAGAGCAACGAAAACCCTAAATATGGTACTATCTATATGTTTCCATTCTTCCACAAATCCTCTCATTCTATTAAAGAAAGTGTTCCTCAAGCTCTCCTTTCAAGAAATCTTCTCCACACAAACACAAGATGAAGGTAAGAGTTCATTCTTTGTTGAATCTTTGTAAGAACTATCCTCATTTTAAGCCTAAACTTCTCTTGTAAATTGATCAGTTATTAGGATGGATGCATCGCAAGTTCAGGCAAAACAGTGGCGAACCCCTCAAAGATTTTGTCATTGGTAATGTTTCTGATCTATATTATGACATCACGAATCCGTGAACTTTATAAGTTAAATGTGAGATTTCACGTCAGTTGGTGAGGAGAACGAAATATTACGTATAAGGGTGTAGAAATCTCTCCTTAATAGATGCGTTTTAAAAACCTTGAGTGAAACCTCAAAGAGGACAATATCTGCTAGCGGTGGGCTTGGCCTGTTACAAATGGTATCAGAGTCAGTCACCGGACGGTGCGAGACACTGGCCGGAGTAGGGCTAGACCCTCTCTATAGTAGACACGTTTTAAAACTTTGAGGGGAAGCCTAGAACGGAAAGCTCAAAGAAGACAATATCTGCTAGCGGTGGGCTTGGGCTGTTACAAATGGTATCAAAACCAGGTTATTGGACGGTGCGGGACACCGGTAGTAGGGCTAGACCCTCTCCATAGTAGACGCGTTTTAAAACTTTGAGGGAAAGTCAAGAAGGGAAAGCCCAAAGAAGACAATATCTGCTAACGGTGGGCTTGGCCTGTTACAAATGGTATCAGAGTCAATCACCGGACGGTGCGAGACACTGATCGGAGTAGGGCTAGACCCTCTCTATAGTAGATGCGTTTTAAAACCTTGAGGGAAAGCCCAAAGAAAACAATATCTGCTAGCGGTGGGCTTGGCCTGTTACAAATGGTATCAGAGCCAAGTTACTAGACGGTGTGAGACTCCAGGAATAGGGCTAGACCCTCTCCATAGTAGACGCATTTTAAAACCTTGAGGGAAAGCCCAAAGAGGACAATACGTGCTAACAGTGGGCTTGAGCTGTTACAAATGGTATCATAGCCAAGTTACTAGACGTTGCGAGACACCGGTAGTAGGGCTAGACCCTTTCCATAGTAGACGCGTTTTAAAACCTTGAGGGAAAGTCAAGAAGGGAAAGCCCAGAGAGGACAATATCTGCTAGCGATGGACTTGGGTTTTTACAAATGGTATCAGAGCCAAGTTACTAGACGATGCGAGACTCCGGGAATAGGGTTAGACCCTCTCCATAGTAGACACATTTTAAAACCTTCAGGGAAAGTTCAAAAGAAAAAATCCAAAGAGGACAATATCTACTAGCGGTGGACTTTGGCTGTTACAAATAGTATCAGAGTCAGACACCGGGCGGTGTGCCAACGAGGACATTGGGCCCCCAAAGGGGTGGATTGTGAGATCCCACATTGGTTGGAAAGGGGAACGAAACATTCCTTATAAGGGTGTGGAAAATTCTCCTTAGTAGACGCGTTTAAAAACCTTGAGCCGAAACCCAGAAATGAAAGCTCAAAGAGGATAATATCTGCTAGCTGTGGGCTTGGGCTCGAGCTCGGCTGTTACAATAAATCGGTAAAATTGTGTTTCAGGCCAACCACTGATTGATGACCAACAATATTTCCCAAGAACAAGCATCAATAAACCTTTCAAACAAGCCCAAAAGGACCTGAATTCATCAAGGCTAGATCAAGGCTATGAAGATGATGAATCACTAGCCTCCATATCTGAGATCTTCCCTGGCTTCCTTGCCATTGGAACCCTAGGCTCATCAGACCCAGCAACCCCAAAATTCTCCATCTCCATTGACTACATAACTGAAACAGAAACCGAAGTCACAGAGAATGAACTGAAGCTCATCAGTGAAGAGCTGGAGAAGGTGCTCGATGCCGAGGCGAAAGACGACAACGGGTCAAGACGGAACAGCCACGGGACCACTGTCAATTCCAATGGTAAAGTATTGGAAGGACCTGAGAACAATGGCGGTGCTGCCGTTTGCCCGCTTCAAGGGTATTTGTTCGGGTCATCGGTCGAGTTTTCGGAAACGACGACGGTGGCAAAGAAGGAGAATCGAACGTCGCTCGGGGAGCTGTTTCAAAAAAGCAAACCATCAGAGGATGAGAAGGATGATCAGAAGCAAGTAGAGAAGAAAGGAGATAAGCTGTATGGGATTCAATTGATCAAAAGGAAGCTGAAGAAAAAGATGCATAATCCAACGGCTGCTGGTGAAGTCCTAAAATTTTCAACCGATCAAACCAAACTCTCCAAGGTATGCATCAAATTAAAACTTTCGGGTCGATTTAAAATGACTTTCGAAGTTCATAAGATTCGATGATCTTTCTCGTTCTAAAGCATTTGCACTCGCTTGTAGATTCGTAATTTGTTCAATAGAAAAGTTTATCCTGAGATCACCACAATGGAGAAAGAAAAGTGGGATGAAAAGGCCCAAAAGAATGACAAAAAGAAGAAGACAGGCATTGATGGAGTTAATAAGAACAATGGAGATAGAGGCTCCATCATGATCCTTCCAAAAAAGCTCATTTTCAAGCAACCCTGCACCCACTCAGATGATGATTATGATGATTGGAACAAGGAGCTATGGATCAAAACTGATGCAGACTGTAAGTGAATGTATCTATCTTTATTTCCCGACTTATCCAAATAAAATTTAAATTATCGATTTAGTCTCTAAAGTTTGAATTTCATGTATTTTCTTAAACGTTTCAGTATTGTCTCTATGTTTTGATTAAAGTTTAATAGACATCCGTTTGTTTGCGAGAGCAATAAAATTTCCTACTTATATATATTTCCGAGTTCAATGAGTATTAATTTCGATTGAAAAATAAGAATTTGATACTCGTTAGAGTAACTCTTGATCATGAACAGCTACACGAGATCAAAAAAATGACCCTCAAACATGGATCTAGAATTGGCAAGAAAAAGAATGGGTATTGATTGGTTATATTGTTAAAGAGACATAGTGTTTGTTTCTTGGGAAAATGAAGGAAAATGAAGGAATTTTGCCTTCTTAATCAAGAAATGAGGATGAAGAACGATTTCTCGTCTCTTCGAGTGTGTATATAGAAAGAGATCGGTGAGTTTATATAAATGAGAGACAATATATCTATTCATAGGAAGGCTTTTGAATGAAACAAAATCATAGTCTATAACAGCCCTAGCCCTAGCCCTAGCCCACTGCTAGAACATATTGTCCTTTGGACTTTCCATTCGGAACTTACCCTCAAAGTTTTAAAACGTGTCTGCTAGGGAGAGGTTTCCACACCCTTATAAGAAATATTACGTATCCACCCTCCTTGGGGGCCAGCCGTCCTCGCTGGCACACTGCCCGATGGCTAGCTCTGATACCATTTGTAACAGCTCAAGTCCACCGCTAACAAATATTGTATATTTTAGCCTGTTATGTATTGCGTCAGCTTCACGGTTTTAAAACGCATCTATTAGGGAGAGGTTTCCACACTCTTATAAGGAATGTTTCGTTCCACTTTCCAACCAATATAGGATCTCACATAATCGTGAGTGATTATTTCCATATTGAACAGTACCATACAACTATGTGAAGAACGGCCTAAACCTAGTCGTGCACATGAAATCTTCAAAATCTAAATAAAGAAATAGCGAGCCTTATGGTCATACAAAATTGATGATGAATCTCGATTGGTGAGCCAGTAGAATCTTTATCGGATAAAAAGTAGAGATGTTTAAAAAAACACATCAACCCAATCGTTAGGTTGAGTTATGAACTTATTTGTATTGGGTTGAATTTAAATAAATGAAAAAGAAATATATGGTTGGTTAAGATATAATTATTTTATTATTATAATTATTTATTATTATTTATTCTATAACAAACTCTTTAGAATAATTTTCAAATGGAGTATAAATGTTAATGAAATGTTTGAAAATAAATAAACATATATTTTACAAACAAATATTTTACTTTTATTAAAAAGATGATCCGAACAAACCAAATCAATCCCATCGAATTAAGATTAATTCATTATTTAATATAGATTGTTTGAGTAGAAAAAAACCTACGACTCAAATAATTAAATTTAATCTTAAAATAAATGCCACGTCATAATTCAATGCGACTCAATCACAAACTCGAAATATTTGTAGCGGGCAACTTCCTTGAAAGTTCATAAATCTCCCACGTGAGTAAATACCATTTTAATAATAATTGGAGTAATTGTTTGAGTAATAAAAATATAAATAATCAAAGAACAAATTTACTTAAATAAAAAAATAAAAAAACCAAAAGTCAAATTTGGTGGGGGTGTAAAGAGATATTTTTGGCTCACTAACTTTCCAATCTTTTGACCGCCGATCCAACAAGCACGAGTATTTTGACATCTCTCTTTTTATTTCCTAGATAATATTTCCACGTGGATTTGATAAATAGATTTATCCACCATTTATTTTATTTTTTATTTTTAATATCCAATCTTAAAAAAATTAAATTAAATAATCTCAAAAGATTCGAAACAGATATTTCGTCAGCCTTAAAAGAATTATGACATACATAAGATTTTCTGGAGATTTACATTTTCTCGGTCTAATTTAATTATCCATGTTTTACACATTTTTTAAAAATCTAAGTTTTAAAAACTTTTAGAGCACACGAGAAAACGATTCCAGTTTGGTTATATTTTAAAACCTGAGTGGCTATAGTAACTCGGCCGCTGATATTTACCAAATATTTTAATTATAATTTTTACTAAAATAAATAAATTTTAATGTCCATAGTTAAATTTGACCATCTAGAAGAAAGAGACCATGTGCAATACTATATTCATGTATGTAATTTTCTCTTTATTTAGGAAGTTGAAAGAAATAAGAAAATTCAAATAGAAAAAAATACACTAAGATATTTTAATGATAATTGAGTTTCCTTGAAGTTTCATGTTAAACAAAATATTGACTAATTAATTTTTTTATTTAAAAAAATTGAAGTTTTTGTAGCTTAGGCTTGATTTTCTATTTATTGGAGAAGCAACCTTGTATAAAATATGTCACATAAATGGCAAAGCTTTAGAATATGGTGCATTTTAACCAATTAATACATGCAATAATTAAATTAATTTGAAATTTGAGAAGTTACCTATTATTTTATTATTTATTTTAGTATAAGATCAAATCAAATGTGAAAGTATCCAAAATTTTAAAAACTTCTCTCTAACTCTAATTTATTTCAAAATTCAAAATAGTCGAAGTACAGATTGTTTATGTTTGTTTGATGACAGTCTAAAATTTTCATGCAAACATGATTATCTAAATATTTTTTTAAAAAAAGTTTATATACGATGGATTATATAAGAATGTTTATGTAATCCAATAATTCAAAGAATGGATTAGATTTTTTTTTTCATTCAATTTAATTTTTTAAAAAATTAATTATTATTATTATTTTTTTTTTTTGCTCGATTCACATATTAGAACTATTTTCTACCCATCTTACCCTAAATTTAAAATGGTAATTTTTTAAAAAATAACCGGACAACTCCACTCTATCCACTAAAAAATAGAGGGTAGGTTGAGTTGTGAACCCTATTTCAGTCATTTAGACCACCGACACTTTAGGTTGGTCCAAAAAAATTCTTCAACCAAACTAGTGTACACTCCTAATTAAAAACAAATATTTAGTAAAAAAAAACGTCAAATATGTTATATTAATGGCAAAATTGTAATATACTTCAATTTTGTCACACCCGAAACACCCTAATCTCTAGAGGCGAAAAAACGTTGCCTAATAATAATAATAAATAAATAAATAAATAAAAAGATAGAAATTTTTTCTAACATGAGTTGGTAGAGATAGGCTAAATGGTCAAATAAAATGGACTATAAACAGCTACACAAAATACTTTTCGTGAGTGCCATATTCATTGAATCCAATTTTATTATTTATTTATTTCCTATTGGATTTGGACAAATTGCCCAATTTGAAACCTTGAAAATTCTGTTGACTTTTCAAACCGACCAACAATTCACACAGAATTATTTTCATTTTCCCCTAAAATAATCCTTTAAATAAACTTTTCTTTTCTTATACAAAATTAAATATAATAATTTCTAGTATTACTTAAAAATCATTTATTTTTCTCGTAGTTTAGTCCTTGTTATTTGATAAATGTAATAATTAATTTATTTCGTTAAAGCATTATTTAAATTTTAATTTTTAAAAAAAGCTAGCGAAAATTTTCAAAGTCAAACCGGAATTTAATTATTTTCTAATTTGTTTGATTCAATCATAAACAAATATTATATTAATGTTGAAAATTTAATCAATATATATGAATTAAATTATTAAAACTATAAGATAAACCGACCACAAATTTATCCATTATTATCTTTTATTTAATATATCAATTAATAGACCGGCATAAATCCAATATTAAAAGGAAGAAAAAAAACATATTTTAAAAATATTATTCATAAATGGAAGATGGGCAAATATAATTTGATTTTTTATTTTTACTTTTAGAATATTTTATTTTGTTCATTCAAAACACGCACACCGTTTTGCGACGAGAGCATGCCGTTTTAATCGTGTCCATTAAACAGTGCTCCTAAAACGTGGAATGAGAAAAGTATTTTGTTTTCTTAAAGTTCCTTTCACACAAAACATAGTACATTTCGATGAATGAACCTAAAAAATGGAATAAACGAGAACTTGTTTTTTTATTCTTATCCTCTAACTTTCTCGTTATTATGTTTTGGTCCTAATTTTTGTATAGAATTTCATCTTAGTCCCGTGGTTAATTTTTCTTAAATTATTAAAAATATCAACAATAATTTTTTTTATAACGTCCGGAGAAATAATGTTTATGAATAGAATAAATGTTATCACAATTTTATTTTTATTAATTTAAATAATTTTAATTAAATTTCTATTTATAATAATTTTCCTCGATTTTAATAAAATTATATAAATTTTTAATTGCAAATATTTAGTACAACTTATAATACAAAAATCAAATGTTAATTTATATTAAATGAAAACGATAATGTGCCTTAAATTTTAATTTAATTTTTATTAATTAATAAGTATACTTTTAGTTTGATTAACATTCATATTAATAATCATGATTTTAATAAAACTAAAAAAATAGATGGTAAATAAATGAAATTGAATAATTAATTATATATATTATAACTCAAAAATCACATATCATTAAAAAAAGTAATAATAAATCAAAACGGGAAGAAAAGTACAAAGGTACAATTTCTTTTTGGTTCGGTCAAAACCAACCCATTATAAAATTATAATAATATTTTTAAAGGCACTTCGATTATGATATTGAATCCCTTAAATAAACAAATTTAATTTAATTTAGCCAATTTATCTAATTTTCACAAAAGATTAGAAATGCTTAATTTCCAGGTGGATTATAAAAATTAAAATTTTCTTTTTAAAAATAAATTCATATATTTAAGACTTGTTCTGTACTTTTTCTAGAACAATTGAATTAGACAACATGGATGAACGAATTACAACAAATATTAAAATTGAAATTGATCTAACACTAATTTACTTCACATTAAAAATATTTTATTAAAATATATTTATCAATAATTATTTTAAAAGTTATTGTAATGCCAAAAAGAGCCTTAATCATACTAACACGACAAAATAAATAAGTCTCTCTTAATTTGCTGACGTGTCATTTTAACTCCCAACAATTTCTCTCATATCTACAACACAAATCCAACATTGTTTTTAGGCATAAAATTGAGTAAATAAAACCAGCTCCTCAATGTTTTTCATGTGACGTACTTTATTTTTATTTTTTAGTAAATTGATATAAATAAATTAATAAAAATAAAAATTTAAAGGTGAGAATTGATAATTTAATTATAAAATTTAAGAGTTTAATTAATATATAATTAAATTAATAGAGTTTATAATTTTTATTAATAGACCCATCTAAATTTTATTAATATAAATTAATTAATACGTGGTATTGCTTAATGGATAAAGCAACATAATAAAATTAAAATAAATAAAAAAGAAAATGTTGTCATTATAAACGAGATCTCCCTCTTACTTGCCGTTTACGAATGTTCAAACTTCAAACAAAGTATTATTCAGCCGCCATTTCTCTCTCTCTCTCTCTCTCTCTCTCAGAGATGATGGAAAGTTACCCAGATTTTCTCTCAGCTTCATCCTCTTCAACCTCCCTCTCTTTCCAGAAAATGCTGATTTCTCGAGCTTCCGAGCCCACCGGAATCCATGGAAGTCATTTCCGGGAGGCGGCCATCTCCGGTGGGTTTCCGTTGTTTCCCGACGTGTCCGTGGATACGAGAAGTAGTATGAAGGAAGATATGGTTTCGGTTAGTAAAAGCTTCCATGCTGATGGGTCAGCGGTGGAGGTGGTGGAGGGAGGAGCGGAGACGACGGATATGACGGCGGAGAGACAGGGAGATAATGATAAGAAAAAGAAGACGAGAAGCCGGAGATTTGCTTTTCAAACAAGGAGTCAAGTTGATATTCTTGATGATGGATATCGATGGAGAAAGTATGGACAGAAGGGTGTGAAGAACAACAAATTCCCAAGGTAACCTAATTAGTCAATAATCATTTCTTAGCATTAAAATAAACGCCTTCAAAGTCAAATTTTATGGTTAAGCATTGAATAATACCTCCAATTATTAGTAGAACGGTCTCCAATTATTAGTAGAACGGTCACAAACGTATTGATATTAAAAGAAAGAGTGGGGAGAGATATCTCTCCTTTACCTAAATAAGGTGGGGAACAGAGATTATATTTTCCCTTTTAACACACTGCACCCTAATAGAGAAAAACAATTCAATCCTCGAGAAATTCTCGTCTCGATCCCCGTAAGAATAAATGATTTTTTTTTGTGAGAATAGAGAATGAAATAGGAGGCGAGGACAAAGACGAGGAACCCTTACCACACTGCACCCTAATAGAGAAAAATAACTCAATCCTCGAAAAATTATCGTCTCGATCCCTGTAAGAATAAATGAATTTTTTTGTAAGAATAGAGAATGAAATAGGAGGCGAGGACGGAGACTGGGGACCCTTACCACACTTCACCCTAATGGAGAAAAACAATCCAATCCTCGGAAAATTCCTGTCTCAGTCCCTGTAAGAATAAATGGAAAATTTTGTGGGAATAGAGAATGAAATAGGAGGTGGGGACGGGGACGGGGAAGACTTTTTTTGTCTCGATCGTGTCTATTGAATTATGAATTATTTGTTTGGTATTAAGGCTTGGTTAATGAATTGCAGAAGCTACTATAAGTGCACACACCAAGGGTGCAGAGTGAAGAAGCAAGTGCAAAGGCTAACAAGAGATGAAGGAGTGGTGGTGACAACTTATGAAGGCATTCACTCTCATCCCATTCAGAAATCCACGGATAACTTTGAGCATATTTTAACCCAGATGCAAATTTACACTTCTTATTGATTATTTTACAAATATTTACTCCTGTAAAATTTATTACATTTTTTCTATACATATAAACAAGTATTTATTTTACGATGTTTATTGAAATTTGTTGGAGAAATAAATTTTAAAAGTAGTTCTATTAAATACTAAAAAATATATAAGAATACCAAAAATTTAAGATAATAATTATAAACGCTGCAATCAAGAATTGATTGTCGTTGTGCCTCAAGTCGGTAACCACGTTTGATCGTAGAAATTTGTGCTTGAGAACGAGTGAGTTTTTGTAGATCTAGGTCTTCGTTCATCGTGTGGGGCTGGGTGTTGGAGTCATGCATGATAAATCAGATTTAGATATTTGCCGATCGAGGTTAAATGAGATCAAAATTGAGTAATGTCACTTGCACGATTAAAATATTGTTCATGGTTTGCAAGAATGTGGGTCGCATTCACAAATTAAGATTTTTTACTAACTCGTGTCGGTTGCAGAGTTATAAGAGACCACGAGATAGTGCGAGGTTGAGTGAGAGAGAGCAAAGGGTGCGACTAATTTTGATGAGTTATGTTTTTTAAATCCACTAAAATATAATTTAAAGTTTAGAATTATTGATTTGTATAAGAAACAAAAAATTAAAAAATAAAATGCTATGGAATTTAAATATATCCATTTTGTTGTTAGTTTATTGGTCTATTTTATATTATTTTTATCATATAAATAAATTATTAAAAATTTAAAAATTTTGAAACTAGATTATTATAAAATATAAAAACTAAACTGTTACACTTCCATTAAACTCTTAAAACGCAATTTAGGACTAAAAAAATTTAAACCTAAATTTATTATATTAAAAAAAAAAAAAAACGAACCGGACGGGTCTAACCCTCGATATTGTCGACATTATAAATTCCCAATTAACCCTCCATCTCTCTAACCCTCGGCACACGCTGTCGTATCCAGGTTTTTCTCTGTAAAACTCTGCGTCGTTCTCAAGCAGGGCGGAGAAAAGTTGGTGTTTTTGCACTTTACCGGCGGCAGAATCGAACGTTATGGGGATGGATCCCGACGCGGTGGCTAAGGCATTTGTCGATCATTATTACTCCACCTTCGACGCCAATCGAGGCGGACTTGCTAATCTCTACCAGGACAATTCCATGTTGACGTTTGAAGGTCAGAAGATCCAAGGCTCGCAGAATATTGTCGCCAAGCTCACTAGCCTTCCCTTCCAGCAGTGCCAACACTCCGTTAGCACCGTCGATTGCCAGCCTTCTGGCCCTAGCGGTGGCGTGCTCGTCTTCGTCAGCGGCAATCTTCAACTCGCCGGAGAACAGCATGCTCTCAAATTCAGTCAGGTAATGTGTTTTCTTATTAAATATATTGCTTGATTTGTTGCGGTTTTGTGAGTCTTGTGGTTATTGATGTTGAATTTATGGATTGATCTTGGTTGGATCTTGTGTTCTCTTGGAGTTAGCCGATCGATCCTTGTTATAGAGTTTCCTTGACTGAATTGATGTTGCGATTCTCTAATTTATGCGTTTGTGCTCTTGAAGTATCATTAGGTTTTGGGTAATTTGCGTCGTATTTGTTCATCATGTAGATCTAGGGGTTTTCGTTAGGATTTTTTGTATCATATTGGGATAACGGTACTGTAGATCAAGCTTGAGACCGTGATATGCTTGTTTGCTATTTTTTATTGTATTTGGTATTTGGCGGGTTCGGCATGTCTGAGATGGTTCATGTTTTACTATTGGGTTCTTATTTTTTAGAAGAAATGTTGTGGATTAAGTTCATTTGACCATCTTGCTGATTTATCAGCATGGGCCTAGTTAGAAAAAAAAGGTACTTGATTATTAAACTCTGAAAAGTTAGTGCTAAACTGGTCCTTAATGGATGCTGCTTTTATCCGTGGGAGTTTGTGAGGCGACTAAGAAAGTTCCCCTGCTGTTATTTTTGAATAAAAACGTTGCCTCGTCCCATGTGTCTTTCTTCTAGTATCTATGCATGTTATGACTTCTCTAGCTTATCATGATGACATCTTTGAGAGAAAGTAATGACGCATTGAATCTGTGATCATGATCTATATTCTCACTGACTATTTGGTGGTACTTTTAGATATAAATTCACGTGGGAATGCAAGAACATGTATTTACTCGTTCTTCATTTACCTTCTCTAATTCAATATATGTCCAAATTGCTTATGGAATGGAATTTGTTTTAGAATGATGAATCATGAAAGCATTGTTAAAACAAATTATGGAATGATGGTATTTATGACGGTAGGTATTTATGACGGTATATTTTATACTCTGTGAATAACAATATTAGTGAATATGTATTGTGTGTAATATAATGAAATAGAACACACTGATGAATAGGTATTACTTTTCTTGTTTATCTCATTATGAAACAAATTCAATTATGTTGAGAACTTCTGGGAAGAAAGAATTTAGAATTTGTTTATGTATCTGCAAGATTGGAAAAGAAGGCACAGTTTTTAATAGTTAACTACAGGATATGAACTTATGGCTAAACTTGAAAATCGAATTATGATATGAACCATTCTCTTTTTTGTTGTTAGCTGTGTATCCATGTTCTTGGCAGGATTTTGTTAGGTTGTTCAACTCTGTTCTTGAGTTTTAAGGGGCTTAAATTGCTTAGTAAATTTTTCTAACCAAAATGTATTTACTTTGTGTTTTTAGATGTTCCATTTGATGCCAACCCCACAGGGAAGCTTCTATGTGCTGAATGACATCTTCCGATTGAACTATGCCTGAAGTTGAGATCAATCGGTTCATGGCATTGGGAGGCCTGAAATGTGAGGTTATTCAACCAGTTTGTTAATCACCCTTCAGTTTTTTAGACATTTCAAATTGGAACTTGGATTATATCTTATCGTGCTTATGCTTCAATGTGTGCCTATGCAAAGTTGAATTTCTTGGTTGTCATTGAGAATTGATGAAATAGATTACTTTGTTCAAACTCTAGTGATTTGCTCAATACTCTTCGAATTCAAGTGATGAAACAGTGTGTGCTTATTCGAAATGCGAGTGTATTATATGCAATTATACCTGTGGAAAAAATAATGTTTTATATTCATTCATGACATAATGTTGATAGAACTTCCACGACATGGAAATTGAAATATGAATGTTCTAAATAAAATTGATTCCGCCACAACGGAATCAAACAATGGAGCATGTTGGTGATCACATGGAAAGGACGTACAACATTGATCGAGTGAGAGAAAGCCAAGGTGAAAGTAAAGGAAAATTGAAGGCAAATAGCTAAACGGGATCCCGACCTTACAAGTACCTGCTTGTGGATGCTATATTAGAGGTACCTATGGATAGGGATGAGAAGTCGTTTTCGTCTACGCCACCTATTTCAATTTCATTTATTTGTGTGGGGATCACGTAGGAAAATTCGGATTGGGTTCTTGACAGGAATTATTTCTCCTCTTTTTATATGTTTTTAATCTAATATAATTTACATTAAAATAAGTAGACTTTTTTTTTTTTTTTTTTTTTTTTTTTTGTCCTCTTAGTTTGGGGAAGGGGTATAATTTTCATATTAGTGTCTTCATTTAGCGGAGAAATCTCTCCTTAATCCCTCCCTTATTTTTCGTTAATCCCTTCCTTATTTTTCGTTCTTACCCCTAAATTTGAAGTAGGTACTTGTAATATCGAGATCTTGGAAGTTAAATAGATTGTGAATTGTGAATTAATCCACGTCCACATGGTTGTGAAATACGAGTTATCCACAGATTATTTATATAAATGGTTGGGATTATTTATATAATTAGTTGAAGTAACGTGTGCTAATATTTGGGATTATTTATATAATTAGTTGAAGTAACGTATGCTGCTAATATGAAAGTTAGAATAGAGTCGTTGTCCAATGAAAGTGGTATAATTAAATACATCACCAATCACCTTTAATTTGTCATGTTTTGGAGAACGCCCAATTATAAAAACAGCATAAACCAGAGGCAGATGGCAGTAGCAAAAGCAAAGAGAAAAAGAAGAATGGCGGATTGGGGCCCTGTTCTTGTGGCGGTGATTCTGTTCATTCTGCTATCACCGGGGCTTCTGTTCCAAGTCCACGGCGCCGACAAGTTCATCCAATTCGGCAACTTTGAGACCAGCGCTACCTCCATTTTTCTTCATTCCCTCATCTTCTTTGCTCTCTTTTGCCTCTTCACTCTCGTCCTCCATCTTCATATCTACGTCTGATTCCATCATTCTCTCATCAATTCTTACTTGTAATGGATCTTTCAATTCATCAATTTTCTTTTCGTTTCCATGTTCGTGTTGTAGTTATTTAAATCTCGTGATTTTTTCTCACTCCTACATGACGTGAGATTATGTTTGCATTCTTATAATCTCGATCTTTTTTACTCTCCCAATCCTTCTCCCGTCATAGATTTCTATCTCTTAACCCGTCTCTTTCACTCTTTCTTTTAAAATAAAAATCAAAATTTACCTAAATTCAAGAAAATTAAGCGACACATTAAAAGATGGGTTCGTTAATGAAAATTTGAAAAGAACGATTTTTATTTGTACGATACTCTTCATTCTTAGAAGCGAGAAACGCATGGAGTGTGAGGGCATGATGGTCATTTGAGTCTGGGACTAATTTTTGAATACTCACGAAGACCCATATTTTGCTTTGTTAATTTTGTATTAATATTTATATTCAAATTGTAAGGAGGTAGACCAAGTTACTAATTTATTATTTCATGTGGGTCGTCACATTATTTATTATAAGTATTGCATATGGATGAATTAAATATATATATACACACATTGCATATGGGTGGATTTTTGTATTATTTAATGGGTACTTCTATCATAGTTTATATACAATGACTTGATTGAAGTAATTAAATTAATACAATTTTTTTTTTTATAGAAAAATAATTATCAAATTGAAAAAGATAGTTAAAGTTATGTAAAAGGAATCATTAAATCTAAAAATTGTGATTTCTTTAATTAAAATTTATTAATAATTTACTAATTTGCTTAATTTAATGTAATGTAGTCAAAATAGTGCAGCTTGGACGCTCACCCGAAAACAAATAAAATATATCATGATTATTGTCTGGTTGTGGATGTTGAAAATGTAGATACTCATACACGAAATGACGATGAAAACTTAAGTTCAACAAATAATACAAACAAACAGAATAAAGAGTTCAAGTTCGTCGGTCTAAGAGTATTGATTACTATGATGGTTGTGTTTTTTAGTAGTAAGGATAATTTGAATAAACTTGTCTGCACAGATGCATTAAGATGAGTTTCTAGTTTAAAACAGTTAGATCAAGTAAGAACAATTCACTGTTTAGTGATGCCACTTGTCACAGTCGCACTCTTGTGGCAATGAGACAACGATTGTACGACACTTATTCTAATCTAGCGAACAAGACAGTCATAAGAAATTAAGAATTCGTGGAAAACGTCAACGTATGCTTGAGTCTCGAGTCACGTTGAGACTTGTTTTGAAAACGTTAGCGAGGAAATACGTTAAAAACAATTTTAAAGAGATAATGTTATAAACTAAAAGCGAGTAGGCAATAACAACACTTTAATAGTATATAATACGAGTACGATGGAGTGACCTTAGACTTTGAAAAAATAGCCGAAGTGAAAGTGGCATTTTCACATCTCACAACCAAATATAAAAGGCGGTGAGCGGAGGCGCACTCGATGAGTCAGATTTCAGAAACCAAAGCAAAGAAAGGTAGGAATTATGGCGGATTGGGGCCCAGTTTTCGTGGCTGTGGTTCTGTTTCTTCTGCTATCCCCCGGCCTTCTGTTTCAAGTCCCCGGCCACCATCATTTCATCCAGTTCGGCAACTTCCAAACCAGCGGCGCCTCCATTTTCATCCATTCCCTCATCTTCTTCGCCCTAATTTGCCTCTTCACCTTCGTCCTTCAACTTCACATCTACCTCTAATCCTCCCTAATTGCAATCGCAATCGCAATCGGATCGCGATTCTTCGAAATTCCAGGTATATATTCTCTGTTTCTTCGTTTGATTCTGCTTGTGTTTCTTACTGCTCTGTCTGTAACTCATCTTCGTAATCTCGAGATCGATTTCATGTAGCGTTCTTGTTTAACGGATTCGGCGAAGCCATATTGTTGTAATTTGTGTTAGTTTGAATGATATCAGTATTCACAGTCAATTGATTCCTAATCCATGTGATATATTCCAGATTTTGGATTCACTTCTTAGTGTATTAATTGTTTAATCTGTCAAGTTTATTTCAATTGGTGAACTGATGATGAACACATGGAATCACAAAAATCAATTGAAACATTTCTTTGGACGAATAGTGAGTAGCAAAAGATAAGTCTCAAGTCAAGTGATGGTAAGCGTTAGGTCAAATTATTCATACATTATTATTTCATGTGGGTCAGGTTATTTATTATATATTTATAAGCATTTCAAAGTGGGTGGATTTTCTCATTGGTTCATATCATTCCTTCGTATTTTCAATTCATCTCTTTATGCTACCAAATTTGCTCCACCAAACATTTCTTTTTACGTTTAATTGCAAATTCGTCCTTATAATTTCAAATTTTCTTATAAATAGTTTCTTCATTTTAAATATTAAATACAAAATTTTAATTTTCTTTAAATTATAATTTTGTTGATGTGAATTCGAGTATGTCTTTATTCCATATGTCTTTGTAGGGTATAGATTTTAATTTTATTGAATTTTTAAAATTATGTTTTGATTGATTTTTTTTTTATTTTTCATATTTGTCTATTTAATATATTTTATTTTAGTATTTCATATGAAATAAATCAATGTCACATCAACTTTATAATCAATAAATAATTTCATATCGACATACGAAAAAAGATAAAATCAACTTTTTGTTAGTTATAATAACGAACAAAATAAGATTAATTATTAAAAATATATTTTCTTCTCATTATTAGTTAGGTTAGAGATTTTTATTAATGGCTCAAATTTAGGTCCAAGCCAACTAAGTCACTTCATAGAGTTAGAAGTAAAATTAATTAATTATAAAAATAAAAAGGAAGAAAGAATTGTATGTAGTGGGTTTTGGTGATGTAAGTTACTTTAATATATTCAGCTTCTTTTCTTTTCTTTTTTCTTTCTTTTTGGATAATAATAAATGGAGCTCTTACCAAATACATTGACAACCCAACTAATCTTTGGACTCTATCTATCCCTTTTATATCCAAATTCGATGTTTTCCATTGCATCATGAATAACACTTAAATTTGTAGTTTAAATTTATGAGTTTCCTTTCAACAACCGTTAACATAACATTAAACATGACCAAAACAACCTACGCATAAAATTATTCCAAGCAATGATACAAGTCTACAAAGGAGATTTTGATATAATGTAAAAATATTAGAGTATCGTTTACTGTTCTAGTTCACGACTCTTATATTTACTCATCGTAAATTTACAATCATAAGCATAAAGAATAAAAACCCCATGGATGGAATTGAATTGTTCATGTAAGTCTAAGCATTTCAAACTTTGTAGGGTTCATATCAGCAAAACCAACGCTTGGATCATTACCCTCCTTAATCCCCTGCCTCACCTTCTCCACTCTCTCAAGAATACCTTTAACAGCAATATCAAAAGCATCCTCAAAACCCTCTAATCTTGATCTGGGGTCTGCATAAATCACACCAGGAATCATTCCAATCAACTGGTTTCTCATACCCACAATTTTTTTACCAGAGATTCCCTCCAGAACCTCACTAACATTCACCTCTTTCCCTTTAACCATCGGTATGAAAACAGAGTACTTCTTGTGATCCTTTGGGAAGTGCCAAATATACTGAGCATAAGCCGTTCCAGAGTGGAAGAAAACAGGAATACATCCAGCTATAATGGCATCAAAGATCGATCTTCTCGTGAATGAGTCCCCTGGTGGCTGCAAGCAAAAAACAGAGCTCAAAAACGTGTTCATCACTGCCACTGGGTCACCACATTTCTTCTCCCCAGGAATGCAGGCCAAAAACGAGCAGCTTTTTGAGGCCTTGCACTGGTTTATCAGCTCCCCTCTAATGGAGGTTTCTTGCGATGGCCTTGGCCCTCCTATGAACGCGAAAAGGAAGGGCCTCCTCTGTTTTTTCACCTTCTTCTTCCATTCTGTGATTTGGGAGTCGCTTGAAGGGTGGAAATCAGTGGGATATGGGATTGCGAAATCATTGTTCCAATACCCTGTTTCGATTGTCAGCATCGTCATGTTCTTGGTTTCTGGTAAAAGCATGAGCTTTGATCCCCAATCTGATTCCTTTTCATTGTCCCTTCTGAAATCCCAAGTGATTCTTCCTCCAATCAAGAAATGGTCTCTACCCCACATGGCTTTCCACTCTGTTCTTTGTGATACCCATTTCGCCAATTCAATCGAGCCTCTGTCTCTTACTGAGGCATTGAATCCCCAAAGGTAAGGTCCAACATCAAGCCCTGCATAGAATGGCACAAAAACTGCTGAGGCTTTAGAGGAATCCTTCGTTAAGCATTTGTATTGCTTCATTCTATTATGGAAAATAACTTCCAATGCGAATTGGTTCGTGAAATACCATCCTTTATTGGTTAATACTCGTTTGGAATTTTCAACTTTTGGGCCTAATCCCCTGTTTTCCCACACGAATCTGCAGATTTCTGACCATTTCATATGAGGTAATTTGCAGCTTTTAGCCAAACCTTCATTGAATTTCTTGGGAAGATTATGAATGTAAATGTATCTCCCTTTGCATGAGGAATCCTCCGTTTTGAATCGGGCTTTTTTTGATTTGGTTTTGGTTTTGCTGGATCTTTCTTTGTGACGAGCAGCTTTTTTTCTTGATCTTTTGGCTGGTGGGGAAATGGAGGAAGAACTGATATCAATTTTGACAATGGTTTCTTCTGGTTCTTTGGTGATCTGAGTTTCGACAATGGTTTCTTCTGGTTTTGGATCAATGGAGGCGTTTAGAGAAATGGGTTGTGAGGAATTTGAGTAGTCATCGGTTATGGAAGTGGCTTCATTTCTTCTTGTTTCAATTAAGGCAGTGTAATCAAGGAAGAGCAATATTGAGCATAGAATGAAGGACATCAAAGCAACAAAACGGATTGGATTAGTACACTTTGGAAATATGATCTTCTCCATTTTTCATCATCAAAAAGCTACGATGCGTAGGAGCTCGAGACAACTCTTTAACAACGATGCCTCTCGATGAGAGGGGTTCAACAAAATAGCTCTGTAACGTCGTGATATCGTGTACGGAGGAGGCTGGCGCTTAAGGGTGAATAGGCAACGACTGTAACTATAACGATCGTATGATAGCGAACGAAGAACACGTTCCGTTGAAAGAACACTAGAAGAGAGGAAAGTGAGGAGGTTTTTGAGTGGAATCAGCCATAGAAGGCAAAGCATTTACGTCCTTCAATAGAACCTTCTAAACATAACCATTTTGTAATCTCACCATCCAATTAATGCATTTTTCTTTCGATTTTAGTTTTTTAAGTTTTAAAATTAGAATGATTATAATTGTAAGGTTTAATTTTAACCAAAAGAATAAATCAAGTTGGGAAAAAAAAGAAGAAAAAAAAAGAATCGAGTTGAAAAAGAGAAAAAAAGGAACGGAATTGCTCGACCCATTTTCCCTCCTTAATCTCATCATCGGCTAAGGTCGAGACCAATGAAGCCTCTTTCGCTTTGTTCAGCTCCCAACGAGTCTCCTCAATGCTTAAATTAGCTTAACTGAAACTTTAACGAAAACCTATATTAAGCTTCATCGAGATTAAAACTTTATATTATATTCATAACTATGCCTCAATAAAGAAAATTCGAGCATTTATTTCATTTTTTCAAAAAAAATATTTTTCATTTTTGGTGGAGTATAATTATGTTTGAATAAATAGATAAAGAAAATCAATTTTTTTATACTAAACTATTTCAATTAATTTAAGTATATTTAATAGATTACTATTTATTAATTAGTTTTAATAAATACACCATTTTACATCTATTCAATTTTATTCATTATATATATCCAAAAGGAATTAACAATTTAAATTAAAAAAAATAATGAAAGCCATAAATATCAAATACGAATTCAAATTCAAAACTTTTATCTTTAATTTTTTTAAATAAAAATTTTATGCAAAAGGAAATATTTATATTGAAAATCAAATATACTTTTTTTTGTTATATTCTTAGAAAAAATAAACAAAATTCAAAACTTTTAAAAGATAACAATTTTATCTAAAAGAAAATGTTTATATTTTGAAAATCCATAAATATATATTTTTTTAAAAATATAAAAGGTTTTGTTTAAATTTAATGTGTTTCACTATTTTCCTCCATAAATAGACATAAACAGAGATATTTTTAAAAAACAAATAAATAAATAATCATGGATAAGAAATTGGATAATTCAGTAGAAACAGTCTTCTAAACTATTTTTAGTCAATTTTCTTTAATTTCTCAATCCAATTAACTCTCCCATTCTTCACTAACTCCTTTATCTATAAAATCTCTGCAACTATTCACTGTAATCAATCAAATTCATTTATAAAGATGCCGGCGGGAGGGTTTTCCGGTAGTCATGACGGCACAGAGTTCGAGGCCAAGGTCACTACGGCGGTGATCATTTCCTGTATAATGGCAGCCACCGGAGGGCTCATGTTCGGTTACGACATCGGAGTTTCCGGTAATTTAATGCTTTTTTTTTTTTTAATTCTAATTAATTTATGGTGTTCTTGTGATCAACAATGGCGATGCCGGTGCAGGCGGAGTGACGTCGATGCCGTCGTTCTTGAAGGAATTCTTCCCGGTTGTGTACGAGAAAACCCAGCAACACGCCTTGGACGACAGCAATTACTGTAAATACGACAATCACAGCTTACAATTGTTCACTTCTTCACTCTATCTCGCGGCCTTAACCGCCACTTTCTTCGCTTCTTACACCACCAGAGTCCTCGGTCGGAAACTCACCATGCTCATCGCCGGCGTGTTCTTCATCGTCGGCACCATTCTTAACGCCACCGCTGTCAGTCTCCTCATGCTTATCCTCGGCCGCCTCGCTCTCGGCTGCGGCGTTGGATTTGCCAACCAAGCTGTCCCATTGTTCCTCTCGGAGATAGCTCCGACGAGGATTCGTGGAGCCCTGAATATCCTGTTCCAATTTGATGTCACTGTCGGAATTCTCTTCGCTAATCTCATCAATTACGGCACATCCAAGTAAGAACAAATCATACCCAGCATTTAATTTTGTAAGATATCGAGTTTTTCAAATGAATTGTGGAACAGGATTGAAGGTGGATGGGGATGGCGGCTGTCATTAGCTCTGGCTGGCATTCCGGCAACCTTATTGACTGTCGGAGCGATATTGGTCGACGACACTCCGAACAGCTTGATCGAACGTGGGCATTTGGAGAAAGGAAAAACCGTTCTAAGAAAAATCAGAGGAACAGAGAACATTGAGCCTGAGTACATGGAAATCGTCGAAGCCAGCCGCATTGCCCAAGAAGTGAAGCACCCATTTAAGAATCTCCTCATGCGACAAAACCGCCCACCATTGGTGATCGCTATAATGTTCCAAATCTTCCAGCAGCTCACAGGAATCAACGCCATCATGTTCTACGCGCCGGTTCTGTTCAACACATTGGGCTTAGGCAACGACGCGTCGCTATACTCTGCTGTGATAACAGGGGCTGTCAATGTCCTCTCCACATTGGTTTCAATTTACTCCGTCGACAAGCTCGGTCGGCGAGTGCTGCTGTTGGAAGCTGGGGTTCAAATGTTCATCAGCCAAATGGTGATCGCCGTCGTGTTGGGGTTAAACTTGGGGGACAACACGAATAAAATGTCGCAGGGGACGGCGATTGTGGTGGTGCTGATGGTGTGTACTTTTGTGTCGTCGTTTGCTTGGTCTTGGGGTCCGTTGGGATGGCTGATTCCGAGCGAGACGTTCCCGTTGGAGACGAGATCGGCTGGGCAGAGTGTGACGGTTTGTATGAACATGTTGTTCACGTTCATCATAGCGCAGTCGTTTTTGTCGATGCTGTGCCATATGAAGTTTGGGATCTTCCTGTTTTTTTCTGGGTGGGTGTTGTTAATGTCGCTGTTTGTGATCTATTTGGTGCCGGAGACGAAGGGGGTTCCGATCGAGGAGATGACGGAGAAAGTGTGGAAACGGCATTGGTTTTGGAAGAGATTTATGGACGATGTGGGTGAGGAGGGAAAGGGGAAGGATGTAGTTTAGGTGTTTTTATTGCTTTTCTTTGTTATTTTGTTGTTTAGCTTTCGATTTTTTTAAGAATTGTTGAAGGAAATTAATAAGATTTTGAGATTCTATTTGCTAAATATTAGATAGTTTTTAACTATTTATATATTTTTTAGTATAATATTATATTTAAAACTTTCCAACTCAAAATATTAATATTGAATAAATAGGTTTTACACTACGGATAAAGAAAGTGAAGTGAAATACACATGATGATCTAAAGAGACACATGATGATCTAAAGAGATGTAGCCAAGTGAATAGTGAATCAAGGCAGTAGATTGTGAATCCACTGTGTGCAGCACATGATGATCTAAAGAGATGTAGCCAAGTGAATCAAGGCAGTAGATTGTGAATCCACTGTGTGCAAGTTCAATTCCAGTTGTTCGCCTATAATAAATATATGATAACGCGAATGAATTTTCATAAATATATAACTGATAACATGAATGAAATTTTTGTAGGTTGAAGAGGAGAACAAAATATTCATTTATAAGGGTATAAAAACCTCCCCCTTTGTAGAGGTGTTTTAAAAGGTTTTACATTGACGACGATACGTAACAGGCCAAAGTGCACAATGTTGCCAAAGTGCACAATGTTTACTAGTGGTAAGGCTTTGTCCTTACAATGTGTCAGTAAGGAAGCTGGCTCCGATTGTGAGATCCTTTTGTAAAGGATGCAATAGACTTTAGCTTTTAACTGTTACGTCTAGGCTTAAGAGGAAGTGGATTGTGAGATCTCATCCATTATAGAGGAGAACGATTCTTTAAATAGGTTGATTGGTATATAACATTTATTTCTTAATTATATTCAATTTGGTCCAAATCAAATAGTCAACCAATTTTGTAGGTTAACTAACCAAACTAAGATAGTTCGTTGGATCTGGCTCTATAATTCCTCAAATTTTTACACACTTGCTATTATTAAGTAAGAGAAAATTATCTTTTACTTAAAAAAAAAAAAAGAAAAAAAAGTTGAAATACATTTTAAATATACTGAAAAAAATTGGAACTTTATTGATGAACATGGGAACGGTAGCCAAAATCACGCGGGTACGTGCAATTCTTACCAAAAAAGTTGTGAAAATTCAGTAGAACACAAGCCAACACGTGGAGATAAAAACGGAAACCTTTCTTCTTTTCCCACTCCGATGCATCAGATCAAACATGACTGAAAAGGCAGCGGATCGTTGTAATTGGTTTTGCGGTTCATAGCTTCTTCTGTATTGGGTATGCTTGTTTTTTACTTCAAAATTGAAAAAATATGAATAATTATTAGTTAAATTCACGTGGCCACATTTAATCTGGAGATTGATTACCTCGTAATTTTAAAATATCTTCCATCCGTTCGGAACTTGAGCGGATCATCTTGCCTGAAATCGTTTGTGTTGAATTGGGAATGCTTGCAGTGATACCAGTGGCGCTTCGATTCTTCGAGGAATAATGGGTTCCCTTCGCGCTCCGCATTGCTCTCTTGCTTCTTCGCATGTTCATTTGTCTAACAGATTCTCACTCTCACGGCCTCAGCTGCGATGGCGTAAGAACCCTTCTTTTCGTTCGACGAAATTTTCGCAACCTGGGGTTTTCTCTCCATTTTGTAATCGCGATTGTCCATGGAAGCGCGGCTCTCAGATCGTTTGTGGAGTTTTATCCGCTTCTCAAGAAGCTATCAGGTTAAGTCGGCGATCTTTCTTATTTTCTTTTGCTTGCGATTGAGACTTTTGAAGTGTTACCGCTAACTGATTACGAGATGGTGTTGGGATTTAACAGGGAAGGTGAAGAGCAGATGATGATCGGGAAGGTTCTTCTGAAGGTGAGGTTGGATCATCAAGTTAAATTTGGGGAGTCTGTGGTAATCCTAGGGTCGTCTGAAGAATTGGGATCATGGAAAAACCCTACTCATCTGAAATGGAGTGAGAAGGGGTGGGTTTGTGAATTACTGCTCAGAGGTGATGAGTCAGTGGAATTCAAGTTCGCCGTTGTGGGGAAGGATGGGAGTTTGTCGTGGGAATCTGGTGACAATCGGGTTCTCCAGTTGCCTAAGGTTGGGAGCTTTAAATCATTTCATCGATGGAATAAAACAGGGGAGGGTGTGGAAATGTTGCCTTTGGATGCAGAGGAGAGTAATGGAGGATATGAAACGTTGGGGATCAATGAAGAAGATGAAAAGGACAAGAATATTGAAGCTGGGAATGCGTCTTTGGTTGAAGATGAGGCCAGTCCTTTTGTTGGGCAGTGGAAAGGGAGAGATATCTCATTTATGAGGTCTAATGAACATCGAAACCGAGAGTCTGAGAGGAATTGGGATACTTCTGGTCTTGCGGGGTTGGCTCGACAGTTGGTTGAAGGAGATAAAAATGCCAGGAGTTGGCGGAGAAAGGTACTTTACTTTACCCGATCCGTGATTTTCTTACTTTATTTCGAGTTTAGCTGATAGATGTGGATGCCTCTCATGAACAATTTAATTTAGCTAGGCATGAATCTTGATGGAAAGTAGCTTAAACGATCAATTTGTTGGTCATATGTCGGAACAAAGCTAAGTACAATGTCCTTATGAACAACTTGTCAGTTCTTGGTATGTTTGTAATGGTTTTTATTCATTTGATCTTATAAGTTTTAGGCTAACTGTTGGGTTGTGTTTGTTGAGTGATGCCTATATTATTAGGTTTAAGTAGATAGAAGAGTAGTGTGATGGAGATAAGGATGAGCGAGGTGAGTTGAAAGGTCACCCACCTTTGAGGGGTAGAAGTACACATCCGTGCTTAAGAAGAGTGAGCCTTGTAGTTGTGCGATTTAAGACGAGATGAGTTTTGATATTGAGGGTTTTGGCGAGAATTATGCTACAGAGGAGGCCTAAAATGTAAAGACAAACGCGAGACGTGGACATAATATAACATTTGACACAGTGACATGTTTATTTCTAAAAATCTAAGTCGTGAAAATGTTCATAGATTTCAACGATTCTCATAATAAAAATATGTTCTAGTTTAGGATGCTTATCATCATTTATGATTGCATGTTTGGAAATAGCTTATTTCCTATTTTAAGTGTATAGCTCTGTTGTTTTCTTGATTTCTTTCTTGATATGGGCCTTTACTGTATTTTTCAGGGAGTTTTGGTGGGTTTGTTTAACTTTCTAGCTTGGTTGTAACTTCTCAGGCAATGAAATACATGTTTACCTCTAAAATTAAATATATTTTCCAACTTTTACTCGTGCAGCTTGAAGTTGTGCGTGAATTATTAGTTGAAAATGTGAACGCTGAGGAGCGCCTGGAGTCATTGATATATTCTGCTATCTACCTCAAGGTTTTCTTCGATGTCGTGTTTTATTAATCTTTTTCTTTTTTTCCCTTTTGTACTCCTCCTATATTCTCAAGATCCTTCTTGTTCAGTGGATAAATACAGGTCAAATCCCTTGTTTTGAAGATGGAGGCCATTTCAGGCCAAATAGGCATGCTGAAATTTCTAGGATTATATTTCGCGAATTAGAACGATTGTCCGCTGAGAAAGACATTTCTCCCGAGGTCTACTACTACTACTAACTTCTATGCTTTACCCTCTATTTTCGATTTCATAATTGGTTTTGAAATGTGGCTCTGTTTCTAGGCTCTTTGGTTTTCTTTCGTGTATGAAAGCTTCATTTTTCGATACAACAGAAAATGAATTGATGACCTTTTAACACGTCCAATTTTTATACTCATCGCGCTTTTACCTTTTGACTCTGCTTCTCTCAGCTAAAAGCTGTTTTCTTTTCTTTTCATATTCAGGTAGCCCTCATTATTCGAAAAGTTCATCCGTGTTTGCCATCTTTTAAATCAGAATTTACTGCATCTGTTCCTTTAACACGTATACGAGATATTGCTCATCGGAATGATATCCCGCATGACCTCAAGGTAATCCCTTGAAGACTGTCAATGTCTGACAGATCTTTCTTTTGCTAGTCACCCCTATTGGTTCATTGGAGAGTACAATGTATAGTTTTTTTTATTGAAGTTTCTCATTTTAGCAAGAAATCAAACATACAATACAAAACAAGCTTCATCGCAATGCTGGTCCAGAAGACTTAATTGCCACAGAAGCAATGCTTGCAAGGATAACCAAGAACCCCGGAGAATACAGTGAAGCCTTTATAGAGCAGTTCAAAATATTCTGCCGAGAATTGAAAGATTTCTTCAATGCTGGAAGGTCAGATAAAGAATCCTATTACTTGCCTTCCTTCATCCTTTCTTTATGTTCATGAAATCTTGATGATTAGTACGAAATAATCACAAACCTTGAGAATAGTTTACTATATAAATTTGTTTGAACTTGTGGCTAAGACATACATCTTTTCCCTTCTATAAACAAGTTTTTTTGAGATCCTTTAAAATATCTTTATGATGAGTCAATTTATAGCGCAAACCCAGTAGCAATACTCTTTCTGCAAATGAGATTTTTTTGCTATTTTCAGCCTTGCAGAACAACTTGAATCAATCAAGGATTCTGTTGATGAACGTGGCTTGTCAGCTCTTACCTACTTTTTGGAGTGCAAAAAGGTGATTTTCTTTTTAATTTAGTGAGAAAAGTGATTAACTAGAATGCAATTTATCTTTTTAACTCTTGTTTAAAAATAAAATTTGCAACATTTTCTTCTCACATGCACATGAGCTTTCAATTCTCAAATTCACACTTTCACCAGAAAACTTAAGAAATAAACACTTTTACTATTGATTTTTCCTTTTGTAATTTAAGGAAATCGATGAAAGGATTCGGGTTGCTTAATAGGTCTTGGTCGTGGGATTTTTATGGGAGAAAAGAATCACGTATTCTGTTTTAATTCTCGTTGCTGATTTTTAGATGTGGGGTATTGCATCATTATAATAAATGTGATAGGGAATTTTGTTTCCCACAAATTTTTTTTAATGTTTGGTAGATAATTTTTAGATAACTAGGTTGAGTATGAAGAGATAGTATTTTGTTTCCAGAGCTTGGATGCTGCAGACGAGTTGGGCAGTTCTTTCCAAAGCCAAGGCACTGACCTGGTTTTCAAAACCATCCAATCCTTGAACGCTTTGAGAGAAATACTCGTAAGAGGGCTTGAAAGTGGCTTAAGAAATGATGCTTCTGATACTGCAATAGCCATGCGCCAAAAGGTAAGCCTAATTGAAAGTATTTATTTATAAAATCAATCAAGTTAAAGTTCTTTAAAGGCCTTATTTTCTGCCCTTTTGTGCAAGTACAGTGGCGTCTTTGTGAGATTGGGCTTGAGGACTACTTATTTGTTCTTCTTAGCAGGTACATATTTTTTAAGCTTCCTAGAGGCTTTTGTCTTGTCTATTGTAGAGGCCTACGCTACATCGTAAATTGAATTGTTTGTAAAGCATCTATGTTAGATCATTCTCTAGGAAATATGTGACTGTGGTGAGGCTTTTTACTCATAATGTTTACACGGCCGTCCAAACTTACAGACAAAGTTGACCGTAGTTGGAAGAGGCAGTAGACTACTACAAGTGAACTTTTTATTGTTTTAAGCATAGATATCTCTTGGATTTTTTCTCCCTGTTTTGGCTATCCTAATTTCTTTTAACTTGTGAAGGCATTTTTAGGGAAACATTTGATGTTAGCTCTAGGAGTTGTTGGGTGAAGAGGATTTTAAATTCTAATTCTCTAGCAAACCGAAATGTAATAATGTTTGAGTGAATCGCTCTCTTGAGTTAGTTGCCATTCTTCGCTGTTTTCTTATTGTGCTCATCAGTTTAGGATTGGGTTTGGCTGTCATGGGATCATCTCCACATATCTCCAAACTGAAAGTTGATTTATTCTGATGATCTCTAATTTTCACTTCTGTTATTAGATTTCTAAATGTGCTCGAGGCAAAAAGGGGTGCGGATTGGCTGGCAGAAAGTGTGAAGTCAAAGAATGTAAACTCTTGGAATGATCCACTGGATGCCCTTATTTTTGGTACCCATCAGCTGGGTTTATCTGGTTGGAAGCCAGAAGAGTGTGTGGCCATTGAAAATGAGATTTGTGCTTGGAAGGAGAGAGGTCTTGCTGAAAAGGAAGGTAACGGTTGTCTTTAGTAAAACATAAAAACAAATGTCTTTCTTCTTCCTGCTTAGAATTACCAAGATCAATGTGATCTAGGAGCTGAAAAATATGAAGTGAGTTATCCGAATTAAGGTGTTTGGGCTTTATAGTTCTAATCACTTGACAGTTACAGCAGTAAAATCTGAAAGTTCAGTTAAATTCTGTTGATCGACTTGATTTATATGCTTAGCTAATCACCTCAGGAATTTTTTTATTTTCATTAATCAAGGAAGTGAAGATGGCCAAAAAATTTGGGCATTGAGGCTTAAGGCTACTCTTGATAGAACAAGGAGGCTGACCGAAGAATATTCCGAAGCACTTCTTCAAATATTCCCTGAGAAAGTTCAGGTATGAATACATCTATTATTCAGAAATACAACAAGAACTACTCGGTTAGATGGTAAGTTCATGAACAATGAACTCAACCCATGGATTTCTTTGTGGTTTTGTGGGCAACCAGAAATTTCCTTTTAAATACAATCTTTGTCATAGACTTCTATAAAGGATTATATGGTTCTTCTAGTTGCATGGTTGGGAATTGTTCTTCTTTTCCTGTAAATGTACTTTTTTAATATTTTAGTGCGATAGTTCGTAACATTCTACCGAATCTTCGATTGGCCTTCATTTCAGGTGCTTGGAAAAGCATTTGGGATCCCTGAAAACAGCGTGAGAACGTATGCTGAAGCTGAAATTCGTGCTAGGTATAATGATTTTGGTAATTATGTTTTATTCTTCTTTATTACTGTTTGTAGACCAAGAGTTGATGCTGAATTCTGTTGGGAAACTCTAGTGTAATTTTTCAGGTATCGAAGCTTTGCACTATTCTTTCGAAAGCGGTCCGAAGCGTACTTGGATCGCAGGGTTGGGATGTTCTAGTGCCAGGATCTGTCGTAGGAACATTTGTTCAGGTGATCTTTTATTTATTTGTTTTACAACAATTAAGCATTGAAGTAAAGAGGAAGTTCATAAAGAAGTTAAGCGAGGCTCAATCACAAACATTGCAATCTATCTCATCATATCAGCACATTAAAACCCATAACTTACTTAAGCTGGAAATTGCACGTAATATATGTAAACTATATTTTTTAGCACGTAATTTACCATTGTTATAACCCTAGACCGGATACTTGCTTCGGCAAAGTGCTTCATTTGAGCAGTAGAATCTATTGTAAATGACTTCTTTTTGGTGTGCAATTAAGGTAGAGTTTGTCATTAATGAAGAAAGATGCTTGAGTGAGGATTGGAAACGAAGGGGTTGTGCTGTTTTGTGGGTTTGTGGGGAGAGATAAATAACAGAATCTTTAGAGAGTCTTAGAGGTTTCTAGTGATGTTTGGTCCCTCGCCAGGTTCCATGTTTCTTTTTGGGTGTCGCCGATGAACAATTTCTGTAATTATTCGCTAGGTCTGATATGAGCCCCTTTTTTTTAGATAAGAGTAGAGTCTGTAACTGTAATGTACGTTATCCTCACGTAAAAAACGCTCTTGATGATTAAGCTGCCTATGCTATGTTTCGCTCTAAAACAAAGATTGAACTGCGTATGCAAATTAGCGCCGTAAGTAACCGAAATATTATTCAAAGCTACATGGAGTACTTGTTAGAAATTTACCATTGTGCATCTGTAATTATGAATGTGCCTTCAGGTTGAGAGGATCGTCCCAGGGTCTCTTCCAACATCCATAGAAGGACCTGTTATTCTTATGGTTAACAAAGCTGATGGTGATGAAGAGGTTTGAAGCTAAAATATACCCTATCACTCTCCCTATCTATGGTGCCGTTATTGTTCTTCATCTGTTGTTAAAGTCGATGATTTGCAGGTAACAGCTGCTGGGAGTAACATAAAAGGAGTTGTGCTACTACAGGAATTACCTCATTTATCTCATCTTGGTGTCAGGGCTCGACAAGTAAGTGCAATCTCTCTAAAATAGTGTCTTTCTTAAACGCTGTTGAGTGGGCAGTATTAACGAAACTGTGTGTGGGCTTCGTAGGAAAAAGTTGTATTTGTGACGTGTGAAGATGACGAGAGAATTTCTTTTCTACGAACACTTCTCGGGAATTATGTGAGGTCGTACATGTCTACATTCTTTACTCTTCCTCCCGTACGTATTGTTTTTGGTTCATGTTCTTATTCTTGGGAGTTGTGTGGTTTTGTTTAATGGGACGTGTAGGATGGACGCGTCGCAATCTGCAGTTCATATATATCCTTCTTCAGATGGTAGCACTGATAATTTTCCTGTCAAAACTGCTCCAGACGAATATGTGCTTAATTTTCAAAAGTCCAGTGAGCAAGACACCTTGTTACGTGCCTCGGGAGCTCCCTACTCGAAAAAGGTAGTCAAATCATCCCTCAATGACATCACATATGGACATATCTTCCTTAGTTAAAAGATCCCCAGAACTTGTTTCCTCTGGAGTGACGGTTGAATTTTGATATAGGGAATTTCCTCTGGAGTGGTACCACTTGCTGATGCAGATGCTCAAATTGCGGGAGCAAAAGCTGCATCTTGTGGTCGTTTGGCTTCTTTGGCTGCGATCTCTGATGAAGGTACATTTTGGTTCTAATTTTTCCCTCAACGAAAATCTGCAAGTGATGGCCATTGAGGTTTATATTTGTTTTTTAATTGGTTCTCGAAGCCTTTAATCGAGAAGACTCGAAACACAGTTTACAAGAATGTTCATACTCAAATTATGCTTTAAACATATCACACTGAAAGGATGCTCTTGATTCCAGCACACGTTATTGACACGTAATCGACCATTGAGGAATGAATTTTGTTGGCAGGTTTTACGAATCTACAGATTCCAGCTACGTTTCGAGTTCCTGCAGGTGCAGTGATTCCATTTGGTTCTATGGAATTGGCACTTGCTCAGAACAATTCCTTGGAAGCGTTCAAATCGATTTTGGAACAAATAGAAACAGCCAAAGTAGGAGTGGAACTAGATGAACTCTGCAAACAACTCCAGGACTTGGTGTCCTCTCTGCAATTGACAAAAGACATAATTGATAGTTTGGAGACAATATTTCCTAAAGATGCACGCTTAATCGTCCGTTCTAGTGCGAATGTCGAGGATTTGGCTGGGATGTCAGCTGCTGGACTTTACGATTCAATTCCAAATGTAAATTTGAGAAATCCAATTGCTTTTGGGAATGCTGTTTGCAAAGTATGGGCGTCGTTGTATACTCGTAGAGCAGTTCTAAGCAGACGAGCTGCTGGGGTACCTCAGAAGGATGCTTTAATGGCAGTACTGGTGCAAGAAATGCTTTCTCCTAACTTATCATTTGTCCTACACACGTTCAGCCCGACCGACCAAAATGACAAATCTGTTGAGGCTGAGATTGCCTGCGGCCTCGGTGAAACTCTGGCTTCTGGCACTCGTGGCACGCCCTGGCGTCTCTCATCCGGGAAGTTTGATGGTCTAGTGCAAACACTGGCCTTTGCAAACTTCAGTGAAGAACTACGCGTTCTTGCTGCTGGCCCTGCTGATGGAGAAGTGGCACATTTGACTGTAGATTACAGCAAGAAACCACTGTCTGTTGACCCGAAATTTCGTGAGCAGTTGGGTCAACGTCTTTGTGCTGTCGGCTTCTTCTTGGAACGTAAATTTGGCTGCCCCCAGGATATTGAAGGCTGCGTCGTAGGCGACGATATTTATATAGTCCAAGCACGCCCACAGCCATTGTAGAACATTCTGTCCTTACAATGCTCTACTGCTTGGAGGCAGAGAGATGAAACAATGAAGCTCAATCAGTCTGCTGATGCCCACCATCTCTCAAGCAGATAACATCCACAAATAAAATGTCATTATCATCTGAAGTTTGTTTCTTAGTTAATAGCTCTGTAAGATGGCAGGTTCTATATCCAGCTGAATTGATGATCGTTCAATGCTCCGAACAGGGTTCCTTTGGCAGATTATTGGGTCTGCAGGGATGTTCGAAATCGTAGTGTGATTCAATAAATTATATTGCTTAGATATTGTTCGAAATTATCTAAAAGATCTAAAACCATAAGCCTTAGACATAAGATCTTTAACGAATCATTGATAGCACTTTATGCAAAAGTTGTGTTATGGTTGGAGATGCTAAATTTTGAAATTGTTAGTTCAAATAGAATCGACGAAAGTTGGTATTACGAGGAGTAAATAACACTTAACTTCGTTTGTTAATCGAACATTGATCCGATTGAAACATTTTCATGGCATACCGATAAGTGAGATGATTAAAGGGAGGTTGATACCCAAACTTGAAATGTTTCCAAAACACAATTGAGATTAGGAAAGAAGCAAAAAGATGGAAGAAGAGAATGAAAAGGCTTGGGGTTTAGAGTAAGAGTTAAGCAAAAACAAGATCAATGAAGCACATGTTGGGAGGGCCTGCCTTCTCCCATATCAACCTCTCTTTAATAATTAAGCTTTAAGCAACCCACACAATCATTTTATTCAACCACTAAACTAACCAAATCCAATGCTAATCCTCTAATAATCTCTTTTAATAAAGACGTTTTAACGGTTCAGATATAAAGATATCGATTTAATGTAAATATACTTTCGTTTATAAGAATGATCATATCATATAAAGTTTTAAAACTTTTCTTTCTTTTTGGCATTATTCTATGAATGACAATGGCTTAATAAAAAAACAAACTTAAAAGGAACAAAAAGGACGAGGCATTCAAAAGACATGGTAACTCGAAGAACCAATTCAACTTATGGGTTTGGTTGATTCATAAATTTGTCTAAAATCAGCTCAAATTTATTAACTTTAAAATGTTTTTTTTACCTACCATATAATATTTATACATATATTTTTTAATTTTATTTAATTCCATATTTATTTTTTTAGGTATTCGTTCATTAACTCTTAAAATAAAAATTTGAATAAATCCGAATAATTCAAAACAATTCAATCAAAATATTTTATGAATGAATTGAGTTGGATTTATTACTTAATAAGAACGGTTTGAGGGGAAGAAAAAGAAAATCAACAATCAATATAAAAGTTTTAGGCTATAATTACACACTAATTCACTAAAAATCGTTGAATCATATCAAATAAGATATATATATATATATATATTTTTTGTTTCGTGCTTTTCGAGAAGAAACTTTGAACATTCGAGTTTCCCAAAAATTAATTGTACTAAGAAACTAAAATCACATGTTGGTTACTATTTAAATATTTGTAGCACCTTTACTTAGCTATTAACCATTAACGTTGAGATATTGATTGAAGTAACCAATGAGGTTATATGCACCGATACCGAAAGGTAAGTTCGTCGGCTAAAATATATATTGAATGAACAAAAGTGATACACAAATCCCTATTGGATTAAAGCCAAAAGTAACACAATAGTTTGAGCCTTTCAATTGAAGCATTATCCAAAGACAGCTTCTCCCTTTGCATCAATATCTCAAGAGGGTGTTGGCCAATGCTTTTGGATTTCAAAGTGGTAGCTCACATCCAAGAAGCACTTCCCATCATCATCCACAAACTGGGACAAAACAAGAACAATCAACAACAGTTTGATCAATTTTGTCCTCAGAAAACTATGCTGATTTACTGCTGTGTTTTAAAATCTACGAATGTTTTGTCTGGTTTTTTACCTTTGTTCTTGCAGAATAAGAGCCTCTCGCAAACATTCCAGACGGTGTGACTTCTTCTTCCATTTCATATACGTAAGGCTCCTTCTGAGGACTGAATGTTCCCAGCATTTTCTTGGTATGATCCACTGCCAAAACAAAATTCAACCCATCAAACAAAAACAGATGTAAAAAGTTCTCAACTTTTTCAAATTATATGGAGACAAACCTCTCACGCCAGTCTTCCAGACGGTATTCGTGTACTTGAGACCGGAGACGATGTTCCCGACGACGACGAAACTGAACCGGAGTCGGTATCGGGAGCCTTCCTTGATGGCAAAGAGGCTGTTGCTCTTCGAAGTTTTGGTAAATGGTAGTGGCAGCACAAGATCTGCCCGCCCTGGACATTGGATTGTTAGGCTCTGGATTTTCACTTCTGCTTCTTTGCTTTCTGCTTCACCAAAACACATCATTCAGCCTTTGATCATATCTTAAGTCAACAGCGGGTAGGCTTTCTCAGGATACATGAGGTCGAGTAAACCTTTAACCCGTCTCAATCTTACTTTGACTATAAAATGTTCTTATAAATTATGATCAATATTAGATATATGGTCAGTGATTTCAATAATGATATCGTTCAGTTATGTTGGTTATATCTATAAGAATTCAAGGAATCCGCTTCAGAGATCCGTTCGAATAGATATGGTTGTTCTTAAAATTAAATAGCATCAACACAAAGAAGAAATTCATGTTCACCTCCAATGGCAGAGAGATCAACACTACCCAACAACTGTTCCTTCCATTTTCTCAAGCTTTCATCATCCTAGACAAACAAAACCAAAGCTAAGATGGATCAACAAAAGTATTGTTAAAAAGTCATATCAAACTCACTCTTACGAACTTACCTTATCTTTCTCGAGTTGTTCCTTGATAGAGAACCGAGGACCGAGATCGACTTCTCCCTCAGGCTTAAGTTTGTCATCTTCGTCTTCTTCAATAATCTCTTCTCCTTCTCGATCGTTCATAGACTTACCCAGCTCTTCCTCCCCTACTTGAGGGTTGAACTTAACGTTCTTGGTTGAGAGAGAACCAACCACAGCTGACATTGTAAAATATATGAAAGAAAGAAGAAGAGAGAAAGTTTTAGGCCACCAGAAGTATAGATGCTTTTGGAAGCTAGGCTTGCTAAAAATAGATGTTCCCTCTCCCTTTTATATCATAAAAGTTGTCGAAGATAAGAGAGAGACTGTTTAGGGCAACAATATAATCATTTGTTTTGAGTATATTACCAGCAGCCAACCCTTTTTTCATACACAAAATACATGCTTTTGTATGAGTATGTTGGCTGATTATATTTTGTTCATACTTATTGCAGCTAACTATTAGTTCATTATGTGGTACCAAATCATAAGGCTTTTGTATTCAACAATAAGCTACATCAATTGATGTTGATGGGCTAGCTCCTTTTTACTTTTTTTTTCTTTTTTTTTCTTTTTGGTGCATCGTGTTATTAAGTTGATGTTCAATACGAAGTTCTTTTTTTTTAAGGGTCGAGTACTGATGTGAAACCTGAGGACGATATTGATGTTTGTTAAGATCTATTTTCATGCTCATGTCTCTCCCATAGTGACATGAGATGTACAAAGAGACATGCTCAAGGGCCAAGTTAGACTCCATGAAAGATCTATTTTCAACAAATAATGATGTTTGTTAAGATGAAATCTATCGGTTTCTAAGGATAATGAAACTTATAAAGGAAGAAATCAAATTGAAACTATGGTTAATTGAACTTTACCCACTATTATATTGCCTATGAAAAACAAAGACTACAAATCCCAAGCAGAGCGCTGTCAGACAATGACCGAGCATCCATGCTTACAAGACCTTTAACAATTAGAATAGATGAACAAAGTAGACAAAATATACAACTTACTGGAAACAACTGAATTGACAGCATCTTGTTTACAGACAGCTTCATACAAAATCGAACAAAGTGTTCTATTTTGAAATCATGGGACGTGTTGCAATACTCTCTGCAATGCCCATTTTATACCTTCCTGATCGAGTGTTGTCAGTTGTATTTCTTCAACCTAAATTCACATACAAGGATTAGTATCTGTGCATGTCCATGTGCGTGTGAGAAGGAGAGAGAACTACCAGCCTCCCAGCACGAACAAGGAGAGTGAACTTCTTTACAAATGGGAAGGCGGCTGCAGTAAAATGTGTGAGATCTCACATCAGTTAGAGAGAGGAACGAAACATCTTTTATAAGGGTGTGGAAACCTCTCCCTAGCAGACGCGTTTTAAAACCTTGAGGGGAAGTTCGGAAGGGAAAGTCCAAAGAGGACAATATTTGCAAGCGGTGGGCTTGGGCTTGGACTGCATACAAAGTTGTTGCACAAACCTGCGGTATAACTTTATCCAATGTTTCCAAAAGTGGATATTCCTCAACTTGTGTAATCGACAGTGTGATCCTGGACTTGTCCCTGCATAAAGTCAAAAAGACAGACTCAGCATGGCAACGCTGAAATGCAGCGCAATGGGCAAAGAGTTAAAGATTGTTATAATTTTACAAGTCTATCATTTTTCCTTGTTTTCAGGTCCTTAACCCTTCGCAAAAATAACAAAATCAGTCGCATTTGGTTTAATTGCATAATCAGAGTACAACAGATTGTATTTCATTGAGAAAGGATCAGAAGCAATCTGATCCGTCACAAAATGGGGCAGGGATTTATGAGAGTTTCCAGTTGTCCTAGTGACTCCTCTAATGTCCCAGTTTCTTCCTTCTCACTATTTCCCCTTGTCTCCCCCAAGCTTACATCCTAACTAACTTCGTCAGATCACACATTGGTTGGAGAGGAAAACGAAGCATTGTTTATAAGGCTGTGGAAACCTCTCCATAGCAGCAGATGCGTTTCAAAAACATTGAGGGAAAGCCCGAAAGGGAAAGCTCAAAAAGGACAATATCTGCTAGCGGTGGGCTTGTGCCGTTACAAATGATATTAGAGCCAGACACCGGGCGGTGTGCCAGCGAGAACGCTGGGTCCCCAAGGGGGTGGATTGTGAAATCCCACGTTGGTTGGAGAGAGGAACAAAGCATTCCTTATAAGGGTGTATAAACCGAAAGGAAAAGCCCAAAGAGAACAATATTTGCTAGCAGTAGGCTTGGCCTGTTACACTAATACAACCAAGAATCTGCACCTAACTATCCATTTAACATATTTCAACATCACTTGTCGCCTCTCCCCTCTTCTTACAAAGGTCAAGTATAATGGAAGTCTATCATAAGCCACAGATGAATAGGGATTTAACCAGAAAAAAGATAACAATAAAAAAAAAATTAAGAAATAGCAGAGTAACACACAAGATTTTTAAGTGGTTCAACATAATAATTGATCTACATCCACCGAGATATGAGCCTATATTTCATGTCTCATAAGCAAGCTCAGTAGAAAATACATATATACCTTTCTCTTGTTACAGCACTAATAACAAACATGAACAGATGTCATTACCCAGCTAACAAACTTTGGTTGAATATGATTGAGTTTATCATTAGCACCACACCACAACACTCAGATTATCGAATTGACTATGTTTTTTTTGAGTTTTTGAATGAAACACCATCAACTCTTATACAATGTTATGTCAGTGGACGAAAAAGTCATACTGTTCTTATTTCATAAATCTGTATACATGACAGAATTCTGGAAAATACGTGGAAACTGTTTTCTAAACACATCTAGGAATAAGATTATTAACAGAACACAGAATATTACCATCAGAGAAACGTAAATATACAAAAGCACCATAGCCCTAAACAGAGCCAACTCTAGATTCATAACATCTCCGACATTAACTCGCTCAGAAAACCTTGAGGGATTAAGTTCCCACATAATAGAGAACACTACGATTCTTTTAGAGAGCAAGCCGACTAAAATTTTCTAAGAGAAGAACTCCAGTTCTTCAATTCCAAGAATGAAAGGATAACCGATGTACTCACCCGAGCAGGTCGAACTGACTCCGGCGACGAGGACGAACTGTCTAGAACTCCGGCAATGTGTAAATAATATATTTGTTCATTTGGTAAATAGTGTGTATATTAGAATATTATAATATCATATAAAATCAAGAAATTAAGAACTTTTACAGCTGGAAATTAATTTACAATTAAAATAATTTTGTAAGAAAATCCAAAATCGGTCCCACAAGGTGGTGGGTCCCATCTAATTTCGCTCACCAAAAATGTCGCTCCATATAAGTTACAAATAAATATGAGTTTATTTTTTTATTTGTCTCCGGAGGAAGGAAATTTATTGACCGATAGTGACAGGCCACGTGGGTTGTTAGCCTGTAACTGTCGTACTCGATTCCTGCCCCTTAGTGATTACGTGGCTATATCTGAATCACTCATACATACATACATCCATGCATGATGTGATGCAGTGGACATAGTCTTCATTCATCATCCATCCATACATGTGAATATGGGGAAAAGGCTGGAAAGGCATTCGGCTGAGGGGGACCCATTTACAATTTAACTAAGCCTAGACAATCCACCTCATCAATAGGACCATTAATGGCCTTAAACCATATAAATTTGAGGCAAATTCATCCAAATAAATTATAAATTAGAGTGAAAGTAAATTTAGATTGAAGAATCAACCGATCCGAGTTGAAGATTAGAGAAAACCCATTGAATCAGACCGAAAATCACCAAACTATGTTGAACCAGATCAACTTAGTTGCGAATAACAATGAACTGTATTGGACTCATCTTCGATATTGTACTTTCTCTTTAGTCGTTCTTGCAAAATCTGAAGACAACGACCGTTTGTGGAGTTTGATGACGACAAGAATAGTTGTGTTATTGTGAGATTCTACGTCAGTTGGATAGGGGAACGAACCATTCTTATAAGGATGTGGAAACCTCTCTCTAACAAACGCATTTTAAAACTGTAAGGCTAACGACGATATGTAACGGGGCAAATTGGACAATTCATGTTCCTCATCTCGACAATTTTTTTTCTCGAGACAGTTTCTTCTCATTTATGAGAAAATGGAGGTATAAAAAAAACTCTATACCAAATGATGTATTAGCTCTATTAGAAGTGGCTTACACGACTCTTAAAGGAGAAGAAGAAATCAAAGACTAACTTTGACGGTCGAGCCTTGGAAAGGAAAACTCGTTCTCGATCAAACTTGAATATTTCAATGGAACATTCAAACCTAAGCTAGCAGGCAACATGCTGACCAATTAAACATATTTGGCTTGACTATCGACCCTAATGACTGTTAAATAAATTACACATCCAATACATAAAAAAGTTGCTCGAGAAATACAAGGTATTATCCCTTAAATAAAGCTATTCAGTTGGGTCTTCATGTTGTCATAAAACTATTTTATCCACTTTCTTATGAAACTCGATAATTCAAACGATGAAGTGCCGATCTCTTTCTTTTGGTTGTCCCACGTAGCACGATGAGCTCCGTATAAAGCATATAAAAAAGTTAAAGGTAACTCGATCAGGTACACTTTACTCAAATCGAGTTCAAACGTTGCAAATAGCACCCAAGCATATCTTTCTTGTGTCTCATGACATGGACACATTCATGCCCAAAAATTGTATGGTTTGAAAATGGTCTCTTTTTAACATAAAAAGCACTTTGATTCTTTAGGTATAATTATTTGCCCAATCAACTCTCTCTCAACTTTTTATCTCCCACTATTTTTCCAATAGAAAAATTCAAATTCTAAAATGATTATGAAAATAACTTTCAAATAAAATTTTCGCGCTCGAGGCTATGAGTTTTTTCGGGTCTCATTTTAATCTGAGTACAATCTCTAATGAATATAGTAAGAGAACAAAACGAGAAAGAGGTTTTTTTTAACGTTCCAATTATACTCGCTCGATAAAATGAAAAAAGTTGCTATTGATACCCCGATAAAAAATTACACGAAAATGGTTCGGGAACGAAACCCATTTCTGGGTTTTTTCATCAAATTTAAACATTCTATTGAAAAATATTGGTCGAGACTCCGTTTTTTCACGGTTAAATATTTTTAAATTTTAATTTAGAAGGTTGTTAAGAACAATAAAAAGAAAGTGTAATTTTATTAAAATAATAATTTTAATTTTAATTAAATAATGTCGTCTGGGAAACGTGGAGTGGACACATCAAATACGCAGGTAGTGCCAGATTTTGTGGGCAATTCAGTCATTTAAATCAGAAAATGATGGATTTGGCTGAATAAAAATTAAATTAAAATAAAATAAAAAGATTCTTGGAATATTATTATTAGAATTGGAGTATCATAGACACAAAGATTGACCCACAGCCACACGAAAATTATGGTGTCTATGAACCTTGCTAAAGTCTTATAACAAACAAACCGTAATTCCCAAAATGCCCCTTTTATCTCTTATTCATTCATTGTCTTTGGATATGAGTTTTCATTTTCATTTCTTATTCATTCATTGTCTTTTGATTTTAATTTATCGTTATGGTTTTTGTTATTATTCGATAATCAATACTTATCTTACTTTATTCTTATCGTTAGGAATGAAATTGTATCATAAGGATGTGCACAAAAGAATGAGGGACTATATGAGGATGAAATATTGAACATGGAGTAAAATGGGCTAAATGTTAAGTGAGTCAGACTAGCAAGCAAAGAAAAGATATAACAACCCAAGTTCACTACTACTAGATATTGTCCACTTTGGACAGTTACATATCGTCGTCTATCTCATGGAGATAATTTTAAAACGCATCTACTAGGGAGAGGTTTTCACACCTTTATGAAGGATGTTTCGTTCCTTTCTTCAATCGATGTGGAATCTCACAATCTACTTTCCTTGGGGACCCAACGTTCTCGCTAACACACCGTCCGGTTACTTGCCTTTGATACCATTTGTAACAGCTCAAGCTCACCGCTAGTAAATATTGTCCGCTTTAGCCCATTACGTATCGCTGTCAGCCTCACAGTTTTTAAACGCGTATGTTAGAGAGAGTTTTTTACACCTTTATACGAAATGTTTTATTATTCTCTCCAACCGATGTGAGATCTCGCAAAAAAAGAGAAACTTTGGTCAAAGGCCAAGTCCCTCGTCGGTCTCGAACGATGACCACGCCTAGAATCCCCCCGTTCGTGTGATCCCGTTCCAATAGTCTATTTTTGTTTAATTAATATACAACTTTTGAATATATTTCAATATATTTATGTTGACATGTTTTATTATTATTATTATCATTATTATTATTTTTTGTCTTTTTGGGGTGTGGGGGAAACCTTTATGAAAAAACTAATTTGTTTTTAAGTGTAAAAGTAAAAAAGAAAGAAAAAGAAATAAAACTTTTTCCAAACCACAATTATATTTTAAAGCCCATTTGGGAAGGGAAGACCGACATGACAAGGAAAGGGAAAATAAAAAATAAAAAAGAACAAAAATCTAGTTGGATCCCCACGTGTCAGGTCGGCACGTGCCAGAAATGGTCTAGATTTATCCAATTTTATTCCAAAATTAGTATTAAGTTAGTTTCATCTTTAATGGATAAATATTAAATTCCTATTTATCCTTATCACTTTATCCTCACTTTTGTTTGGATTTGTGGTTACTTTGTAATATATTATATATATATATATATACATATATTATCTAATTTAGATACTTTGGTAGTAGTTTCGATGATCAGAATACCTGCATATTAATAGTAACGGCTTAGAAAAATTTGTCAGAACAACGGTAAGAATTTCATTCCCATTTTACTCACATTAAAAAAAAAAATTACAATGCTTAAAACTTATTTTAAAATTATGAATGCAAAGATAAATATTTTAATCATTAATGCGTCGTTATTGCAACATTTTTTATATAATTTAGAGAAAGAAAAAAAAAAAGAAAAATATTTATTTTGTATTTGTATAACATAATATGTGGATGTGGATGTACATACACGTAGGAAGGGATCAACACCAAACACCACTTGTCGGAAGACGGGGCCCCACATCCCACGTTGTCGTTCTCCCATTGATGGAATCTCCTGTCCCCACATGACTACCACGTGTCCCCACCTCTATTTTTGTCATCATCCCACCTTCTAGGAACAGCTGTCCCTATCCACGTCATCATGTCATGTATGTACATACTACTATCCATGCTATAACCCCATACATGCATGAAATAAAAAACAGAAAAAAATAATTATAAAAAAAAAGCCGCTTTTTCTATTCACTCGCTTTATAAACGGAGACCCATTTCTCCAACTCTGCCGCGGACACGTTTTACAGAAAGAGAGGCGAGTTTGAAAAACGAGAAAAAAATGGGAAGTGGTTTCTTTAGCGAATCTGAATTGTGGGTTTCTTCTGTGAATGGAGTTCGAGAAGACCCAGATGAGGATACCTCCATTGAAGAGGGTGAGGAAATCGGGTCGGATTCGGATTTGGACGAGTCGGTTCAAATGGGGATGGAAAATTTGACGAAGAAGATGAAGAAGAAGAAGAAGAATCATGTTTTGCTTGAGGGGTTTGTGGAGGATGAGGACGAGTTGATGAGGACGAAGAGCTTGACGGATGAGGATCTGGATGAGCTTAAAGGGTGTGTGGATCTAGGGTTTGGTTTCAGTTACGATGAGATTCCGGAGCTCTGCAACACTCTGCCGGCGTTGGAGCTCTGTTATTCCATGAGCCAAAAGTACATGGACGAGCACCAGAAGTCGCCGGAGAGCTCGCCGGCGTTGGATTCGTGTTCGTCAGTGTCGAGTCCGATTGCGAATTGGAAGATCTCCAGTCCTGGTTAGTGGCTCTTTTTTGTTGGATCTTGATTTTGGAACTGGATTTGTTTCCTTTTTCGTTCATTTCTGTTTATCTTAATTGCTTGACACCAATTGGGTGGTTTCTAAATTTTTATCCAAGTTCTGGTGTTGATTGTTGAAATTTAGGAACTAGAATGGAGGTTATTCCAATGGTTAGAAGTCTAAAATAGAATGGATAAGTAAGAAAATTGACAGATTTAGGGTCTGTTTAGGTTTTTGTTCTTTACTGGTGGGGTGGAGGCAAAAGTTTTCGATTTGTCTTCACCCTAACCTGTGCTTATCACTCTGATTAAATACAAGAGATAAAACTAACTGTACATCCCTGTTTTATCTGCAAGTTTTTCAAGAATATTCGAGAACAAAAATTAATATTGTGAGATCCCACATCAGTTGGGGAGGAGAACGAAACATTCCTTACGAGGGTGTGTAAATCTCTCCCTAACAGATTCGTTTTAAAAACTTTAAGGGAAAGTCCAAAAGAAAAAGCTCAAAGAGGACAATATTAGTTTTTAGATCGGAGATGTCATAGCCTACCGCTTGAAATCCCATTTTACAAACCATATGATTATAATGTATAGGATTACATTTTGTATTTGTCCTTCTTTTCTCTAGATTACAATTTTTCTTATACCTCTTAAAGGAATTGTTCTGAACTTTTGGTGATATTTGGTCATATAGGTGATCATCCGGAAGATGTTAAGGCAAGGCTCAAATTTTGGGCTCAGGCAGTGGCATGTACTGTTAGATTATGCAACTAAGAAGACAACATCACTTGATTTGGCAGAGAAAAACGAATGCATCTTTTGCACTAGTAACCTTTAGCCTTATGGTGAACCGACTTGGCACACGTCCGAGTAAAGATGGAACGAATGAACGACGGGTTGTTTGATGAGTCTGACTTATGAAGATGAAGAATGTATCAGGTTTGAGATTAACCATACCCCAAAATGAGTCTGACTAAGATATATTTTGTAAAATATGTAGTTCTTTTTGTAAAATTGGGAATAAATTTATGATAATAATATCAATAAGTTCATCAAATCTATTTCTTGTTTTTTGATTTGGTTGGTTTAAGCAGTAGTTGATGGTTTTTATGCAGTGGGTTTGACTCTTTGAGAGCTTAGCTTCCATAACACCCAACCCAACACCCCAAGTCTCTTTCACTGACCTTTTTGCATATGCTGAGGTAACTAACAGTGTTTAACTTAGCCCATCATCAAGTTTGGCTCTCTTTTTTCTGTTTTGACCCCATTTCTGAAGGTATCTGACACTGACTTTACTAACTATCAGGTTTTGTCAATGGAAAGCAAGGGAGAAATGTTGATTCTTTGTTATTCCAATGTCTGAGTAGGGAAGTTCTTGGTTTTTGATTTTGGGTTGTAGATGGTATAATCTCTTTTATGCTATTCAACGACTCGAAAATTGGATCGAGACCAAGGAACATGTTCTCCCTGCTTATGATTTCTAATCTCCCTTCACGGCTTGAATGCCATAGAAGAAAAAATGTTTGGTTGATGATGTATGAATCCAAAGATAGTTAATGATGTCTTTTGTTATTAAGTTTTTGTGTTCACTAGATAAAGATTTTGTTTTTTGTTTTTTTTAGTAACAGGTGACCAAACTTATAAAAAGAAAAAGAAAAAGCACTAACCTTTTGAGATTTTATTGTTGTTAAGAATTTTTTTTTTTATAATTTTTTTACGATAAACTCTTATGTCCATAAAATTGGAATCTAAACTTTTTTACTCAACATTCAATTTATAGAAATGGTAAAAGTGGTCGACAATGAACTGACGTGTGCATTAATATGTTAATTAAAATGGACTCTAATTTTAGATTATTATGAAGAAGTGATTATAAAAGGCAATTCGTTCCAAGTTCGGAATAATTAGGTTGATTGGGCCAACTTCTGAAAACTTCCTGTATTAAGGCAGTCAAATGGTTTGGCGGTGACTTGAGATAATGTTAAAAATGCTTTCGGTATTTCACTTCGATACTTCAAACCATATTTGAGCTTTTCCAAGCTCTTAGGCCTTGCCGTTTTATGTTGATTAAGTTGTGATTTGGCACGTAATTTTGATTTGATTGACTGCATAATAGTTGAGGATAATTTGTACAGTTTACGAGGGTGGAGGCACTGTGAGAACTACGAACAAATTTGTTTTAAAATTAATTTTAAGCTTCAATGATGGTTAAGTTGGAAAATTTATGTTCATGGACTGTGTTACTAGACGTCTTCCAAATTATTGGGTTAATTTACCAAATGTCAAGTTTTGGTATAATGCATTACATGAAATTCCTGTTCATGTAATGCAATAGGGAGAGCTTATTTTCGTGTGGTATATGTAGCATAAGACTTCACACAGGGTTTTCTTAAGTTCAACATGTCAATGTAGGGAGATTCGAACTAGTTCAAGTATGCTTAAGTTGACATAAGACTTCACACAAACAACGAAATTCTTATGTGTGGCTAAGACACCAGTTGGTGTTGGGGGAAGAAAAAAGAGCTTAATGTAATCACACAATTCACTTTTACATATGATGATCAAATGGACAAGAAGCGTCAATAAATTCAAACTTCACGGCAAGACTTATATGCAAGGTCTAGAGGAAATACAAACAGGTTCATACAAACATTTATAAGTGCATTCACATAACGAAAGCGTCATAAAAATAAGCACTGTTGGAATTTATTGGGTGGGTATGGTTCCTGACCTTGTTTTTCAAGCAGATTGCAACAGATTCTGGATATCTTTCTGCAGAATGAGGAAGAAACATAAAATTAGGCTCTTCGTATAGTCTTAATCTATATAAAGTTGATTAGAGGAAAATGTACTAACCTCAATCTTGAAAGGCGAGGTGGTAGGAGCATATCTATCAACCACCTTCCCTTCTTTGTTCACCAAGAACTTTGTGAAGTTCCATTTGATGCCATCCCCAAATATTCCACCCTTTTGTGATTTCAGGAACCTATAAATGGGTGCTGCATTCTTCCCGTTAACCTCAACCTTACAAAACCACATTATGAGCACGTTTACAAGAAATCTTAATTCGCTAAAAGCACTTTTCACCGATTCAAGAGATATACCAAACTCATCCTAAATGTTACCATAATTGGACTAGCAAATGCCTAGTAACAAGTGTTTGTGGCATGAAAGTACTTGTCCTACTGCGCAAATATAATTCAAATCATATGCTTATTGAGTATCCTTACGAAACAAAAGCTATTGCCGCAAACTGGCTAACTTGTATGCATTTAGTTATTCAATAACCATGAAGATTTGGCCCGCTTCAATTAATTATTTCGCTGAGACAAATGAATAATTCTACAATATTTGATATCGAAAATACTCCAGGATATTTAATATTCAAAGTAGATTGTCACTATAGTTTAAACCCAATACCTTAAAGACAACTTGCTTTATTTAAAGTTTGCATCACATTATGACTACCTTATCAAAGATGGGGAATTCAGCTTTGAACCTTGTGCATACAGTTTCCTGAATCTCCTCATTGCTTCCTGGCTCTTGTGCTGCAAACTGATTGCAAGGAAATGCCAATATCTCGAAACCTGCCCAGATAAGTATTGTTTAAACTAACCACAATCTTGAAATATAGAACTTCATGAGTTTAGATATTGCCATGAATTAAAGCTTGACCTTGATTTTTGTATTTTTCATACAATACATTTAACTCCTTGTAGTTTGACTGCGTTAAACCACTGCAAAACAACAAAGATCTTAAGAAGAAAGATTATGATACAGTTCGACATTTTTCTCAGTCTTCGACCCATTTTCACTTCTTGATTTCTCTAACCTTATATAATGGTGGTTCTGTTTAATTCACTTTAAACATTTGCACATGATTTCATCTTCGTGAGTGAATTTGAAGAGTTGACAACATTCAAATAGTTCCATGAGAAAATAAAAATTACCATTGAGAAGCAACATTCACTATCAGAAGAACCTTCCCCCTGTATTGACTAAGGTTCACATCATTCCCTTGAATATCCTGCAAAGAAAACCATTTTACAATTCAGATATTCCCGAATAAAAAGTTAGCAAAACGAATTAAACAGAAAATCACTTCAATAAAGCAGCCAAAGTCAACGAAATGAAAAAACCAGCTGTAAAACAAAAAGGATCCCAAGTACTTCGATTTGGATCTTACATGTCTGATATATCCAAAGTCAATGGCGAACTAATAAAAAATTGCCGAAATAAAAACAGATTAAACTGAACATCACCTCAATAAAGAAGCCAAAGTCGATGAAATGAAGAACGAGAGGTAATACAAAGGCTTCTCATTCTGTAGTTAGAACTAAGGATCCCAAATATTTCGAAGTAAAACGAATTAAAATGAAAATCCCCTCAACAAAGAAACCTACGCCAGCGAACGGCAATGCTATTTAAAGCCAAGAAAAGAATCCCGAATATTTCTAGGTCCGACAATTCAGATACTTCCAAAATCAAGGCCAACTACTAATCAATGATCTGCCGAAGTAAAAACAAAGTAAACAAACAAATCACTTCAACAGCGAAACGAAGAACAACAGCAGCAACAACAACAACAACACAGAAGATTTTCCATGTCACATCAAAAACCAAGGATTTCTAAGAAAACAGAGTAAATTAAAAAGCGATGGAGCTCAACGATACCTTGACAGTGAAATCATAAATGGAATTGGAGGATTCTTGAGCCATATTCAGAAGGAAAGAGGGAGAAATTTGGGCTGTGCGATAGAAATAAAATGCTGATGCACAGAGAATCAAGAGAGATATCCAATTGACAATTTGAAGAAAATGCATTTGGAAGAGAATTCAATGTTCAAATTTCAACGCCGCCCTACGTGGTTGGATCAGCGTTTGGTGAGAGCAAAAGAAAATTATTTCCTTGTTTACATCAGCAATTTATTTAAATCCCCATTTTTGGATTTATATGTTTACAAAAATGACTTGGCGGGTAAGTTGGTTCGGCTTTGCTACACATACGCACCGACTTAAAAACCCTTCGTCACGGACAAATCAGCAACTGCCACGTTACATTGGGGGGGGGGGTACTCTAGAGAGTATTTGAAACTTTCCTCCAACTTCATTTATTTTCCATTTTTCTTAATAAATAAAATATTGCTAACTATTTTTTTAAATAACTTTTTCTCTTTTAATTTATGTTTTGGATAGAGCGGAATATAGATAATAAGCTTTATTTTGTTGTTTCAAATTTTATAAATATTTAAATAAAAGAAAGAAAGAAAAAAACAACAAATTTTCAAAAATTGGAAATAAAAAATAAGAAACAAAAATACAATTCAATTTTCCATTTATTGGATTTAATTCATTGAATTTATTTTTTAAAATAGATTAAATTAATAAAAATGTTCATAAACTTTATATTTTATCTAAAAATACTTTTAAACTCGTAAATAAAATTATAACTCAATCTAACTTATTTATTTTTAAAAAATAAAAAATATTTATTGTAAATGTCTAATATTTGTAAATAATGGTAATAAAAAATACATTGGAATTAGGATATATTAGTAATAATAATAATAAATAAATAAATAAAGGAAAGGAAGAACGGTCGGTTTAGGGGTCATACGAGGGCAGGGCATTCTGAAGCCGCTTCTCAGTGGGAAAGTGGAGAGGCGGGGTAGAGGAAAATGGAGGGAAAATTGAAGTCTCTTTCAACGGTTGGTGCTGGAGCTCTCTTCGGTTCTGTTTCTACCTTCTTCATCCTCAAGCTTATTAACAGGCAAGTTTATCAGTCGAATCACTTCTTTATTATGCCGTTTATTCCAATTTTGTATTCTTTAATCACACTCAAAAGCTTTATCTAGAGCTCCAGTAATAGTCGGGGAAAATGAAAATAATGATACAGATAGTCTGGCTATGTTTCCTCTTCTCTATCGTATATATATATATATTATTCTCAATGATGAAGTAGGGGGTTCTAGTGATATAAAATGGTAAAGGAAAGAAGGATTCAGAAGCTTAAACTGCTACTGTGGGAAAAACCGATAAGTTTAGTTGAGCAAGCTGACTAAGATGGTAGTTTGATCATTTGTATTATTGCAGGCGGTTAGCGAACCAAGCTGAAACGAAGGAAACCAAGCTGCGTGGTAAGTAATCGTTGCAAGAATACTAAACACAGGTTTCCTCCATCCCTTGGCTTATTGCATTTGAAAGATTATATTATATTTGAACGGCTGCTCTTCCTTTCTCCCCCTTTTGCTTGTTGGGTATGTTACCAACTTTTGTTTAGTCATATAAATAGTTACTAGTGTTCTTTTGTAAACAAGGAATCTTTGTAGTCTTTACCCTCTGGTCGAGCTCTCCCAGATTCCACTTTGTGGTGCGAAACTGCCTCGAGGTCATGAGATCGTGCTCCTCCTCCTCCTTTTTGTTTCTTTATTGTTTTTCGAGTCCATCCTAGAGAAGGTCTTGTGGGTATTCTTAAACAACTTCTGAAAGAGAAGGGGATGCATGCGTTTGTTTTTCATATGGGTCAAGAGGTAGAGGTACCAGCCACCCAAATTTTCGAGTTTGAATAGGGTTGAGGTTCCTCATATTGAAAAGTGGCATAGCTTTGGTTTTGATGAAAATAGAAATAATAAAACCTACACGTCAGATCTCTTAAACAACTTGTATCCAAAGATGAGAGTTGTTGAAGAGCCTTTTTTTTAAACTACTTATGCCCAAAAGTATGACACACCCGACTTGAGTACCAAAACTAGGTTGGATGCAGGGGTCGATCTTTATTTTATTACTCAAAGTGCTTCAGATCCATTCCTCTTGACTCAACCCAACTCTAGTAGTCAACAGACTCACCATAGTAGTCCATCCGGCTACTCTTGTTGAAATCTTTACTCTAAGTTCTCCCTTGCTCCAACAATTTTGCTCCCTAGACCACTACCATGTTGGTCAGAAAAGATTTGAGCTTGTCGATATACCGGAGTAATCAAATAAACAGTCCCATTCCTTAGACACAAGGAAACGATCAATCAAATAATTCTGTTGTCTCATTCATGATTCCTGCTTTGGTACTTGAATTTGTTTTACTAATCATTTAAAATAAGCTAGTTCTTATAATGGTTGTTGAAGGTAATGGACATATGGTTGAGACCACTGTTAAGGGCAGTCCTGTTGTTGCGTGCACCAGTCATGGGATTTCTGATGTAGACCTTCTAACTGATGAAATTGTTTCCGAACAACTAACAAGGTATTTTTTTCATTTGCTTTTGATAAATTGTTATTAAGATGGATTTGATATGATTTTTGGAATTTTTTTTGTCTTTTAAGTTTTTTCATTAAAATTCGTCCTTTCTATTAGTTCTCTGATTATTTACCTGTGACTATGTGCATAGGGGTGCATAAAATTACATTAAAGGACAAATGACTAATATTCTCCTTAAATCTACATATATACTAAAACACATTTCCCCCAATTCTGACAATTTTTCAGAATGGAAATTATGTAATCCAGGGTCTTTTGAAACCCTCTTCGTTAATTATGCTCCAGCTTGATAGGTATACTCTGCCTAATGTTATCAAGTTTAGAACTCAGTGAAGCGAATTTAAAACCGAGATTCCAGCAGTACTTCCATGTTTCAGCAATTCTTAATGTTCTCTAGGATGAGAGAAGTACATCAAGATAGTTGTCCGTCCATGTCTTCCTAAAATATAATGGAGGATCTATAGGCAACCTTGTAAATTGATCTCTTTCTTCAATAATTGTTTGACATTTTGAGATAGAGATCCTAGAACCCCTGTTGCTGCTATGATAACAAGTGAGTGTATATCACCTTGAAAGTGTCCCATATTAACATGCAATAAGTTTTTACTATTTAAATCACTACTTTGTTTTTTTGGGTTCCAGGTGTGATGTAGTGTTATTATTAGGTTATATTTGTAATTATTTTGATTGTTTGTTTTATTAGTTTTATTTAGTTTTTTAAGTTTAGAGTAGTTAATCTTCCTTGGGTAAATATTGCTTGTTAACCTTTGAATATAAAGGAATTGGTTCTCTAATGTGCACAATAAATTTTAGATTAATAAGATACCTTGGGTTTTTCCTTACCTTATCAAGGCATGTTTTATGTTTAGCATTGATATGCTTTGCTTTTAACATGTTATTTATATGCCTTTTGTCATTAGGAACATTCAGTTCTTTGGCCTTAGCGCACAGAAGAATGTGACTGCATCTTATGTTGTGGTAATTGGTCTTGGTGGTGTTGGGAGTCATGCTGCTATGATGCTTCTACGATCAGGGGTTGGCAGGCTTCTCCTTGTTGACTTTGACCAGGTCTTATACATATCTTTCAGGAGAATTGTGACTTTTTTTGTACAATCTGTTTGATTATACTTCATTTTGGAATCACTGACTTCCATTGCTTTCTAATCTGCAAAAGATTTTTTTTCCCTTCTCGCGATTGCCCACGGTTTCAGTCATCTTCATGTCAAGTTTTAGCATTCATTAGCTTTTATTTCCAATATAATACTTTTTTATAGTTACCGACCGATCTCGTAGCCTGTTGGCCTAGAGGATGGTCTGAGTGTTAGTCTAACCCTTGGTTGCAGGTTCAATTCCCAGTAGGTAAAGAGAAGAGAATTTGAGAAAAATACTTTTATATAGTTCATGTATTTTTGAATGTTATGAACTTCCTCACCTTTTTCGTTATATAAATTGATCGTCAGTGCATTATATGTACGTTCAAATGTATGAAAAAAAAAAAGCATTTATATTCTCTCCTTTAGCATGCATACTCATTTGATAATTGCTTGAAAAGGTGTCACTTTCTTCTCTAAATCGACATGCCGTGGCAACAAGAGCAGATGTAGGTGTCCCAAAAGCTCAGTGCCTGAAGGAGCACTTTCTGTCCATCTTTCCGGAGTGTCAAGTAGAAGCAAAAGTGCTATTATATGACGCAACATCTGAAGAAGAGATTCTTTCTGGGAAACCTGATTTTGTTTTAGACTGCATTGACAATATTGATACAAAGGTGACTATCTGCAAGGCTGTAACAAATCTTCTTCTTCTTATTTTTTTTAATTTAGTTTTAAATATTTAGCAGTGGTTTTAATATTGATGCTAAATCGATATATAGAGGTGATAAATGAGGATAATGGTATTTAGAAAATTAATGGACTCTCAGAAATGTAAATGAAGCATTAATTCACTATTTATGAGGTTATTTACCATAACCGTCTTCGTATATCATATGTGATAGGTATCACTTCTTGCTGCATGTGTACGTAGGGGCTTGAAAGTATTATCAGCAACAGGAGCTGGGGCTCGAGCTGACCCAACAAGAATTCGTGTGGCTGATTTAAGAGAGTCAACAAATGACCCATTATCTAGAGCTGTAATGTTTCTTGCATGCAAGAATTTTTTTTAAGCTAAATCTTTTAATAGCCAGTTTCCTTCTTTAGAAGGCTGCATCAGAGAAGTTTTTTTATTTATGAAACGTGTTAAATTGAACTCTTAATGTAGAAGATAGTTGGTCATTTATTTTGGCCCATATAAACTTCTAAACCACTCTCTCTTTTACTTTAATATTTGGAAATCAATTAAGGTTAAAGAGTCACTTAGTAAGTGAAAGACAGAATAATTTTTGTAAGTGAAACTCTTAAAAGCATTTGAAATATAATTTTCGTGATAAGTAGATAACTTCTTTTTCTTGTGTTTTGCTATTACTTATTAGTACGTCATTTGACCATTTTCCTGTTAATTATATTATAATGCAGCGACATTTAAAACCTCCTTTTTGAGAACTTAGGTTATGACTATTTGCTAATTATAGGTGAGGCACCGTTTGCGGAAAGGTTATGGCATTGAAGGGGGCATTCCTGTTGTATTCTCTTTAGAAAAACCCAAAGCAAAGCTGCTTCCATTCGAAGGACCAGGTGGAGAAGCCGAAAATCCGTCAGATTATCAGGTGAAGACCAGCATCCATTGGGGCTACTTTATGTACTTGCTTTCAAGTTTTACAATTCTTGACTTGACAATGAATGAATATATTCGAGTGAACAATAGTGGGTAGGTGTTACACTAAGAAAATATTTCTGTGAATGCACATTCTGAAATTTTATTCTGATATCAGATAGTACCTGGTTTTAGAGTTCGCATCATACCTGTTCTGGGCACCATCCCTGCAATTTTTGGACAGGTAATGGCCTCGTATGTTGTAACACAACTAGCAGGGCTACAAGTGGAAACAGAGCCTATCGTTAATTTGGACATCGAACATTATAGATTGCTTCATCAGCGACTCATTGAGCATGAGGAATCATTGTATGGTACTGCCATGCAAGTCCAGGTGTGCAAACTTTCATCAGAAGATTTATTTAATTTTGTAATGGCACAAGCCCACCGTTAGCTGATATTGTCCTCTTAGGGCTTTCCCTTTTGAACTTTCTCTCAAGGTTTTTAAAATGCGTGAGGTTTCCAACCCTTATAAATAATGTTTCGTTCTCCTCCCCAATCGATGTGGGATCTCACACTCCACCCTCTTTCGGTGTCCAGCGTCCTCGTTGGCACTTGTTCCCCTCTTCAATCAATGTGGGATCTCACAATCCACCCACTTTTGGGGCCTAGCATCCTCGCTGACACACCGTCATAAAGAATGCTTTGCTCTCCTCTTCAACCGACGTGGGATCTCACAAATTTTGTACTAAGTTATTTTTAAGTTTCCATGGTTCTTTTTTTGTTTTCTTTTGGATTTGTTTGCATGGATGCATGCTAGTTTCTAGGTTAACTTAAAATCATCAATAAGTGGAATGATGATGTTTTCTGATTTGAACATGTTTGGGTTATTCACTTTTTAGTTTCCATGTCAGAATGACTCATCAATAGATGGCATCTTTTTTGTCAACTACAATCTATCATTCTATTGTTGTTGGATTCCAATTCTTAGCATTCTAATGATGTATCTGTGTATTCTGATGTCATTTACTGTAGGTAGATGTTGAAGAAGTGATGTTTGTTGCAAAAGAGCTCTGGCATGGAAGAAGCGCAAGAGACGAATTCGCAAAAGATGTTGGACGGGGAATGTGGCGAGCTATTAATGAATTAATGCTTGTGAGGTATGAATAGCTTTCCAGGTGGTGTTACACTGTTGCCTAATATGCCACAATATTTGTTGATTCAAATAAAAAGGTATCTGGGCCACACTTTTTCTCGTTTCTTTGAACATGAACACATTATAACCATCTCCATTTTTCAAAATTATGTAATTTCTTTTGGGTTTTGTATATCTTATTGAGGAAGATAAACATATATTTTACTCGGAATTCAATAAAATCGCATTGATAGATCAATTTCTCTGGTGCTGACATTTTTTGTGAACAAATTAGGTGGGACAGAGCAAAACCAGCATCCGTGGCTAACTTGATTCTTTTGAGGTTCAAAGAGGTAATTTAGCTTTACTCGTTATATGAATTTCTAGAAATTAAGCGGAAGAACTGTTGAGAATGGTTGGGAGGGAGTCCCACCTTGGCTACTTTAGGGATGATCGATCATGGGTTTATGGGTAAGGAATACATCTCCATTGGTGTGAGGCATTTTGGGAAGTCCAAAGCAAAGCCATGAGAGCTCATGCTCAAAGTGGACAATATCATACCATTATGGAGAGTCGTGTTCAACTAACAAGAACGTGTTATTATGAAACTGACTAAGCATTTCCATATAAAATTCTTTGTTTTGCATGATTACTTTTACTACTGCAAAGTGCAAAAAGCAGCCATGGTCCGCTTACTACCCACGCTGTCATTTGCACTAGTTTGTTTATGCAAGTAAATTGGTGAAACCGACCTTACCTTGTTTTCATTGTCAATGGAAAAAGGAATTGTGGTATAAAAATTCGATTTAAATTTTATTTTGGTCTTAAACTCTCGTAATAATTTCATCTTGGTTCTAAAGTACCTATGTGAATCATAAGTGATGAAAAGTTTGATTCTTTGATGCAGGCTGATGAACATGAGTCAGCCACCCTAGATGACATAAAGGAAAATGAACCCGAATTCTTTACGAGGGTAACCGGTGTTTTGAAGCGAGCTGAGATGGAATTTTTCTTATGAAAACGTAGGAATTTGTTGCTTTTATCCCCAATATTATCATTTTTATATAGAATTAGGGTCTGTTCTTCACAAACCATCTAGATTTTGTTTCATGTTTTCGGATTCACTGAGTTTAGTGAACATGCATTCGATAAATGCGTTTTTGGATTTTGTGATCGGAATAGTGAAAATTTTGAAAGTAACAATATTGTATGCATATTTTGAATTAAATAGTTTTTAAATGAGAACATTATATTAGAAAAAGATGATAACTTGCAGCTGGTGGGCAACAAACTTGTATTATTATTACTGAATTTTATGTGTTCATTTGATATTGGGAGGTTCCGATGGTAAAACGCCGTCGTTCCAGATAAGGAGGAATACGGATGCGATAATGGCTTTGGCCAAGGACGGTTGCGGCCGCATGGTTCATATGATGCTGCAGCAACGATGGTGGCGTGGCCGCCCCCGCCCGCGGCTGCATCAAACCTAAGGGAAGATGACACCGCATATATATATATACTATATTATATTTTTATTTCTTATAAAATGTTATTAAATTTATTCCAATATTTTACATTTTTTAATACACAGAAATTATCATTTAAGATAAATACAAAAAAAAAAGAAAAATTATGAAGATTGAAATTATCATTCCCTCCTTATCCTATGGACATTCTAATGAGAACGGGTTTTGTGGTTACTTTATAAAGTTTTAGTTTTATTAGGTTATTTCTTGAAGTTCATGAAAAAATATGATCGTAAAGTTAATGTTAAACCATTATCAACTAAAGTTTATACCAATATTAAATTAAAATTTAGAGCTATTATAAAATTTCTAAAATATGATCGAAAAAATTAAATAAAAACAATTATTAGGCTAAATTATACTTTTAAAATTTTAGTTTATTATGATTTTTAAAATTTAAAATATTCATTTAAATTCTCGTAACTTTTAGTTTCAATCAAAGTATTTTTCTTTAAAAAGATTCTAAAAAATTATTAAAATCAAGATAATATTTAATTATCCTCCCTCCCACCCTTTTCTACGTGTTTTCTATGTTTTTTTTTTTTTTTATATATATATAAATATAATTAAAAAAATTAAAGTATTAGGAAAGAATGATGAAAGTAATGAAAGGTGCATTAGGTAAATGATGTGAAATGATTGATCTCTAAGTGTATGGAATGGTGAATGATCTCTCCCGCTGAGACTCCATCGTTGAAGATTGAAGCTTGAAACTTGAAGAATCAGACAGAAGACGAAAATGGCGACAGAGTTTCCTCTGCTTCATCGCCAACAATTTTGAAAGTTTCCATTGGAAACTACAAGAACAAACACGCCAACTCAAAATCTCCTGCTCCACTTTCTCACTCTCCAAAAATTTCTCTCTCTCACTTCACCAATTGCTAAGGTAATACTAACATTCAACAATTTCGTTACCATACCAATGTAGATTGTTGTTTTTGTTCATTGCATTCGTCGATGATCTTCATTTCTGCCCTACTTCATCGGGAATGCTTCTCGTTTTCGTTATTCTTACGGAACTGAACTATTCGTTGTATTACCTGTAATTTTATGAGGTTTTTGTTGCCTGGGAACTTCTCCATGAGTGAGCCATTTGTTCGTCAGGGTTTACGCTCTTGTGTTTTAGTTTGTTCATTTTTCATTTAGCTGAGTGCCATGTGGTTTTTCGTTATTTGATTATGTTTTTTTGTTCCGCAATCTGAGATGTTTGTTGAATGTTATGAATTCGCATGCTGATGTGAAGATTTGGACCTGGTGTGCAGAGATTTGGCGTTAACAGGCGCTACGAAGAATATGATCAATCCAGCAGACGAAAATCACGAACAAAATTATGCGAAACGTTTCTCGATTAGGTGAAATTCTGCATTCTAAAGTTCTGAGGTGTAAATTTTACCATTATTTTATGTTCTTGGACGTTGCATTCATCTGCTACTCTTTCCATCTTGAGCATGAGTTTTATTTTTTGGGATTTAACCTTTATCACATTTAAAGTTTCATGAACATTTCCCCCTTTTATTGTTCTTAGAAACGGAATCAAACGAGGCAATTTTGTTTAGTTTTTTTCTCTGTTTGAAAAATATTGGTTTCATTGCACAACTTAACGATCCAAATGGATGCCAAATACGATGAAATAAATTGTTTCTGTTGTTATCATATGGTCAAGAAGTTCCTCAGCTCGTTGCAAGTTGAAAAACTTAGCTGGTCTAGCTACTCTGGTTTGTTTTCCTTCCTTTATCCATTTTCTTAAATTATATATATATATAAACCACATTCCACTGTGGTCTCTGTTAGTATAGACTATATAGTCACTTGAACATGGTCTAATCTGTTAGGGTCTGTACTAAAAGGATTAACCACAGTGGACTGTGGTACTTGCTTCCTTACCACTTCCTTACTTCAGTCCGAGGATCCTCGATATATTGATCCCTTATCAGCTCATGATATTCTTTCAGTATGTTCTTGGTCAAAGTGATATATATCCTCCGGGCAACGAAGTTAGGGCTATCGAGTTGGGTTTCTTTACGCATTGCAGCTTTGTTGGGATCTTGGACGGTGGTCGGGTCCACTTCGAGAATGGCTTGGGTACCAGTGCGCGGTCGATGATATACCAGGATCTATATCATAGACTGCGCTGTCGTTTAATAGCGTTTTAGATCATTTTATAGTTAGATTTTAGCTCATGGTTAAAGGAAATCTAATATTTAAAATCGAAATGTGTTTTTTTTCCGAGACTTGAGAATTATTTTTTTCTTTTTTTTGTTTCAGTATCCATTATTTCTATTACCTAAGCTATTTCTTAACAATTTTGGACAAGACTTGGCTTTTATGTCGCTTCTGATCATCTGTTTGCAGACAATATACCCTTTCTTGTCGTCAAAAGAACATATTTGATTGCTGGCCATTTCCAGACAAGTACCTGCTTCTGTGTCAGAAGCATGGTGTTACCGATGTTTTGCCACCAATTCATCCCCCTCGTAGTGTCATTCAATCATCTGAAGATGACCACTCGATTGATTTTAAGGCAGACAACAAAAATCCCATTGTCATTCAAATAGCTGCTACAGAATCAAACAATTCAAGAGAAATCTGTTATTCATCAGGGATATCCCATGATGTTTCTTTTGATATGTTGGGTCCTCAAACGAATACAACTTCACATTCATGTCTCGATGTTGACAAACAGCCAATTTGGTCGGTGGATTGCTCGAGAATGTCGAGGAAAAATGACAGGAGACGAAAAGGAAAACAAAAGAAACGGTTGATGGTGGATATTTTGGCAGAGGCAAAGCCTTGTAGTTTGGAAGATGTTTATGAAATGAATAGCGAGAATGTTGATAAAAATACAGTAGTTGAGAAAGGGTTGAGAGGAGTTAAACAATCAGCCATTGTTGATCATGGCTGCAACTCTGAGCTTGCAGAGGATTGCTCAAATGAAAAGCTTGAAATTCATGGTTATGAAGAAGAATACCCCAACTTGTTAGGACAAAACAGATGGGTATTGAAAAGTCAAACTCGTAGGCTACAGATCCAAGTCTAAAGCATTAGTTCATTTCGGCTTTATGCAAGGTAATATTTATTTTTCCATTATTCTTCGCTGATGATTTCACCTTCTTTCAAAACATTATGTACATAAAATATATTTCATTTGATCGATTTTATCAAATATTATAGACTAGGAGTGAGTGATTATACTGAACATATAGAGTAGATGTATCTGTTTTATGGTTCTAATATTTGTGCATTCAGGAACACACCAATTAACATGCTAATTCAATACTCAAACGATTAAATTCCTGCATTATTATTGACACGAACACAATGATGGAATTGCAATATATCACATGTGGGTGTTTATTGATTTTATAGTTCGAAGTCTCATATAGCAATCCATTTTTATCACAATTTTGATATTGACTTCAAAAATACTTATAAAAGGTATAAAAATTAAACAAAATATTGTCATTAACGAAGCTCAATTTTAAATTGTGAGATCCCACATCGGTTGGGGAGGAGAACGAAACATTCTTTATAAGAGTGTGAAAACCTCTCACTAGCAGACGCGTTTTAAAAACTTTGAGGAGAAGCCCGAAAGGAAAAACCCAAAAAGGATAATGTCTGCTAGCGGTGGACTTGGGGCCGTTACTGATACTACAGACTAAACGCATGCAGTATGTTTCCTTGGTTACTTTGGTGAAAGTCTAAGCATGAAGTGATTGTTAATGTTTAGCATGCATACAGTTGCTTCTTTTGTTATGTTTAGGTTTTAGGGTTTTGGCACCCCAAGCTCTGTTATGATTTATTTACTGGCTTTGAGTTCTCCGTTGCTGAAGAAGATGCAAGCATGCATATCTGATCTTAAATTCTTTTGCAGTGCAAATTATCTTTTCCAGCAACGGCAGCAAGAGCCTTCAATTAACAGGGGCGAGACTGGGGAAGACCTCTATGCCATGAGCAATATTTCTGTTGGTATTTATTTGTGTACTGCAAATGAGGAGGTAACAAACTTAAATGCTAATTATTGTGAGAATTCAGGAAATTTTTAACACACCAAAAATGTTAGACCAGTAAGATTGTTCAAAATCTTGCATATTTATATGTATGAGCTGCTAGTTGGACAAGGGTTTACCTTAGTTTTCATAAAGGCTGGTTTCTTATGGTCCAAGTTTTGTTATTATTTGATGTGTAGAATTGCCGCTTAACAAATACTCTTAGAAGGATGGGGAAATTTCTATGTTATGCAAATAGGAAGCAACTTATCTATGCATCTGTCTACAGGCTCATGCTTAATATGACATGCCAAACCTTTGGATCCACAGCTTATTTTCTTATCCCATGCCTGCAAAACCAGCATCTCAAACATTTAGCAAACACCTATTTAAATTTGCTAATAGTTCAGCTAGTGATCCATTTAACGTGGTGCGACCTACCTCAAACAAAGATTATATTTGGTTTATTGTCTTGCCCAATGCTCCGAATGGAGATTAACTAGAGACTTCTCCTCATTAGCTAAATAGAGTTAGAGATGAATTATATTCTCCGTTCCTAATCTCGCCTCACCCTACTTTATATGTATTCTTTCATTTGTTTGAGTATTATGTTGAAGGATATTGAAATTTGAATTTTTCAAAATTATGTTGCTAGAACACTATATTATATGTTACTCATAAAATATGATTGGATTATTAAGATGTCTTACCTTTTAAAAGAGAAAATTATCTCTTAAAAATATTATTTGAAATTAATATTTCTTAAAAAATTAAAAAACATAGAAAAATTCATGACGGAACCAAATCCTCTGGATTCCTTGTAAGGAATCCTAATCTCGATTTTTACAAAAATAAATGGAGAATTTTATAATGATAACGAAGAAAGCCCCTTCGTCTCCGCCCATCGTCTCCGTCCATGTACATCTCTAAATTCAACTGCACCCCATTATCCAAACCAAGGCTTTTCTTAGTCTCATGCAACTGGTTGCCAACAAAAACATAGTGGTTATTTTTATCAGCTAATCTCGCAGCAATCCCAAGCAAGGCTGCACCTCTGCACTTTTCATACAAACATCATCATTTTTCAAAAGCTAAGCATCATTTGGATTAAACTTCAGCACAAAAGCCATGAGCCAACCTTGAGGAGAAAATTTCTAATGCTTGCATTCACCCTGATTGACTGGTGCCTCAATTTCAGTGAAATTTGATACTTCTCGTGCATGTGCTAGAACCAAAACTTAGCAGACAATTAAGCCACCTTGTTCACTGAAAGAGGACAGTCCCTCAAGAATTTAAGAACTTACAAGTACAAGGGTTTGGAGTTTCGAGTTTGTAGCAGAATTTTGAAAAATCTACGCACGGAGTTGTTTAGGACGATGGAAACTCCACGCATCTTTATAAGGGTAAGTCTTCGTAGTCTTATATTAAATAGTGATGTGTTGACCCTTGTCTTATATACTTATGATCTTCTAGCTTATATAGAAGTTTGGATGACGCATGTATGTTCGATAAGAAAGAACGAAGAATGCTCATATTTTGTCATGGTGTGGCTTTTGAAGCTCATCCTTCAACGTTCAAATCACTTTGGACACCATTATCAAACATGAACTTGCATGCTAATCTATACATACAGGTTTATGAATGTGAACAAAAACAAATGGAAATGGAATTTTTGGGCTTTTCTGATATGGTTTCTACTGCTACTACATATTATATTATCTATCATATGAATCAATTCTCATGAGGTTGCTGCCAGCTGAACTCGCCTCAAAGCTGGATGGATATCCAAATCGAAAAGGCTCTGAAGGACGGTGAAAGCTCGTCCTAATCTCCATTGCTTTTGTTATTCTTTAATATCTTATACGTCTCAGTTAGCAATTAACAAAACACATGAGAAAGAAGGGAAGGCTCATCCTTCGTGACTCGACTCTCTTATTTTGACTGAACATATTGCCATACTCTCAAGTAGGGTTCATCGGGAGTTCCGCTCGAGGATCAGGGAGATCCCTTAGATATCCCGTTTTTGTGCCCAAATCAGAAAAGAAAAAAACTCAGCTTCTATTGGGTCTCTCTCGGGAAGGAAATACATCTCAGATATCATTAAATGATAGAAAGGCCTCGAAACCTAATAATCTTTATTCCATAATATATTTTAAGATATTAATTAAATTTTTATAGAGATAAATAATAAATAATATTATAATTTTAGTCCACTAATCATTTGACACGTGGCAAGCAGGCGAGCAAAAGTCAGGGAATCTCCGTACAACTGCTGGTGAAGAAACCGATGAAACGGCCGACCAAATCGCCGCTTTCTTCCGTTCTCAAATTTTTTTCAACCTCCACACGTGGACTTTCTCACCCCAATCACACTCCTCTACCGAAAATACCCTCACCTTTTCCTTTTAATTACGCCTCTATTACACAGTCAACCATGACTCGACCCATCTAGGTAAATTCGAAAATACCGAGAAGTTGAAGGGCTCCTGTGGATACTTTAGCTCTTTGGAGTGCAGGTCTGAATCGAAGCTTCTCTGTTCAGCTGCGAACGTTTCTTAATTGACGTGGTATTCTCTTTTGACTTTGATCGGAGACCGATATCTTTTTCTGTGAAATTTCAGAGTTTCTTCATGCCAGTTTACATCTCTGACTATAACTCGTTTCTGGGTCCTCGATCGTCTCATAATTCCCCGCGATTTTCCCTTTGCCTTTGCGATTAAGCTCCGTGGGTGAGTGGCTTTCTTTGATTTTATGGGGTTTTTGTTTCTCTGTCTGATTTGTTGAATCGTGTTCTTTATGTATTTGGAGATTTGGGTTTGATTGTCTTTTTGATCTTCTGATGTTCTAGAGCTGTAATTTTGTTTTCTGGGTCCTGATTTCTTGGAATTTTGGTTGAGAAATCGAACTGTTTAGATCAGTTTTTATTATTGCCATGTTGATTGCTGGATTTTCATTATACAGAGATTGAACTTCACTGTTGGCTGAATCTGTATTCATTGGATTTGAAGTGGTGGGTCTGGTTTTGTTCTTCCCTTTTTTAGATCTTCAAACCTCTACGTTTACATTGGGTTTCGATTGTTAATGGATCAATACTTATTTCCTTCTTAATTTGTTTTCCCTGTGGGTAGAGAAGATTATGAACAAAATAGGTGTTTATGAAGAAATTATGAAGCTGGAAGAACATTGAAAGAAACAAAACTTGGATAGCTGTGGTTAGAGGGAGTTTTTTTTATCAAAACATTATATATGGGAATGTTCAGTAGATCCCATCTAAGTGGCTGAAAATTATTGTGGCTATCTCCTGGAGGGAGTTTAGTTTTGGTTCAGATCTCAATGCCTTTCGGTCCCGAGGTCATCGCCAAAAGGTTGGTCGGTTTCCATGAAAGTTTCTTCTCTCAGGGGGCAGAGTCTTCCCATGGTGGTCGAACGTTTTTCCAATGGACAATAGTTAGTTACCCTCAGCTCGATGTTTCGAGATATTTGAGGAGAGTGACATTAAACAAAAGTGGATAATCGAGTCTGTGGCTCGCCTTGATGGGACAAGCTTTTAGAGTTGCAATCGAAAGCTATGGGTGCACGTTTAGAACCTTAAACATCCCTTGCTCCTTTCCTTTTCTTTTGACTCTTGTGGCTCACCTGATTGCTATACTTCTTAGGAAAAAATGAAGTACATAGTATTTAATCCTAGTATACCTTAGACTGTCTCTATCCCTCCTCCATATATGTTTGTTCTCCCTGAAAACCTTCCTAAAAAGTTTTCCACCTTGGCAGCTCCTTTCAACCTTGGTTGGGAGAAGTCTCCCTTTCATTTAATGAAAATGTGAGATCCCACATCAGTTGGAGAGGAGAGCGAAGCATTGTTTATAAGGGTGTGGAAACCTCTACCTAGCATACGCGTTTTAAAAACCTTGAGGGGAAGCTCGAAAGGGAAAGCCCAAAGAGGGCAATATCTGCTAGTGGTGGGCTTCGACCGTTACAGAAAAAGTATGATATAATTCATGACCTTTCCTTGATCAACCATATGATATTTTGATGTGCTTTGCCAATTGGCATCCTTTGTTTGGTTCATTCTTGGTAAATCACGTTGATTTTCTTTTGGTTCTCTATATATTACAACAAGATTTACATATAGGTGCTTGTAATATAGGTACAATGAGAGCACCATCATTACTTGCGCAATGCCTGCCTGGTTTGGTGCCCCAAGATAAAGGAAGCCAGAGCACTCCCTCCATTTCAGAGAGAGATGTCCATCTCCCCTCACCAGCTGTGGAGATTCTCCCTTCAAAGGCAATTCTCTTGTACTTCTCCCCTCATTATTATGAAAAACAATTTTAGTAATCAAACTAATATTAACACTTTCTTCTCCCTTGAGCAGACAGCTCATCCCTACAAATATGCAGGGGAGAACGTCGATTTGCAAGGTCTCAATGTTTTTAAGGTACTTCACTAGTTCGGTTCGACACTAGTGGTAATTCTTGAGGGAAAACCCGACAGTTCTTCACTTGTGCTAAATGGTGTCCTTGTCTCCAGGGTAGAGTTAGTGTTGCTGATATAATTGGCTTCAATGGATCAGAGTCTATATCTTCAAAGCCTGAAGGTACATCTATGCTTTCTACACTCATACACTCATCATTATACATGTCTTTAAGTTTGAAGCTTATCTTTATTTTGTAGGCTATCTGAAATCTTGGGACAGTTCCATTGATCTTGTTAATGTCCTTAAGCATGAGATTCGCGACGGACAGCTGAGCTTTAGGGGCAAAAGAGTACTTGAGGTAATAATCCATTGTGGTCGAGGTGTAATAGTATTACACCTCGGGGCATGCCATTTATACGATGCATTTTTTTAGATGATTTATGAATTGACTTGCACGATAAATTAGATTTTGAAACATTTTCGTGTCGTGTTAATATACACATTATGATTTTCAAGCTAACCTCTTTAGTTGGTGCGTTGCAGCTGGGTTGTAGCTATGGACTTCCTGGGGTTTTTGCTTGCCTCAAGGTACCTCATCATTAATCCGTCTCCATCCGAACATTTTTTAATAGTATGCTCTGCGTCTGTTACTAGTTAAATAAGTCGTTCGCGAGTGCAAGTTCGGTTGACTGAAGCAGCAGTAGAATCTTTTGTTAGATGTTATTGATCAATACTATGATCTTGATAAAGATCTAATCCTTATAAGGGTGTGGAAACCTCTCCCTAGCAGACGCGTTTTAAAACCATGAGACTGACGACGATACGTAACGGGCCAAAGTGGACAATATCTGCTAGCGGTGGGCTTGGACTGTTACAAATGGTATCAGAGCCAGTCACCGGACAGTGCGAGACACTAGTCGAAGTAAGGCTAGACCCTCTTCATAGTAGACGCGTTTTAAAAACCTTGAGGGGAAGCTCGAAAGAGAAAACTCAAAGAGAACAATATCTGCTAGCGGTGGGGTTGGGCTTGTTCATACTAACAGGGAATGGAAGTGTGATTATACCTGAGTTTTCAATCTTGTTACAGGGAGCAAGCATAGTGCACTTTCAAGACCTGAGTGCAGAAAGTGTTAGATGCACAACCATACCGAACGTCCTTGCGAATCTGGAACAAGCTCGGGACAGGCAGAGTAGACAGCCGGAGAGTCCCTTAACTCCGTCCAGACACAGTTTGAGCCCATCGGTACATTTTTACGCGGGCGATTGGGAAGAGCTCCCAACAGTGTTATCCGTTGTTAGGGGTGATGGATTTGAAGGAGCTACTGGAATGAGGTTGAGCTTCTCTGAAGAAGATTTTATGGATGGTTGCAGCAGTCAAGATGGTAGCATCATTGGGCATGAGTCTTCCTCAAGGAGATCGAGGAAACTATCGGGAAGTCGAGCATGGGAGAGGGCGAGTGAGAGCGATCAAGGAGAAGGTGGATACGATGTCATTTTAATGGCGGAAATCCCATATTCACTTAACTCATTGAAGAAACTATACAGTCTTATAAAGAAGGTAACTCTAAAGCGACTTGAATACTTTTTACAAACATCGAATACGTTGTGAAAAATCGTCTGTTTTGGTGAAACTTTAGTGTGTGAGGCCACCATATGGAGTGTTATACTTGGCGACCAAGAAGAATTACGTCGGTTTCAATAGCGGAGCGAGGCATTTGAGGAGTTTGGTCGACGAGGAAGGCGTTTTTGGAGCTCACTTGGTGAAGGAGATGACTGACAGAGACATTTGGAAGTTCTTTCTCAAGTGAAATAATAATGGAAAAGCTTGTTCATCTAATAATATTTATCACAATTTCTTATTACTTTTCTTCTTCTTCTTCTTTAATTTCTCCTCAATTTTGTGAGGATTTCTCCTTGCTTTTACTGTAAAGTATACACTCTCACTTAATTAAAAGTCGATCGAGTATTGTTTTAGTTTTTACGACCTAATTGATTCAAGTGAAATAATCAAAAGTTGAATGCACCTCCTTTGCCTTCGGCTTCTAGCCTTCTTAGCTTCGCTACCCCAGCTCTGTGGTCCGTCAAAGAGAAATGGAAGCAAAGAAAGAAGATGACCTTACCCAGTTGTGCATCAAGCTTGAGTTTGCTATTGCTTCGACGGTAGATCCAGACCAAAATAAGTTTTTCTTTCTGATCCTATGTATTTTTAAAATTTTATAGACTAAAATAAATACGAAACTTGTAATTTAAATTTATTATTATTTTCGTTTTCAAAAGAGTTATTTTTTATTTTAAAATTTTGGTAGGACTCAAAATATTTTCAATTCTTTACCTGTGTTTTCTAGATTAAGAAAAATAGTTTTAATAACTTATTTTTGTTTTTTTTATTTGACTAAAAATTCATACCATATTAATACGGAAAGTATTATAGAGATATTATGACCATTAAAATATATATATATATATAAATATAAATATAAAACAAAATAAATCTTGAGTAATGACAACTATAATAGAAAACAAAAAATCAAACTCAAATCTACCATTACATCATGTTCGATTGTACAATAACTGAAGATTTCGTTAGGCACAAACTATGGCTGCGGTGGCTGCGGTGGCTGCGGTGGCAGCTGTTCAACATTGGGCACGTAATTATTGAAATGCTCATACGGTTGGGTCGGAACTGGATGCATGCACGACGGGGAATAGTTCGTCCATGATGGTGGTGGTCGTGTTTGTGTTCGTGTTCGTGGTTGTGATTCTAAACGGGCACACACCTCCAACAATAATTCGGGATCGACCGTATCGATATCATGAATACTCTTTCTTTTTCGCTTTTCTCTCGGTAATTGTTGCCGAGTGAAAAACTTTTGAGCGTGACTAGCTACTTGCGTGTGAGTTTTTG